>NW_019167949.1:11947815-12248347 GCF_002303985.1 Durio zibethinus | reverse complement strand
GTTAAAATAAAAATAATAAACTATTTGTCATATTTAAATATTAGTTATTTAATAATTAAATTATAATATGATATATTACTAAATAAATTATTTGATTATTAATAATTATATTAATTTAATTCACATATTAATATTAATAATATTATTAATAGTTAATTAGATATTAGTTTAATAATAATATATAAATAATTAGTTTATAACATTAATATAATATAATTAATTTTATAATTAATTAACTATTAATTATATTAAATTTATATATAAAATTTGTAAATTATAAGTATTAGTTATTATATAAATACTAATATACTTAATTAATCTTATAAAATATATTAATTATATTATAAATAAATTAATAGTTAATAATTTATTGTATAAATTTATAAATCTCTTACTTATTTAGTATTAATTATAATTAAGTTTTGAATATATTAAAGATATATTCATTATATAAACATATTTATTATTAATATGACTAAATAAAAGAATTATTAATAATTTATTAAATAAATTTAATATAATTAAAATGATAATTATTTCGAATAAGCAATTTAGATTAAACAGGTTCATCAATAATAGAATTACTTATAATAATTATAGTATACTTAATATAATACTTTAATTATTAAATATTTGTAGTAATTATAATTATAATTACTTTATAATTATAATATAATTATGTTAATAATATTATTAGATAATTAAATGTTATATTAATAATTAATTTTTAAATTAATTATACACCTTAGTTAATTATATTTAATAAATAAATTAAATGTGTGAATAATTAAAACTAAATATAATTAAATTAATTGTTTTGCCATAAAAAATTATATTAATTAAATACAATAATATCGTATTTATTAATATAATATTGTTTCATATTATGATAAATTATGTATATATATACTTTAACTTTATATATTATATAAATATTATTTACATGACAAATCATATTTACTTAATAATTAATATTTAACTTCATTAATTCAATGATATATTATAATTAATTAATATAAATTTTAACAATTGCTTATTAATATAATTATTTTATTATTTAAATAATTTTAAAATAAATTTGTAATAATAATTTTATAAGTTAAATATCTATATATATAAATAATATATATTATTCAATAGATATTAATATTAATATAATAAACAATTGTTTATCATTATGACTAATATTATTGTTTGTTAAATAAATATTAATATTAATAATAATGTTAATAAATATTTGTAATATTTATCCTATAATATTAGTCAATAATTAAAATATTAATTAATTATATATTATATATTATAATAACACCCTTTAATTAATTTAAATGTGACTAATATTTTGAATATTTAATAATATTTTATAAATTTATCTGATAACAATAAAATATATTGTAATCATTATAATAATAACTATTTCATATAATATATTTATAATTACAATTAAATTAAAAAATTTTAATTTTATGTTAAATTAATAAATAATATATTATTAATTTATAAGCTATTAAATTTAATAAATTATTTAATTATTATTTAATAGATTATATATGATTATTATTCATAAAACTATTATGTCAGTATGAATGAATTAACTAATATAATTATCTATATTTCATTAACGGTTAAATTAAGTTTAAAATACTAATTTTATTCCAAATAAGCTTGTATGAACTGAAATAATTGTTTTATGACTAAACAAAAGGATAGAATGATTTGAAATAGATAATTATTTTGATTGTCTTAACTATTTGAACTAGTTCGGCTAACATATTTGTTTTTTAAATCTCTTATTAATTTTTGAAATATTATTAAATTAGTATCATTTTAATTCGAATAAGCTTGTATGAAAGGAAACAATTGTTGTATGACAAAATAAAGATCATTATGATTTGAGATAGATAATTGTTCAAATAGTCATAACTATTTGAACTGGTTTAGTAAATAGATTTAGTTTTAAAATCTCTTATTAATTTTTAAAATATTAATAAATCAAATTATTTTATTTTGAATAATTCTATATGAACAGAAACAATTGTTTTATGACAAATTATTAAATATAATTAATTAAATTAAATTAAGTATTCTATTAAATATTTAATAATAAAATTTTCTTATTATTATTATGCTATTAATTAATTATCTTAATTCTTTAATTATGATATTTAATTGATAACTAATAATAATTTATTAGATAATAAATTATTAATATTATAATCTCTATATTAAGGTTATAATTATATTAATTTATATATTTATTAATATAATTCAAATAGTTATCTGTTAACTTAATTTGTATAATATATTAAATAAATATATAATTTATTATAAATTAATTTAAATTAAAATATTAATATTAATTTATATTAATATTTAAATATTAATATAAATATTTAATTTAATTAATTTGGTAAATAGATTTATTTTTTAAATCTCCCACCTATTAATTTTTAGAATATTAATAAATTAGTATTATTTTATTTTGAATAAACTTGTATGAATAGAAATAATTGTTTTATCACAAAACAAAAGAACAATTTGAAATAGATAATTATTCTAATTATAATTTTAATATTATAGTAAACAATTAAATATATATTAATTCCTTTTAATATATGTAAACTTATTAATTATTATTTAATAATAAGAATATTTCAATATAAAAGCTTATGCAAAATAAAATAATACTATTTTATCAATATTTCCAAAATTAATAAGAGATTTAAAAATAAATCAGTTAAAATTAATTATACTTAACAAATATTATTTGTTAAATATTTATAAATTTAAATATATAATATAAATAATATCAATTATAAATTAATTATTATTTCAAGTCTTTATAATTATTTAATAAACTATTAATTATATCATATTAATATTTTAATCTTATTAAAATATTTATTATTGATAATAAAGATTATTATATATAAATAATGTACATTATATAATATATTAATCATTGAATATAAGCATAATATAAATAACTAAATTTTATTATATATAAAATATCTTATTTTAATTAATAAGATATTAATAAATAAATATCTTAACTATTTATAATATTATTTATATTATATGATAATTATTATATATAATTAAATATAGTATTAAATTATAATATAATAAGTTCTAGTTATTATATTATAATATATTATGTTATTATATAATATATAAATAACTAAAGTATTATTATGTTAAATTTATACTAATAATATTTATTTTTATAATATTATAAATATATTGTTATAAGTCAATTAACTATAATATTTGAAAATTAACATACAATTTATATTATTAATCCAATACTAACAATTATTGGATTAGAACTAGTGGCCTTCTGTTACAAATTAAAAACTAATTAATTAAGTAATTAATATATTAAATATAGTATTATAGAATTAAAACAATTATAGTAATAATATATATTATTTTAATTATAATTAAAATATATTATATTTAAAACTAACTATATAATTAGTTTTAAACTAATAAACATATTTATTATTAATTAGACTTATATAATATTCATAATTAACAAGTTTTAATTCTTAATCTCAAATATTATAGAACTAAATTTAACAATTAATAGATTAATTAACTAATTTATTAATATTTAATAATTATAATTTCATATAATTATAATATAATTAAATATAATTAATTTACTAAATCTAAGTTTATAATTATTACTAAATTATATATTATAAATAACAATTATTTAATTATTAGTTGAACCAATTCAAATAATTATAACTATTTGAATATATTGAATATAAAAAAGGGAAAAAACTACAATAAAATATTTATAAATAAACATTATAAAAAAATACGATTAGTTTCCTCGTACTAATTTGTATATTAATATAAATTATTAATTTAACAAAATAGCTTTATTTTCTAAAATTTTACTTATTAATTTTTGGAATATTAATAAATTATATTATTTTATTTAAAATATGCTTGCATGAATAGAACCAATTGTTTTATGACAAAATAAAATGTCATAACAATTTGAAATAGATAATAGTTCAAATGGACATGACTATTTGAACTGGTTTGGTAAACTAATTAATTTTTAAAATGTTAATATATTAGTATTATTTTATTCAAAATAAACTTGTATGAATAGAAATAATTGTTTTATAACAAAACAAAAGATCATAATAATTTGAAATAAATAATTGTTCAAACAATCAAAACTATTTGAACTCACTCGATAAACAAATTTATTTTTTAAATCTTTTACTTATTAATTTTGGAATATTAATTAATTGGAATTATTTTATTCCAAATAAACTTGTTTGAACAAAAACAATTGGTTTATGGCAAAATGAATGGTCATAATGATTTGAAATAGATAATTGTTCAAATAATCATAACTATTTTAATGTGTTCAGAAAATAGCTTTATTTTCTAAAATTATACTTATTAATTTTTGGAATATTAATAAATTTATATTATTTTATTCAACTTATGCTTGCATGAACAGAACCAATTGTCTTATAACAAAACAAAATGTCATAATGTTTTGAAATAAATAATTGTTTAGATAGTCATAACTATTTCAACTTGATCGATAAGAAAATTCATTTTTTTTAATTCTGTTACTCTTTAATTTTTGCAATATTATTTATTTATAATTAATTATTAAAATCTATTTTAAAATTAATATTATATTTATAAAATTATTAATTTGAAACTTATATAAAAGGTTATTTAATAAACACAATTATATAATAATTAATAATTTAGTTATATTAACTAAAGTAGTAATTAGTTATTATCTGCAAAGATAAGATAAATTTAAAATATTATTTTGTTATTATAAATAATATACTAATAACTTATAGCTAATTATTAATATTTATATAATTAAAATTTATCTTATATAATTAATTAATTATTAATTAATTAAATTAATAATTATATTTATATAATTAAATACTTATTTAATTTAATAACAATTATTACTAATATTTATATAATATTTAATAATACAAATATACAATTATTATTAAAAAATAAAATAATTTTTTATTATTATCTAATAATATTAACTATAATAGTTCTATTTATTAATAACTAATAATTATTACAAATATCTTATAAATTTTTAGTAAATATTATTAATAATTTATAATATTTGATTTATAGTATAATATAAATTATAAGTAACAATTTATAGTATGACTAGAATAATATAATATATTATGATAATAATTAATTATTATTAATTAATAATTTATAATTTATTTATAATTTATATTATAAATTATTAAATATAATATAATATATTATGATTTATTAATAATATAATTAAAATATTTAATTAATAATTAGTTATAATTATAATTAGTTTTATGAATAACTTATTAGTTAATACTACTAGTTATACTAAAATATACATTATTTGAATAGTTTATAAATTATTAGATTAGTTATAATCGATAATTATAACTATAAATTTGAATTAATTATCTTTAATTATTATTTTATGTTATTAAAACAAAATTGGTTTATATTATGTTAATAATTAATAAGTTATAATTATATTAACAGATTATTATATATAAGTTATAAATTTAATTATAATAAAAATTATATATTTTTTTATTAATTTATTATTATTGTATTAACTATACAATTGTTAATTATTATATTATTATACAATAAATTAATTAATTGTTATACAATTTATTTTAAAATAGTTTATAAACTATATCAAATATTAATTATAATTAATTTTATAAAATAATTGTTAATTATTAATATCATTATATTTATTAAGTTATATATAATAATAAATTATATAATCTCATATTATAGTAATAATATTATTATATTATTATAATTTATGATTATATTTGAATAATTTCTAATATTAATAAATTGATATTATTTATAATTTGTAATTTATAATATACTATTCGAACAATAGTATAATTAATAATAATATATAATTCAATATATTATCAAGACTTAATATTAAGTAGTAATATTAATAGTATATTAATTCAAATATAATTTAAATAATAATTAATCATATATATAAATTTAATATTATTAATATTTTAAAATAATATTCCAAAAATTAAAGAGTAATAGAATTAAAAAAATGAATTTTCTTATTGATCAAGTTGAAATAATTATGACTATCTATTTATAACACCAACTATGAAAAATAATAATCATATTTTGCTTAATGCAGCTAATATAAAAGTTGCTAGTGTCTTAGGATGCTTCATTGAATTAATGAAGCTATTTCTTTTTGTTGTGTCAGTAATAAAATATGAAAATGTTATAATATTCATTGTTATAATACAATTAACATGTCAATTATAGGAAATAGTTGATATTTTTATATCATTCAAAAGAGCAATGAATTTCATAATATAGATTAAATTCTATGCATGAAAATACAAATAATGTTATGTACCTTACTTTGAAGCAGAAGTAAGAAATTCCTAAGAACTATATATCATATTATTACATAATATTTATTATTTAATTTATAAGCATTTTTAAATTAGTATAATTTATAGATATTGTTACTATGTTAATTTAAATTTGTTTTAAATTAATATTTTTAAATAAATCTAATATTATTATTTATAATATATAGTCAAATATATAAATACTTTACTAAATTTAATAATAACTTATAAATTATATTAATAATATATATATTATTATAAGATTAAATTAATAATCTATTTTATTAATAATATTAGTTATTATTAATTTTAACATATAATAATATTTAAATATTATTAACTTATATAATATATAATATATTATATAATTTATAAATTATAAAATAATACAATTATATTTAAACTAATTAATAATATAGTTAATTTATATTAATTTAAACTATAAATAATAAATAATATTATTATTCAATATATTATATATTAATAAGTATTAATAGTATTATTTTATTCAAAATAAGCTATTATAATAAACTATTATAATATTATATAATTATAATATAATTTATAAATTATTCAAATATTAATTATTATTATAGTCATTTTTATATTATAACTATTAATATTAGTTATATTATAAGTATAAACTTATAAATTTAATATTATAACCTTAACTATTAATATCTTAATATAATTATAATTATTATAATTATTTAATAATTATAATAAATATATAAATTAGTATAATACTATAATAAGTTCTTATTTATTTTTAATTATAACAATAATTAATAGTTATTTATAGTTTATAAAATAATTATTATAACTATAGTATTCTAATTGTTTATTATAATATTTTGTAATATATGTATAACTAGTAATATCAACTAAAAAGTTATTCATAAAACTAATTATAATTATAAATTATTAATTAAATATTTTAATTATATTATTAATAAATCATATTATATTATATTATATTTAATAATTTATAATATAAATTATAAATTAAATATAAAATATTAATTAATAATAATTAATTATTATCATAATATATTATATTATTCTAGTCATACTATAAATTGTTACTTATAATTTATATTAAACTATAAATTATATAATATTATATTATACTATAAATCAAATATTATAAATTATTAATAATACTTACTAAAAATTTATAAGATATTTATAATAATTATTAGTTATTAATAAATACAACTATTATAGTTAATATTATCAAATAATAATATTATAATAGTTATAATATTATCAAGTTATTATACTATTATATATAAAATAATTTTTATATAGTTATTTACTAATTATAATTATTTATTATAAAAAATATAATATAACAATATAATATTATTAATTAAGATAATTAATTAATAGCATAATAATAATAAGAAAATTTTATTGTTAAATATTTAATAGAATATTAAATTAAATTAAATTAATTATATTTAATAATTAAATAATACTTTAAGTAAATTAATTATAATTAAAGGTTATTAATAATTAAATATAAGATATTTAATTGATTATTTAAAATTATTATCTTAAAAAATATAATATTAATTATATTAATATTAAATATATTAAATTTTTAAATAATTATTAATTATTAATACTAATATATTATTATATCTATTAACATAAATATTTCACATTATTAGCTTAACTAGTTCTGTAATTTCGATAACAATAAACTATTTAAGAAGTACTAATCGATAGTACTACTTTATAAAATAATATTTTATTAGTTTATTAATATTAATTATATTTTATTTGTTGCTAATATATTTATATGATATAGTAATTTAATTGTATAATCCAACAATAAATCTAGTAATATAAATAAATTATATTATTAATTTAAATATTAATAATTTTAATAAATAATATTATTATTTGATAATATTAATTATATTAATTTAATAATATATATCAAATATTAACAGAAACTATATTTAAATTATTTGAAATAATAATTAAATAAATATTAACAATAATTATTAACAAAACTATATTAATTTTATTATAATATTATATATAATTAATCTAATTTATTATATATTGAAAAATATACTTAGTATTTATTAATTATATTATATAATTATATAATTAAATAAATATTATATTAGAAATACAAATTTATTTAAATTATAAGATGAATCCGACAAGAAAGAGAAAGTTATTTATTACCTAAACAAGAAATTCACAGAGTATGAGTCCAAGTATTATGAATAACTTCTAAATAACTAATAATAATAAAATAATATTATTTTATTACTATTTTGAAAATTAATAAGAGATTTAAAAACTAAATCTTTTTACCGAATCAGTTCAAATAGTTATGACTATTTGAACAATTATCTATCTCCAATTGTTATGATTTTTGTTTTGTCCTAAAACATTTAATTTTTGTTCAACAAGCTTATTTAGAGTAAAATATTGCTAAATTAATAATATTCTAAAATTAATAAGTAAAGATTTAAAAAATAAATGTGTTTACTAAATCAGTTCAAATAGTTAAGACTATTAGAATAATTATCTATTTCAAATCATTTTGACCTTTTGTTTAGTCATAAAATAATTGCTTCAACTCATACATGCTTATTCAAAATAAAATAATACTAATTTATTAACATTTAGAAAATTATTAAGTAAGAAATTAGAAAAAAAAATCTATTTACCAAACAAGTTCAAATATTTTTGACTATTTGAACAATTATCTGTTTAAAATCATTGTGACTTTATATTTTATCATAAAACAATTATTTTAGTTCATAAAAGCTTATCTAAAAAAATAATATTACTTTATTAATATTATAAAAATTGATAAGTTAGAGATTTAAAACATAAATTGTTTATCAAATCAGTTCAAATAATTATAATAATTATATCCATAGTGGTTATATTATATATTTATAATAAAATAATTAAAATTGGACTTATAATATTAAATTTAATTTATAAAAATATAATATTATTTGAATTAATTAAAATATAAATATTTAATTAAATTATTATTATAAATACTTATAATTTATTATTAATTATCTTAATATTGATTTTTATTAATTAATAGATATCTAAAAAGATTTATTTTTTAGATCTATTATTAATTTTTAAAATATTAATAGAGTAGTATTAATTTATTCCGAACAAACTTATATGGATAAAAACATTTGTTTTATGACAAAACAAAATGTCATAATTATTTGAAATAAATAATTGTTCAAATAATCATAATTATTTGAACTGGTTAGTTAAACATAATTATTTGTTAAATCTCTTATTAATTTTTGAAATATTAATAAATTCATTTTATTTTATTTTGAATCAACTAGTATGAATTGAAAAAATTATTTTATGACAAAACAAAAGGTCATAACGATTTAAAATAGATAATTATTCATATAATCTTAACTATTTAAATTGGTTCAATAAACAAATTTATTTTTTAAATCTCTTAGTTATTAATTTTCAGAGTATTATTATATTTAGAATAAGCTTGTATGAACATGAATAATTGTTTTATGACAGAACAAAAAAAGTTTATTTTTAAAATTTCTTACTTATTAACTTTTGAAATATTAATAAATTAGTATTATTTTATTCTGAAGCTTGTATGATAAAAAACAATTGTTATATGACCAAACAAAAGGTAATATTGATTTCAAATAGATAATTGTTGAAAAAACCATAATTATTTGAACTAATTTGGCAAACATAATCATTTTTTAAATCACTTATTAGTTTTTGACATATTAATAAATTACTATTATTTTATTTCGAATAAGTTTATATGAACTGAAACAATAGTTTTATGACAAAACAAAAGGTCATAATGATTTTAAATAGATAATTGTTCAAATCGTTATAACTATTTGAATTTGTTCAGTAAACAAATTAATTTTTTTAAACTCTTGCTTATTAATTTTTGAAATATTAAGAAATTAGTATTATTTTATTTTCGATAAGCTTTTATGAACTAAAACAATTGTTTTTTGGCAAAACAAAAGGTAATAATGATTTTAAATAAATAATTGTTCAAATAATCATAACTATTTGAATTTGATTGGTAAACAGATTTATTTTTTCATAACTTTTGTTTATTAATTTTTTGAATGTTAAAAATTAAAAATTAAAAATTTTAAATTAAAATATTTAATTTTTATTATTTAATTATTGATATTTATTAATAAATAAGCTATGAAATAATAATATAATTTATGAATTTTGTTAAATAATTATTAAAAATAATCATAAATATTTTAAAATGTATATTTGATCTTTTATGATAAATTATTGATAATTAAAATAGATAATTATTATTATTAATATAATTAATTATTAACTATTTATATTATTAAATATAATGTATAAGATATCATTCAAATAATATTATTATAAAATAGTATTACTTATAATTAATAAAATTAATGATTATAATTATTATATATAATAATAATTAAATATATTATTTGAATAAATAATATATTTTTTATATTAAATATAATAAATTAATAATATTTGTTTTTTCATAAATTTATTTAATAAATTATTAATAATTCCTTTATTTAGTCATATTAATAATAAATATGTTTATATAATGAATATATCTTCAATATATTCAAAACTTACTTATAATTAATACTAAACAAGTAAGAGATTTATAAATTTATATAATAAATTATTCACTATTAATTTATTAGATTAATTAAGTATATATAAGATAATAATTCCATTTAAATAATTATCTATTTCAAATCATTATGAACTTTTGTTTTGTTGTAAAACAATTGTTTTTCATCATACAAGAATATTCATAATAAAATAATACTAATTTATTAATATTTGAAAAATTAATAAGTAGAAGATTTAAAAAATAAATCTGTTTATTGAATCAGTTCAAATAGTTATGACTATTTGAACAATTATATATTTCCAATTGATCTTTTGTTTTGTCATAATACAATTATTTATCTTCATTCAAGCTTATTTGAAATAAAATAATACTAATCTAGTAATATTATGAAATTTAATAACTGATAGATTTAAAAAATAAATTTGTTTACTGAACCAATTCAAATAGTTAAGGTTATATGAATAATTATCTATTTCAAATTGTTATGACATTTTGTTTTGTCGTAAAAAAAATGTTTTTGTTCATATAAGTTTGTTCGAAATAAAATAATATTAATTTATTAATATTTCAAAAATTAATAAGAGATTTAATAAATAAATCTATTTACCATACTAGTTCAATTAGTTATAACAATTTGAACATTTATTTATTTCAAATCGTACTAAATTAATAATTTGTTAATAAATTTGAATTTTGTTTAATAATATAATATTATTTTATATGATTAGATTTAAAACTAATTGTTTATTAAATTAATTATATTAATCGTTATACAATTAATAAGTATAGTTGTTAATTATAAAATAATGTATTATATAAATAGTTTAATTAATATAATTAGTTTAACAATAATGATATATAACAATTTAAGATTTTTACTAATTATTATAGTACTTATAATTAATTATTATTAATATTACTTAATTATATACTATTATATTATATGTATTATAATATTATAACTAATTATAATTTATATAAAATAGTAACAATTATTAATTATATTATTAATTAAATATGACTATTTAATTAATAATAATTGTTATTTATTTATTAAATTTAAATAAATATTAGTAATGAAATTATTATACATTAATAATTTATTTATTATTGTTATATATTAATATACATTACTATTTACTTATATAATTAAAAATTTAATTACTAGATAAATTATAATTGCTTATATAATTTATAATTTGCTTATATAATAGAAAATATTAAATATATTAATAATATATTTTTAACAGATATATTATTAATTATAATTCAATTAAGAATTTGAATTATATATAATAAATTAGTTTATTTAATATTAATAATTATTTCAATAAAAAATTATTAATAATTATTTAAATATACAAATTATTAATAACAATTGTTTTACGAAAAACAAAAAGTCATTCACATTTGCCTCCAACTATCAATTTCATAAGAAAAGAAAGTAGCCGCGTTCTATGCCACAAGGCTCTATCCGAGTTTACAGATGTCGTTCTTTATCCCCTTCTTTATTCGTGAAAATCAAACAAATTGGCTTAGTGTGAAGTCTATCTGAGTAGAAGATCGAAAAGAATGCATGTTCATCCGAACATTGAGAAGGCAAGGTTGACGAACAACAAGGATAGGACCCGGTTCGGCTAAGTCCCTTGGTCGGTCATCAGGGAGTTCTTCCCGCTTCAGTCAATCAGCAAGACAATGTGAATAAGTATTATCAAGTCAAGGGCCGGACCTGACTCCGTTAGCTGAGCTCTGAGCTTTGCTCCTGGCAAACCATTATGTGTGCTATCTACTCTGCTTTATGTTATGGAAGCGCCGACTCAAAGACTCCCCCAAATCTCGGGGATAAGGCCTCCCCAAGAGATTCTTCAGCTATGGAATCTGACAGGTATCGGTATTGAACAGAGGGGTAGCTCATATAACAGCAGCGGGACCTGCAGAGGGGGCTGTTCACAAAGCATCCCATGGTGCGCTCCGATCCGAGGGGACAAAGGGGACAAATCAAAATACAATACCTATTGTTGACACTCTTTTTTTTATTGTATTTTTTTTTATTACTTAGTCTTTGTCTTTACTTTATCCTAGACTATGATCTGATCTTCTTAATACTATGCATCTCTATTACGAGTACCTCCCGGTGAAGCTTCTTTGGCTTGAAGACCGGAGAATGAAGAGAAGGAAGCTACGAGGGAACTAGCGAATGAGAAGTTCTACCGGGTTCAAGTTTCTCTCCCCCCTGGACTGAACACCTTGAGACTCTGTCGTTTTCAGGTCCGTGTTGACGAGTTCTGTTGCTTTGAGTTCTACTTCTCTTTCTCTCCTCAATTCTACTATCAGTGAGATTCAATCCCATCTGATAGACCTCATTGAGTCTGGAGAGCAACTCGAAGGTGAAATGGTTAATCTACGGATCCACACCCAAAGGTAGATTGTCCCAGTTAGACCAAGTTCCTTTCAGGTAATGCATACTAGAAAGCGTGACAAATCCCATATCTGAAAAGACTCTCTTGGTCCTTTATCTTATGAAGAAATCAGGGTTCAAGACTCTCAATCAGGTCTACCTATGACTCCTCTCACGATGCCCTCACGCTCATGAACCTCTGTTTCTTTTGAAAGCGGCTTGAAGTGAAGAGCACTTTTCCTCTCAGCCGGAAGGAAAAAACCTCATTCAGGGCAGAGGAATCTACCAATCGAATGTGATTCGTACTACATAGCTTTCATTCCTGAAGATAGGTTCATCCATGCTATGCTATTCACAACCCATTCTCGTCAGAAAAGACCGATGCCTTCATCTTTAAAGATGGTCAGTTATGTGCTTTCTTGTCTTTTTTTTACTATACGGTACGGATTCAAGTCCTCTGTCCAAGATCGCTTTCCTTATTGGAAAGATTTTTTTTTTTTTTTTTTGTGAATCTGGAAGCAAGAAAGCAAACAGGAATGGTGCAGCAGGAGGTAGCTTGCTTACTTAGTACTTGTGCTAAAGGGGAGGTGCAAGAGCAAAAAGGAAAGACAACACGCCTTTATTCATGCATATCCTTAAGCGAGAGTTAAGGCACAAGAAGTAGGAAGGAGTCGCCATCATGAATCGATTTCAGTTATCGGTCTTTTCTTATCTTACCAAGACAGAGAGGGGCCCGAAGGCATACTTCTGTTAGCTACTACCACCCCTAGGCCTAGGCCTTTAGGTGGAGCACTAGTTTCTAAGATACTTCTAACTATGAAAGAAAAAACATTTCACTTGACCAACAGATCTGTCTTCACGAAAGTCAGAGTCTACCAATTCATTACTCTCTTCCTGTCCTCCTGGAATCTCTTGCAACTCTCGCATCTGCAATCGATTGAAGTATCCCTTGCTTGGTCTGTCCACGAATAAGGTTCCCGACTTTTATTCCATCTAGAGCTGCCAGTCTTGTCTTGCCCTGTCAACGGTCAACTCTCTCTTGCTTAGTTCCCTTCCCGACCAGAGGTCTTCTGCCTTCTGTCTCCTGCCCAACAATATTCGTATACCGGTAATCGGTCCGTAGGCCTTAGTTAGCCAGCTTATAGGAAGGTAAAGGAAGGTAGCATGGTTCTAGCATGGGCAGGCAATCACCCAAATTTCTATCTGTAACGGTAGGAGCATTAGTCAACCATCTGTCGCAGTAGCAGTAGCCTTCTCTGTATCACTCTCCCCCCCATGGTCGACCCTTGACTTTGATCAATTTCCTCTAACAAGCTCTTTCAAGTCTTTGAGCTAAGCCTTTCTGCTCTACTGGAAACTCCCCAATATCAGGATCAGGAAAGGCGAAGCTCTCTTGTAAGGGTCGATAGGCGGGTAAGATTTTCCTATGTTGGGAATGCGATCTTTATCTCCTAGTAACGCGCTTCCCTTTGATTGCTTCCTTACTTATAAGAAAATGTGAAAGAAAATAGGACTCTCAAGTCAGGAATAGCGATCTGGCTTAGTGAATCGATTAAAGTATGAAAGTTGAATAAGAATATCGTAAGACAAGAAAGAGAAGAGACTATGAACGATAAAGAGTTCTTTCGAACTTCAATCTTGATATAATTCGAAAAAGAATAGATTAAAAAAGAAACGAATCCGAGTTCGAACTACAGTCTTTCAGATAAGTCCGAAGACAATCTATCTTTCCTTCTTGACTCACAGGGGAGAAGAGAAAAGATTCGGAGGACGGAGCTTGCTTCAATTGAAGCACGGAATTGAACGATTACAAGATAGACAATGAGACAAAGCCAAGAGAGGAGAGATGATATCAATGTCAGAAGAGCTTATTCAACCGATAAAGAACGTATCATTAATGAATTTTGGCTTCATTTCTACAGGGAGATAAAAGTTTCATGTAAATTGAATTCAGATTGTTATAGCTATCAGGATCGTGTTATAATGTTATTGAATGAATCTAAGAAGAATCAATCCATTAATAATGATGGTTTTATAGAGTTCTCCTCTAGTGAGTTAAAGGATTTACAGAACATGATTGAAGAACTAACTATGAACTTCGATGAAAATAGAATCTTTAAAAGCACTCCTCAGTTATTAAACTTATTGATAGATAATGCTCAGATCACAGCTAAAGATCATTTAAAGAGTTGCCTATCAACAGATGTTTATAATCGTTATATTAGTCATTTAGGTCATTATACGCTGGAGGCTATCATCATATATGTGCTAGGATTGTTGTACAACAGTCTTCAAGAATCCTCGGTTGTAAGGGTATCCACATTGTTGGACAGGCTAGATAAAACAGTTTCGAATACAATCAGTGATTATCAACAATTTGTCTGAAAGTGATAGTAGTCAAGCGGTAAGTGATAGTAGTCAAGCGAAAAGTAGTAAGAAAAGTCGTGTTCAACAATATGAAATAGGAACCAAATTGCTTGAGTTCATGCTAGAAAGAAATTGTTTCGTAATTGATACCTGCACAACAGAGGAGATAAAACCAATTGTGAAAAGAAAAGGAAAAGGATATTACCCATTAAACTCATTCGTAATATGTAATTTTAACTGTTGCCTTCTCCCAGTTAAACTGAATCTTCCTATGGTTTGCAAGCCGTTAGATTGGAAATCTAAATGTTTGATGCCAAGAATGTTTTCGGATATTAGAGGAGGTTACTTTTTCAATCCTTCCAATGATTTATATAATCAGTTTAAAGTTCAATCTTCCTTTAGAGTTATATCATCCCGTGACATACACAATTTCAATATTCACTTACATGATCCTATGTACAAGGAAATGTGCCAAATCTTGAATAGACTTCAGTCACAAGGATTGTTGATAAATAATAATGTATTGGAATTCATAAAGAAAAATCATGCGAGTTTAGAGAAATTAGGTCTTCTTGCACACGTGAATATGAAAGAAGCCATAGACCTATTGAAGATATGTTATCTCAATGACGGGGCTGTTAAGGATCTTTGTAGCTTTCGTTTTCTCTTAACGGAGTTAGCATAGCAGGTTCAGCGTGCAAGGTATGAAAAATTCATACACTACAGCAAAATGGCATATTAGTGGCAGTTTTGTAGCGGCTTTCACTTATAAATGCCACTAACTTCCGTATTTTTATAAAACTTAAGGCATTTATTACCAAACATCATTAAATATTCAAATAGCGTCGTTGTTACTTATGAACGTCACCCAAGACTTGATATTAGAGGCGTTTCTTGACTAAAATGCCTTGAATATTTTTTATTAAAAATTTCAGTGAATAGTTAAGGTGTATTTTTGGCAAACAAAGCTTTCAATAATCACGTCATAAAAAATTATATGAGATTAATAAAAGCACTGTCTACAAGAAACGCCTTTAATATTTAGACAAAAAAATTTCATAGGCTTATTGAATTTATTTTGTTCAAAAATACATTCAATATTAAGCTTATCAAATTGTTTGGATCGTACGAATGTTTATCATAAAATTGTTGGTTTGATCCATCCTTTAGCCTTTTTTGGGTTTTTTGCACAGATTATTTGTTATTGATTATTCTAGGCATTTTCTTGGCAAAAACGCCTTCACCAATTGCTTTAAAAAAATTTTAGAATATTGAAGGCGTTTTTTATGGAGAAACGCCTTTAATAATACATAGGAAAAATATGGAGTCGATTCTTGAAGGCATTTTTGGCCGAACTCGCCGAACTCACCTTCTATAATCTAATTAGTAAATTTTTTTAGTGATTTTTAAAGGCAATTTTGTAAAAAATGGCTTCAATATTTCATAGACAAAACTTGGATGGGATGCTTGAAGGCGTTTTTGGCTCAAAACGCCTTTAATATTCCCAACGATAAATTTTAATGGTCTGATTATTGAAGGCGGCTATATCCAAAAATGCCTTCATAAACATTTTGTTAGAGATTATTGAAGGCATTACCCATAGGAAAACGCCCTTCATAATTCATTCGATTAATTTTTAGTTGGTATTATTGAAGGTATTTTTTGTCAAAAATGCCTTTAATATTCCACACAATAATTTCCTGGGGGGATTATTGAAAGTGATTTTGATAAAAAAAATGCCTTCAATGTTTTCTATTATGGGTGATTGAAGGCGTTTTCTTACTAAAAAAGCCTTCATTAATCGCATCAAAAAAACATATTTAATATTTTATATGTGAAGTCAGTTGTAGGTTTATGCCCAAAAAAATGTTTGCTGTTAGTTGTATATTTATGCCCAGAAAACATTTGGTTTATATATCAAATATTATGAATTACATTTTGGAATTTACATAATGAATATTGTTGTATTTCAATAAATTAACCACACATCCAAAATTAAAACTGATAACGTTGTCATATTAATATACTTTTATGAAATAATCGTACTTAGTAATTTATTAAGTACACATAGTGTATTCATATTAAGTATAACAATAATATTAAACCAATACCCCCAATGTACAAACTTAAAGTTTCCATTCAACATGGCATGTTAAAAATATTATAACAATTTGTTTCATATATATTTACATTCAACCAACAATATCTAACCTAAAGGTTTATCAACATTGATAAATGACAATACATAATCATCCATTCTTTACGGACTTCATCTAGCTCCTCTTCCGTAAAGCTTTCTTTACCTTTCCACTAAAAAAATATATCAAAGTAAATGTTAAGAAATGAGAACATTATGTACCATTTTATTTTTTTGAATATATAACGAGTTTATGAAATTTATACTAACCTTTATGGTGTGGTCATAAAATCATGTAATACTATCTCTCGCATAAAATGAAGGACATAATATCCACATTTAGTATTATCGGATTGATGAGGTACCTAAAAATTAAATTGAGTCGGTTTAGAAAATATTTATCTACACAAACTCAACATTAAGAGAATATATTTCATATTTACCGGTAATGACACCCATTTCGGTTTCTTTATCTTTTTATTAAGTGCATATATTACCCTAAATTGAAAAGAAAAAAAATTAGTGGGAACATAAATAAAATTACTTATGAAGAAACAAAACATATATAATATAATAAAGTACTGTAATACCTTTTTATAAAAGTTTGAATATCGGGGTTAGGCATCACCATTGGATTAACTGAATTAAGAAGGTATGACGTTAAGGATTTGGTTTCAATCACAATAAGCACCCAATGACGATTGCAAAATAATAATAATGATATACTCAGAATACACATCAGATCATAGAATGGAGTAGGTTGGAGTAATTAAAGTTGGAATATAGCTTACTGCGCATTATACGAGAGCAAATAATAATCAGTTGGTATTTTCATGCATAGGATCACATGATTAGCATGATACACGACTGTGCCACTCTGCTCACTAATGAAGTTGGGGTCAATGAATCTAAATTTATTCGTCAACTGTCTCCCCTTCAGCTCTCTATATAGGAAGCTACACGATAACAATCAACACTGCTGGTTAGTATTACACCCTAATACTAACTTACTACATATTGAATGTGCATATTTGTATTTATAAGCTAACCTCATATAAGTAACGATTTCAGCAGCTGATAATTCATCCATTTCACAAAATTCTTTCACCTCTTCCACACTAATGAAAGAAAATGATTATTTATCAAATAAGTCTTCCTCAGACTCAATGGATATGAAGTTTTCATCAGATAAATGCTCTAGTGAATATTTTGTTAACTTATCCATGGAAGCCTGGGCAAGGGTCATACTTTGAGTCTGAACATCATCCTACAATATTTAATGAAATATAAGTATTAAAATCAAATCTATCAATATAATAAACAAATTAATATTCAAATTATAAATAATATCATACTTCTTTGGTGGTAGCAGATGATGGGATCACTTCCTTACTAGCAACGGAAGCTTTTCGTACGGGGACGATGCTATCAGGCCGAGCTATTGGCATAACCTGTTGCATTGCTACAACATAAACTCCAAAGCAGCGAGTCTTTGCTGTTGATCATTAAGGTGTTGCTTCTGGTCATTAATTTATTATTGTTGTTGCTCAATTAGTGCTTCATATTGTGTATTTCTCATTCATGGGGTTTTTGGTTGTTTACCAAAATAC
Source organism: Durio zibethinus (assembly GCF_002303985.1). The sequence continues at coordinate 12,228,744 of NW_019167949.1, read as the reverse complement.
GTTGATGACAAGACAAATTTACCAATCCCACGAACCCGACCAGGCCTTTCTTTAGTTCCTAATGCTAAAGATAAAGAATCTTCACCATACTAGGTTGTTAGTTCGCTAGATTTTACTTTGGCAGCATAATCATCCTAAAAGACAATAATAAGTTGGGCTGTTAGAACAAATCTACACAAGCTAGTATACACTCATTTATACAACCACAATGTCAATCATACATTATATCAAAAAAATAATTATACATATAATCTTTTTTACCATTTTCTCAGTTGCTTCATCTGCAAAGGATTCATCCTTCCATTTATGTCCTTGTTTCCAGACATCCCATCTGGAAACTTTTGTGTTTGAGCTTACTGATTTCTATTAAATTATCGTAATAAAAGAATCAAATGTATGAAATGAATATTCATAAATATTCATTAATGAGTATAAAACAAATGTGTGAATGCATACAAGCTCATACTTTATATTTGCATATCTTTTTTTTGCTGTTTGATGGTGATACTGTTGTTTGGCCCGAATGTTTCGATGTTCTTCTTTAATTTTCTATAAAATCAAGAAATTACGTCAATCACATATGAAGATTAAAGGTTATATTGAATAAAGACTTATAAATTTGGACTATTTTGGTAATGGGTTTGCATACCGAGAAATCTTCTGAAAGTCGATATTAAACAAAATTTTATCCAATTTTCAACACTTATGACATTTGCATATGTTGCAGGTGGAACAGCCAAAACATCACCTTCACCAGCCAATAATAAAATATATTTGGTTGTCAATCTGCTTTTAAAGTCTCTGAAAGCTTTTTCAGCATATTACAACACAATCTCTTTACACTTAATGGGGACGTTGAACTGTTCTTAAATAAGTTAACACAATTAGTATCAACACATTGAATTTCAATTAAATGATAATTTAACAAATTTTACAAAATGTTGAATAAACATACCACAACGGACTGTCATATCTCATCCTTTAGATCATCAGGAACTCGTCGCCAATCGATGTACGTAATTGAAATCCTTCGATGGACGATGGCTTTAATATGAATAGCCATCTTAGCAGCTCCTTCTGACACAAGCTACCCACTTTGATTAAAGTCAAAATGAATTTTTGTGTCAGTCATTTTGATTTGTTTATTTGGGCCCCTTCCTTTTCTTTTTTGGCCTACACTTCTTTCTTCTACATGTTCATTAAAAGGAGAATGATGTTGTTCGGAGTCCATAATACCTACAATATTGATCATAATTATACGAATTACATAATATAAGCCTCTAAATTGATCATTGTACTTAATTTAATATAACCAATACCATACTATGTACAGAAATAACATTTAGCACACCATTCAACAATATGCTAATACACACCCTTCAGCAAACCTCTTAGAAATACCATTCAGCATACTATTCAGCCTCTCAATTTCATTCAGACCCATTGAGCAAAACAATATCAAATATCAAGATTCAGCAAACCATTCAACATGAAATATGATTCAGACCCCCAATATCATACAATATCATTCGACAATATAATATCAGTCAACAAGGTTCAGCAAACCACAATATTTAATGTGTACTACATAAAAATAGCATACTTGCAATATGAATAGAATTTTGGATGACTATGCTGACGATGATGTTAATGAAAATATATAAACGCATATGTCAATATTAAGGAACCAAAAAACAAAAATTCTCTATTGAATATTGTAAATAATATAGTAAACTAAAAAAAAAAAAATTACCGGTTAAAATAGAGGTTCGCAATGGTGATTTGTTTAAGGTCGATGGTGACGAATGGGAGAAAGAAACCAATGGTCTGCTAAAAATGTGTTTAAGGGTTTGGTTTGTTTGGTTGAATAACGTAGCTTTTAATCGTTCTGTGTACCAGCCCTCTGCAAATTCTTATGTTCAAGGCAAGGAAATGAATATAAAATTAATTATTAAAGGCATTTTTATGGAACAACGCCTTCAATAATCACCTGAAAATTTTATTAAAGATTATTGAAGGTATTTTTTTACAAAAAAGATATCTTTAATTATAAGCCTTTAAAATTATCCAACCAACTTATTAAAGGCGTTTTTTATAAAAAAAAAATACCTTTTCTAATTCTTAAAAATTATAAAAAATCACTCCTGTTGAAGTCTTAGGTCTAGCACGTTGCACTCTTGAGCCCTGATCACTTGGTTGATCACTTGGTCAATACCAATCCTAAGACCAAATGCTATCTCAAAAGTGTACATGCTGCTGCTCTAACCTCTAAAATAAAACCTGAAGAAGATTCAAGCCCTCCTCAGCGTGTATGATGCCCTGATGCTGTCATCCGATATCAGGACTGCCTTTGTCCAGGCGCTGCTCTGCTGGATTCTGACAAATATCAAAGCCACTTCGCTGAGGTGAACATGAAGGAGCCTTGTATTCCCAGTATTCGGCTGCTGTCACCTTCACTAACGACGACCTCATGGTGAAAACAACTGAGCACAATCGTCCCTGATTGAGGAGATTTACAATCACAAGGTCAATCGCATCCTGTTAGACCCTGGTTCGTCGGTCAGCCTTCTGCCCCTGTGACCCCTCAAAGGGAACCAACCAAAGCAGAAGTTAAGGCCAAGATGTTCCCCAAAACGGCAGAAAGATCTAAGCCAGCCTCGAAACTACAGAGCCGGCCGGAATCATCAGCAATTCCCTCTTCAAAGAATGACGAAGGTTCAGAAGGGGAAGCTATTCTCGATGCAGCAAGCAACGCAGAATCAGAAGAGGTTTTTATGCCTCGATGATACATCAAGTGACGCAGGGTCAAGTGTGCTCTACGTCGAAAGTGAATCTGATTCAGAAGGAGAAGCCGAGCTGACTTAGTCGTCCAAAGGCCCTAAGGTGACATACGAGAGGGAACTTCTAGAAATTGAATTATTCCCCGTCCAGACGATGCGCACTCCTGATGGGCTAAAAAAATCCACGGCAAAAAATGGAGGTAGAGGTATCGGTTGTGCAAGACCTGAAGACGTTGTTTGTCCCATCCTAGTTGGCCAGAAGGAGTGGGACCTTGTTCTACCAGTCGACTGAGCAGGCCCTCTGGAGATAAGACCAGATTCATAAGGAAGATCCTTACAAAGATGCCACCGAACCGGTGAAGACTCATTACTATTCACCGAAGGTTAAGGCTTTATTAGAGAAGGCGGGGTAGAACTTCAGTTTCATTTATTTTTTAATATAATGGTAAGCCGGGTCAATCTGCTATACAGTTAAAAAACCTTGAATAATGCTTTCTTAACTTCCGAATTTCAATTTGTATAAAAGTCGATGGATGCGGCCCATAGCTCATGCATTTATTTCAATCTCTGGAAAAGAGTTTTTGGGTTTCGGGTACTAAAAAAAGGCTCTACCCTACCCAGCTTTTATCCCGTAGTTGCATTTATCTCTCGGTTATTAAGTAATAAGCCCTATTTGATCTAGTAAGGGGGAGGGGTTTTTCTAAAGGTCACAAAGAAAGGTTCCTGGAATCTAATTTTGTTGGCTTAGCACTCGCATGCCACTCCCAATCCGACGAGAGAAGGGCAAGCTATGTCTTGCACTAAATAGTATCCGTTTGTAAGGAGTGCATGAGCAACCCCTGCAAGTGCACTGAGAAGTAGTGCATTCATTCTCTCCCTTAGAGTCGGGGAGCATGAGGTGAGTCATAAGCCTGGACAATGAGAAGCACATGCCTTTGCTTATGGGTAAAATAAAGAGAGAAGTGTGCTTCTTCCCCTTTTGGCCACTAATGTGTGTGGTGCCCCTCTATTCACGTAATAAACTATTGCTATTTATTAGGTTGTTCATCCTTTTCACATGCATACAACTCGGTATAGAAATGAAAAACTCAAAAGCATTCGAGCATATCTTTTTTTGAGTAGCTGCAAGTGAGCCCTTATTTTTTTGGTATTAGTAAAATCGTTGTCTTGATCTAAATATAGGCCTTTAGGCTAAGATATCAACGGATAGTTCTTTCTTAATGGGATGAGGGGAATAAAATAAGTAGCTGATCAAGAGAAATGTGAGAAGCAGGCTGTACTGCAATCTAAGTGGTGTGTGGGATCCGGCAAAAGAGGCGCGTTCTACTATACTATTGTACCAACCACCAGCGTCCATTACAGCACCTTCGCCCTACATACATAAGGGAATCGAGGGCCTTTTTCTATTCGAATGAAAAAATCCGAGCATCCGCCGAATTGGTAAGGCAGACGTATCAATCCAATCCATACGATTCATTCATTAAGAAATTGACGAGTGTGAAGACCGGGCAAGGTTGTGCTCTCTCCTTGAAAAGCCCTACAAAGTAAGCCCTCAAAGTTTTATGATTGCAAAGGAGGATAGAAATGTGGTGATCGATCAAGTCTATGCTACGGGCAGATTTGTACATGAGAAGGAGACAGCGGTTCAGCCACTTCTGTCTAATATAAAACCACGCTTTCCCTCCCTTAAAACAATGCTCCTCTCGCTCAAAAATAATTAGCATACTCCGTACATATCCCAATTGAGTTGACTGAAAGACCCAGAAGTCTAGTCGTTGAGGGGTTTTAGGATAGGAATAGACAGGATTCATTTCAGATCCAATACAAATCTAATGAAAGATTAGCCTTTGAATTTCTTAATTTCCTATTTTCACACAAATTTCGCTCTTTCCTACGTTGTTTTCCGGGGCCCATCTAAGTGATGTGCGCGGCACAAAGGCCTATCAATCAGGTAAGCTTGGAACTCTTTCGATTCATTCTATCGGCTCTGCTCGTCCCAAATAGATATGTTATCTTCCAGATTTAGGAATATATATGAAGCCCTTTTTTATTTCAGAAAAAAAATTGGAATGAGAGTTTAGTAACTTTGTTTCATCGAAAACAGAACATAATAATCTTATTGAATATCTGAAATCGTATAAGTTAAGATTCATTCAATGAGCATCCTTTATTTCATAAAAATTGAGGACAATAGATTCTCCTTGCGTAGGGGAGGCCAACCGATCCAACTTTCAAGTATCAAGATAGGTTTCAGGCGTGGATGAAATCCATAAGAAATTTTCGTTCTTGAAAATCTGCACTTTTCAAAATCCAAAAAACAGACGGGATTCTAGGTTTCGATTCTTCCCTTTGGCAAAGACTTATTTGCATACCTATTCTGGGTGATCTACACCATACTCTATTCTCGTAAGATGATACACATTAACTAACAATTCGCCTGGTGCTACATCATAGGCACACTGAAAACGTAGATAATTGTAACCATTATAGAACCGGGAAGTATCTTGCTGCGTGTGTTCCATGTATAGATCGAGGCGTGTCGGGCGGACTAAAAGAGCTCCGAAGGTTTGATCATGCATAAAGCAGATGGCTGAAAAAAATAGCCTTATGTGTTTACCAGAAAGCATAGTCGTGACGTCCCTTCATGGCCGGCCGGTTGAAATTGTCGGGATACCCCCCGAAACATTAGGAGCATAATTATCTCTCTATGTAAGCATGAGCTGTAGCGTAGAGATAGGATCGAAGCCATCGGCACGGTGATCACGAAATGTAGAGAGCTAAGTAAAAATTTTGACTTGAGAAAGAGTCTCGGTCGGTCGCAGACAGAAATCTCGTAGCGCCTGATGCAGAGAGACCGCTCCGCACAGTTTCCTAGCAAACTATTGCATCGTTTGCCTTAACGAGTATGGTCAACTATAGGTTAGGTGGTGTTTTTGTACGCTGCACCGTGCTGAATAATAGCAGCTGTGGAGTAAGGGACGAATCAAACTAAAGCGCACACTTTAGAGTGTGATCAGCAATGGGGATGAAAAGGTTGTCCAAAGTTATAGTGGTCCGATGTCAACAAAGACCTAGCCCACCTTGACCGATCCACTGCCCTTCCCTCTTACCTTCTCTTTTTAGGTCTTGAATTTTTCTAGTCGTTATTTCCAGGAGGTTAAAAAAGGAGGGCGACGACAAAAAAATGGAGGATTATCTCATGGAGTGAGCAGTGACGGCTAGACGAAGAACGGTAGTCAGTAGTCAAGGCATAACCATCTTTGATTGGCAGTCTGTCATCTGTTCTGGATACCATATTATACTCGGAAGTTGCCTTCATTCGTAAACTCATTCACGGATTATGATGCGAATAAGATTGATGTCACAAACTTACGCATGGGACTAGGTCTAATAGTTTTGAACGACGGTCGATGGTCAACGAGTTCAGCGCCTACCTAGAAAATTCCAGATAGGTTTCCCCGCCTGGCGGAGACAAGACCTACTTGTGGAGACCCTCCCCCCTGTTTATTTTCTTCCTGACGTGAACGGCCGCTATTATACTCGATTAAGGGGGCTCCTGAGTGCGGAGCCTGGGGAGTACGAATTCAGTGCCATTCCGAAGAGATGGTGAGAGGCAAGCAACATATGTTAAGTATGGAGAGTAACGTACCAATGGACCAAGGCCAAAACATTATTGTTTTTCTAATTGAAAATCCTGGCTATTGGAAAGCGTAATCCGGTAGAGGGGCCTTGGCTTATTCTCTCGATGTGATTGAGAAAACTAGGATCAGTCATGGCAAACTCACGTTGCAATTTGTCAATAAGAAGCTGCATGTGAGTTGGAAGTAAGACTTCTGTGCTGTATGACGAGGAAGACGTGGGTCGCTCTTCACCCGCCATTCGATCAAGAGAATGAAAGTATTCTAATCAGAAGAAATGGAAGTCTGTGGCAATATCGCTTAAAGAAAGTGTTCAAGTTTAAAGTAGAAGTGAGTGAAAATAAAATACCCGAGGGATCTTGTGCCAAAAATGGGAGAACCATGGGGCACGCTTTCATTACACGATGGGAAGACAAATGGATCGTACTGCAGCTACGCGTAGCTCATTAGTGGAGTACAACCACTAATGCTTTCGATAGAGATTGGAGAGTAGAGGTCTCTTATAGTTCAAATTTAGGTTCGAAGAGCGCAGTGCCATTTATTAATATTAAGGAAGGAAGCCTATCAAGGAAAGCATGCACGTGGTAGCTCATTTATATGACTATCTTTCTTTGCTTGTCTAGTACGTTTGCCTTGAGTAGTACCTGGCCCAAAGTGGCAAGCTAAGAGCGAAGGCAAATCGAAACTAGACAGTGGAAAGGGGATGAAACAGAGTAAGCTTTTTAGAAAGGGGAAGATTTTTGACAGACGCTCATAGGTTTCGAGACCTAGAACCGTCAAAAGACTATAGGCGGCCGGAACGGGACCTCGAACGATGCCACCAGTATGTCCAGGATATCCACCAACGGACAGAAGAATTAAAAAGGCCTCGAGGAATCGAGATTCAATATCTCGATGACATAAAGCGGGCTATCGCAAGATCTCTTCCCTATATATGGGATAAAGAGCCCAGGGCCCGACTATACTCTATAACACATATGTATAAAAATATACCAAAGTCGTATAGCCATTCTCACATAAATCGACAAGCTTAATGGGGATTTGGTATGGTACTCATTCCAGCTGGAGTGAGTCGGAAAGGGACGAGCATCTATTTGAGTCGATCTTTCCCAAGATCTAATTCCAGTTTTCACCGCCCGTCTGTCTTGTGTCAAGTCCCGGTAAAGAACTGATCGAAGCATCGGTGAAAGGAATCTATTCTCCAATCTCTCATTTGTAGTCCAACCTCTCGTCCACGAATTCATTTTTTCAGTCTCAGCTCTTTCCCTATCCATAAGGGAATAAGCCGTACCAGACAGGTACATGAAAGAGTCCCTTTGGTATTCTCAGTCATCCCATTCCGTTCTAGTTGGAATTAGTGATGCATTGGATGCCGGGCAACTGCATCTAGTACAGCTGACTTCACACCAAAGCAATCTCCTTTCTAGTTTAGGACTTCTAGCCTTTGAAATGAGTCCTGCAACTCCCCTAGCTACGTTACCGGTGTTAGCACTTTACTGCTGAGACTGTCTTCTCTATTGAAAGTCCCAGCTACTCCTAAAGGAATGCCTATCATCTTGCTGGCTATAACGAGCAAGTTACTCTAGTTTTCCTGTCTCTCTTGCTTGGTCTCTTTTCTTGCGTGTGTTCTGCATCTGACTTTTGTTACATTTCCAAGGTTTGAATGCTATGAAAGAATTGATAAGAAGAGAAAATACTCAAGTTACTCCATGCATATGGAGATAGGGAGGCTTTTTTCATATGCGGAACAAATGCAGTTCAAGTTTGGCTTGGATACGGGAATAAAATAGAGAGAAAGGCAAGGCAGGATGATTTTTAGCAAGTTAATTTGAAAACATTTTTTTTAACTTTATTAAATAAAAAGTTTTATCTTGGGTCAATAAAAATCCGACTCTCTATCTATATCTAGAAAGCAGCTATTCCTTTCTCACCCTAAGGTCCTAATTTCAATTCAAGCTATGAACGAATTATTATTTCAAGCTCCTCTATCATTAGCTTGCGCCTGCAGTCAAGTAAAGTACTATTTAGTTTAAATTGAATTGATAAGATGTGATAAAGTCGAGGAATTTCCTCTCTACTGGCCAGAAAGTGCCTCTCCTTGCCTTGAAGTCGAGCTACTCGGCCCTCTTTTCTTCTTTTAGCCTCCGCTTCCGCTCTAGTGTTCTCCTAAGCTTTTCCTCTTAACTAATCATCGTCCATCTCCTTTTCCAGACAGTGGCATTTTAAGGTCTCTCTTAGCCATTTCTTTCTAGTCAAAAGAGTAAGCCACAAAGCGAGTGCTTCTTTTTCCTTCGCTTTCGCTTTGCTTTGAGTTCCATTCTGCTTTGGATCGAGTTTTATTGCTTATTGTAGTTTTGCTTAGAACCCAAAATCTAATATTTAGTTATAGTCCTTCTGGTTTGAGTTGTCATTGGAGTTCTCTTCTTAAGGGTTTGACCAGGTGGACGGCTAATTTTTTCCCCTGGACCGTGGGAATGGTTTCAGAAAGGGATTGAGTTATCTTCTATTTAGTATTTAGAACATGCTTGCCCCTAGTTAAGAGCATGGGTTCCCTTGGAAGCATACGAGGAGTCAATATATGGAAGTCAAGCCAAAAGAGTTCTCTTCAGGGTAGCAGTCAATTTATCTTTAAAATGCTTTTCCCATTTAGTCAAATAGGATGTTCTTTCTTCGAGCCTGTTTAATATGTATCTCTGGCCTTCAAACGAGAAAGATTGAGAAGCGATCTAGTTTCAGTCCTTCTCTCTGTAGGGTCACCCGGTGAATTGATTTATTCCCTTGACAGGGCTTATCTTATATAGGGTAGGTATCGTTATATGGTAAGGTAAGCCCGGACTTCTCCTACTCATATACGATGTTTACTCTTTTTCTTACATACATAATATTTTATTGAAGGGCTGTAACATTTTTAAGCAAGCGAGCCTTTACATTTACTTTAATTGGTAATTTCTTTTTTTGGAGGTAGGAGTCCGTCTTACGTTAAGTGTCGTGGTCCGAGCCTGCTTTATTCTGAAACCACACATTCATACAGCATCAAAATTACTCATAATCGAGATCAACCTTTCGTGAATCCATTTTTCTATTGAACGGTTCAATTTTAATCTTTCAAGTCGTATACATATGATTCTTTTTTTTAGTTTTGATATTGTAAGATTACTCATTTCGAACTCTATAGGGAGGAATCTAATTCCCATCATTCATTAGCCCATGATTTTCAAAGTAATCTCGAGCACCCATCTCTGCCCGCAGGGCTTAAGGTCTCGAGCACCGACCCTCGAATACCCATGGAGTACGCAGCCTCGATTCTTCCTGATATGGTAAGAACCCAACACCATGCTCGCCTATATCGTACGCAAACTCTCGTATCAAGTTTACGCAAGCGTTACACTTAAGCTGGTCAGCAGCCAGCTCGAAGCCTCTAGGCTCATCTCATCCCACGGGACTCAGTTCTTAGGGCTTAGGCCCTTAGCTTCAGTGTAGGTCGTCCGTACGCATGATTGACACCTAACATCATGCTAGTCTCGTAAGGGGGACTTGGGTGGACTGCCTCAGCTACAATACACCTCTACCGATTGGCCATAAAGGTTTAGCAGCATGCCTGCCTGCTAGCCCGCACATCCCTCAAGCTCGATGGCGTCTCTCCAACACAAACACCATCTCATGATCCTTCTGGCTCAATGAAGGGAAATCGAGGGGCATAACGAACTCTACCATGTAACCCCATGGCTCAATGCAAAGGAGCGATATGAGGCCTGTCGGCTCTAATCACCCCCGAGTTTACCATGACCTAAGGAAACATTGTGTCACGCTCGTGACCCTACGATGCCTGCTCACTTAGATACCACTAGTGCCTAGGAGTAGCTTATTTCAAACTAGCCAGGCTCCTGCCTGCCTATTAGCCAAAGGGGTGGTGGGAACCTGATACCAATCATCTCCCTATAAAGAGCGTAAGAGATTTTTTCAGTCTCTTACCAGTAACCGTAAGATTATCCGAAATGGGGATACTTTTCTCTCTAGCCATCTCAAGGCCTTTCTCCGGCTAACTCAGGGTCTCATAACCTTCCTCTTGGTCACCATTATTCCTTTATTCTACTCGTTGCTCCACCAACCCACTCGAAGGTGTCTGCACATGGCTTCGACCGATAGCACCTGACTGGCTAGCTAGTCCTAGAGCACCGGCACACTGCCTCACACTTACCTGCGTATCTTGGGGTTTAGGACTCAAACTATCCACTTACAATATCCCTAACATATTCTCATGCTCAGAATGCCCGCACATTACTTCCATTGATGGCACCCGCTGAGCTACTTGGCTTGAGGGTGCTTGACCACTGTTTCGAACTTACCCACATATCTTGCGATCTAGGGCTCCCACTGCCCGCACAACATATTAGTAACCTGTTTCAATGCTCCAAATGCATGCCCGCATCTTTTAGAACCATTTTTTTGCTAGCTTGATCTCGATCGCTGCTCAGCTCAGGGTCAGTCAAGGTAGGACCAAGGCACACCAAGGTCTGACCATGACACTCTCCCCCACTTACCATGTCGATGCCCTCATCGACGCCAAGATCACACTCAACTCTCTTGTTGCACACAGTTGACATTTACTCATATGTCTCTCACTTGTGCCCTCAAGGATTGGGTCGAGGTCCCGTCACATGGGGCATGACCCACAGTACTTGTCCATTGTTGATGTAGATTGGTCACATCCCAGCACCAATGCACCTCCGCTCTGTTCCTACTCGAACTGTTTCACCCTATCTTGGTTGCTGTATATGTGCCATAACACTACTTCCTTTGATCACATCCCGTTGCGACCTTGAGGCACCCTTATTGTTTAATGACCTTTAGTAGAATGAATGACCACCTGCTTTACCACTCATTGGTACGTCCCACTGGACGTGACCCCTCACACCAACTGCATGCCTACTACATCGACTCTTCGATGCGCCCCTTTGGACGTGGTGTTTAGGCCAACCGCACTCATACGGCACCACACACGATAGACCCTAGCATGGTGGCATTTAGACACTTCGGTTATCTCATAACTTGGGTCCTCTTAGCCCTCTAAGGTCACCTCTCTAGGTGTGGCCCTCTGGCCAACCACCTTCGAGGTGGCACCTTAAGACGCGCTATCTCGATCTCTACTCCTAGCTCGAACACTATGTTCCATCTGTTCAGGCTTCTCTGTCTTGACTCAGTCCCATAGGGAATCACGTCTCCCTCACTTTTACTCGAAGCTTGGTTTAACACTATACGCAACCATGTCTCCTTGATGGTTCTACAGCTCGTCTGCCTTGACTCTAGCATAGCTCATAGGGCATCTCAAAGTTCACTCTATACCACTGATCTAACCAATCACCTCATCCACTGACTTGTTTGACTCGGGGATTCAACCACCCACTCGATTCTCAAGGTCTATTGACCTACATTTCTGAAGGCCTTGTCAACTGGCCAATTCCCATTTGCTTGTTCCACTAGATTACACTCTATTGTGGTCCACTAACCACCACAACATGTGAGGCCTTCCTTCTTGGCAAACATAAAACTTGATTCCCTTACTCACACACTCCCGTGATCCTCTAATCACGAGAACTCATGGTCCACCGACCAACGCAACTCATGGTCCACCAACCATCACAACTCATGGCTTCATCCTCAGCCAATTCACACTCCTCTGTGTAATGGCTCCATTCTTGGACTTGAATATTTCAGCTTGCACCCTTGCTGGGGAACCTACACCATATAACAAGTGCATACATTAGTAATTAGTCTTGATACGTATGTCTCGTATCCTTCAGGACAAAACTCACTTGACCCCACTGGCCTTACAAAACACCATTTCATGGTGTAAGCCCCTTTTCGCATTTTGGTCTCACCACGATTTCTTCCATTGTAAAGGCATCACATGCCCTAAAACATGCCAACACCTTTTTCTAGGTGAGGCTAGACTTCAGTGCCCTTTTGCTTGGCATCCAATAGTCTACTCGAGAGTTTTTTACATAGGCTAAAATTTCCCACAATACGCATCATTGGCTCTTTTTCGAGCCCCCATAGCCACAAAACTGCATTCGCATCTTGAAAGCTCTTTTGAGCTTAGTACCACTTCAATTTCCCACCATTAGGCCCATACATGGGGTCATGTTAATCTTGCCACTTGAGCTAAACCTAAGCTCTGATACCACATGTCACGATCCACATGTTCTTTACTCTGAAACCACATGTCCATACAGCACCAAGACTACTCATAGTCAAGGTCAGCCTTCCGTAAGTCTATTTTTTCATTGGACGGCTCAATTTTAATCCTTCAAGTCGTATACACAAGAGTTTTTTCTTTGGCTTTGACCCCGTAGGGTTACTCATTCTGAACTCTATAAGGAAGAACCCAACTCCCATCACTCATCAGCTCACAATTCTCAAAGTAGCCTCGAGCACCCATCTCTGCCCGCAAGGCTTAAGGTCTCGAGCACCTACCCTCAAATACCCGTGAGGCATGCAGCCTCGATTCTCATGATATTATTACTTTTGGACATGGTGAGAACCCAACACCATGCCCGTTCGTATCGTACGTAAACTCTCGTATCAAGTTTACGTAAGTGCCACACTTAAGTGGTCAGCAGTCAGCTCGAAGCCTCTAGGCTCATCTCATCCCACGAGACTCAGTTCTTAGGGCTTAGGCTCTTAGCTACAGTGTAGGCTACCCACATGTATGATTGACACCCAACATCATGCTAGTCCCGCAAGGGGGACTTAGGTGGACTGCCTTAGTTATAGCACACCTCTATCGATTGGCCACAAAGGTCTAGCAGCGTGCCTGCCTACTAGCCCGCACATCCTTCAGGTTCGATGGCGTCCCTCCTACGTAAACACCATCTCATGATCCTTCTGGCTCAATGAAAAAAAATCGATGGGCATAGCGAACTCTACCATGTAACCTCATGGCTCAACGCAAAGGTACGATACGAGGTTCGTCGACCCCAACTACCCCCGGGTTTACCATGACCTGAGAAAACATCATGTCATGCTCGTGACCCTACGATGCCCGCCCACCTAGACACCACTAGTGCCTAAGAGTAACTCACTTCAAACTAGCTAGGCCCCTGCCTGCTCGCTAGCCAAAGGGGTGGTGAAGAGCTGACACCAGTCATCCCCCTATAAAGAGCGTAAGAGATTTTTTTAATCTCCTACCAATAACCGTAAGATTGTCCGAAATGAGAACACTTTTCTCTCCAAGCATCTCAGGACCTTTCTTCGATTAATTCAGGGCCCCATAACCTTCCTCTTGGTCATCATTATTCCTTGATTCTACCCGTTGCTCCACCAACCCACTCGAAAGTGCCCGCACATGGCTTCGATCGATAGCACCTGACTGGCTAGCTGGTCCTAAGGCACCGACACACTACCTCACACTTACCTGCGTATCTTGGGGTTTAGGACTCAGACTATTCACGCACAATATCCCCAACATATTCCTGTGCTTAAAATGCCCGCACACTGCTTCCACTTATGGCACCTGTCCGACTAATTGCTTGAGGGTGCTTGACCATTATCCCAAACTTACCCATATATCTTACGATTTAGGGCTCCCACTTCCGGTACAACATATTAGTAACCTATTCCAATTCTTCAAATGCACGTCCGTATCTCTTATAATCACTTTTTTGTCAGTTTGATCTCGACCGCTGCTTAGCTTAAGATTAGTCATGACAGGACCAAGACACACCAAGACCTGATAATGACATTAAGCATGTGTAAGCTAGTTGTCATGAGCCAACCTTGTATAGGGCCATTACCGGGACTTAGGTTGCCATGAGCCACCCATGTATAGGGCCATGGCCGGATAGATCTCTTGTGCTAGAAAAAGTGTCTCTATTTCAAACATTGTAATGGTTACTGGTAGCATAGCTTTAAAATCTCTAAGGCTCTTTAGGGGGTGAGCCGACAGCGTAGTGTTGGGCTGTCTCACCAGGTGCTATGCGAGCTTAGGCCACCAACCAAGGGCTGCCCCCTGGCCCTGGTGATGGTGAGAGATCCCGATGTATGATTCTCGTTTATAATAAAATTCACCTCGATTGAATGCCCGATTGTTGCCTCGATGCATTTCTTTCTTTCTCGATGTGGATGTGTCTTGTTGTGTGTGTATGCTTGAGATTGACCTCGATATATTGTGTCTTATTGTGAATGCTTGGGACTAACCATGGTTTATGGTTATTTGTTCAGATATCGATCTATTGAAGGCTGACTTGGGTGGAAGCATCCATTCAAGTGCCGCACGACCTAGTGCTTGTTGAGAGAAAGCTTAGTCCGTGACACGTGGTATCAAAGCACGGTTGAGAAGTGCTAGAAAATGGATGAGATGGCCACAAGTGGTGGACCTGATCATCAACAGAGAATTGAAGAACTTGAGGCCACGGTGGCCGCAATGAAAATGCACATGGTGACTAAAGATCGAGACAACCCAGTAAAAGTTATCCGATACTCTCTACAACGTGAGTGAAGATGCTAGAGATGCCTTGAATATTCTCCAAAAGAAGTTTGAAGAGCTCAGAACACAGGTGAGCATCTTACAACTGGCTATGGCCAGGTCAAGTTCGAGCTCGACGGATAGGGGGAGAAGGCCTAAGATGCCAGAGCCTTGATGTTATGAAGGGGCAAGGGATGCCAAAGAACTTGAAAATTTCTTGTTTGACATGGAGCAATACTTTCGGGCTGTGCACATGGATTCAGAGGAAGATAAGATAACAATGGCATCGATGTACCTCGCAGGAGATGCCAAGCTTTGGTAGCGTTCCAAGTTTGTCAATGACAAGTGCCCGATCAAAACTTGGACGGACCTGAAGTAGAAATTGAAAAACCAGTTTTTCCCTGAGAATGTGGAGTATATGACTCGAAGGAGACTTCGAGAATTGGTGCAAACAGAGACAATGCGAGAGTTTGTAAGGAGCTTTTTTACCCTGATGTTGGATATTCGAGACATGTCTGAGAAGGATAAGATGTTTTATTTTCTCGAGAGCCTCAAACTAGAGCAGAACTACAAAGACAAAAAGTGCAAGACATGGCCACGACCATGGCTGCAGCTGAACGTCTCCAAGACTATAATGATGGCTCCTTAAAACGAAAAAATCCTTCATCAGCTAGTAGTAGCTTCAACTTTGGAAGTGAGGGAAAGATGACCAGATTGGACCGTCCCTTCAGTGGGGGATCAGATAGAAGGTCTTTCGATCGAGATAACACCCAGCCTAAAATAAACAATGCAGTGACTTTCAGGCCTAGGCAACCGCTAGCTTACTTTCTTTGTAAAAGGCCACATCGGGTGGTCGAATGTCTGTACAGAGGAGCCCTTAATGCTTTAAGAACCTCATCTTAAGAGTCTGTAAAAGCACCGGAGAGCGTTGAAGAGATTGAAGAGGAACCAGCCAGGATGGGCTCAATAAGGTTTCTCAATGCCCTTCACACCCAACTGAACACTATAAGGAAAGAGTAAAGTAGAGGCTTGATGTATGTGAACCTAATGATCAACGAGAAGGCCACCAAGGCCATGATGGACACAGGTGTAACTGATACTTTCATCACACCAGAAGAAGCAAAAAGGTGTGGCCTTCAGGTTAACAAAGACTGTGGATAAATGAAGGCAGTCAATTCGTCAGCCTTTGTGATCAGTGGAAGCTCTAAGGGTGTGACAACCAAATTGAGGCCATAAAAAGAGAAGGTAGACTTCACAGTCTCCCCTATGGATGACTTTGATGTTGTTCTCGGATTGGACTTCATGACGTTGGCTCAGGTAATCCTTATCCCCATTGCTAGCTGCTTGTTGTTTTTAAGGGAACACCCATGTGTGGTGCCAGCCAATATCTTGCCAAAGAGTAGGAAGAAAATGATTTCATCTTTGCAATTCAAGAAAGGGGTAAAGAGAAGGGAACCCTTTTTTGTGGCCATGTCGATCTACAAAGAAGGGTCAGAAGTAGAACCAATACCCGATGATGTGAAGAGAGTGTTAGAAAAATTCAAAGGGGTGATGCCAGAGATGTTGCCCAAGGTTTTACCCCATCGACGAGCAGTGGACCACGAAATTGAGCTCTTCTCAGGAGCAAAACCCCCTACTAAAGCTCCTTATCGCATGGCCCTGTCAGAGTTGGCTAAGCTGAGAAAACAGTTAGATGAGCTTCTACAAGCCGAGTTCATCAGACCATCAAAGGCTCCTTTCGAAGCGCCTGTGCTATTCCAAAAAAAGCATGATGGGAATTTACACTTATGTGTTGACTACAGAGCCCTGAACAAAGTCACCGTAAGAAACAAATATCCTATCTCGCTTATAGCGGACTTGTTTGATCAATTGTGCCAGGCCAAGTACTTCTCCAAACTGGACCTGAGATTTGGATACCATCAGGTCAGAATCGTTGAGGGAGATGAGCCAAAGACCACCTGTATAACACGGTATGACGCATTTGAATTTTTTGTTATGCCCTTTGGACTGACCAATGCTCCTGCCACATTTTGTACATTGATGAATCAGGTGTTTTATGATTACCTTGACAAATTTGTAGTCATTTATTTAGACGATATAGTGGTGTACAGCTCCACCTTGGAAAAACATCAAGAACACCTATGTCGGGTGTTTAAAAGCTGCAGGACCATCGGTTATATGTAAAAAGGGAGAAATGCACATTTACTCAGACTCAAATCCATTTTCTCAGTCATATTGTTGAACGTGGCCACATTAGAATGGACATGAAAAAAGTTAGAGCCATCAAGGAGTGGACAACACCAAAGAATGTTAATGAGCTCCGTTCATTTTTGGGACTAACCAACTATTATAAAAGGTTTATGGAAGGGTACTCTCACAAGACCATGGCCCTCACGGAGCTATTGAAGAAGGAGCATAAATGGTGTTGGACCAATGAGTGCCAAGAAGCCTTTGAGAGATTGAAAGATGCTATTATGAAGGATCCCATCTTAGCTCTTTTCGATATTAAAAAGCCTTTTGAAGTTCAGACGGATGCATCTAATTTTGCTATTGGAGGTGTGCTTTTACAACAACATCACCCGATAGCATTTGAAAGTAGGAAGCTGAGCAAAGCGGAGAGAAAATATACGGCCCAGGAAAAAGAGCTCCTGGCGGTGGTTCATTGTTTAAGGGTTTGGCGACATTACTTGTTGGGTTCACACTTTGTCGTGAAGACGGACAATGCAGCCGTTAGCCATTTTCTCACTCAAGCAAGGCTTACGGTGAAACAAGCTAGGTGGCAAGAATTTTTAGCAGAGTTTGACTTTCATTTTGAGCATACCGCTGGAAAGACCAATCAAGTGGCGGATGCATTGAGTAGGCGACCAGAGTTAGCGGCCCTCAGAAGAATGGCCCCAATGGCAACTAGTAGAGCCACTACAGACATTCATAAGTTGATTGGAGATCATTTAGGGAAGGACCCACAAGCTTGTGCCATCTTGAAGCTAGTGGAAGAAGGGAAGTCCAAATACTTCTGGCAAAAAAATGGGGTCTTGTGAACCAAGGGGCCTCGAGTGTTTGTACCGAGAGCAGGAGGATTGAGACAGATGCTGATGAGGGAATGCCATGACACCCCATGGGCGAGACACCCGGGCTGGCAATGCACTTTAGCGTTATTAAAATAGGGATACTATTGGCCTCACATGCGACAAGATGTGATGGACTATACGAAGACTTACCTCATTTGCTAACAAGACAAAGTCGAAAAGAGAAAACCTACGGGCATGCTTGATCCATTACCGGTACCCACCAAACCATGGGAAAGCATCTCTCTCGATTTCATTTCGAGCCTACCCAAGGTTGGTGATATTGAAACTATCTTGGTGGTAATTGATCGGTTCTCCAAGTATGTCACATTCATTCCCGCTCACAAGTATTGTACAGCGAAAGACGCAGCTCGATTATTGTTCAAACATGTGGTCAAATATTGGGGCCTCCCTCAAAACATTGTTAGCGATAGAGATCCGAGATTCACGGGGTCCTTCTGGAGAGAACTTTTCAAGATTTTGAGGTCCCAACTCAACATCTCTTCAAGCTACCATCCTCAGACCGATGGCCAAACGAAACGTTTCAATGGATTGTTGGAGGAATATTTGAGGTACTTTGTCCAAGCCAACTAGAAGGACTGGCCTTCATTGTTGGATGTTGCTCAACTTTGCTTTAATTCCAACAAAAGCTCTTCCACTAACAAGAGCCCATTTGAGGTGGTCACCAGACAATTACCAAGGTTACCCCATACTTCCTTAAAACAATATGGAGGAAAGAATCCGAGAGCTTTCAACCTCAGCAAGGAGTGGAAACAAAACACAGAGATTGCACAAGCCTACCTGGAGAAGGCATCAAAACGGATGAAAAAATGGGTAGACAAGAATCGCAGAGCTCAGCAATTCCAAGTTGGTGATTTGGTTCTGGTCCGACTAGTTCCTGAACAAACCAAGTTTTTAAGAAAGAGAGATCGCAGACTGGTGCACAAATATAAAGGTCCACTAAGAGTCATTTCCAAGATGGAGAACGCTTCTTACAAAATTGACCCACCGAAGTGGATGAATGTGCACCCAGTATTCCATGTAAGCAACCTGAAGCCTTTCCATGCAAATCCTATAGATGTTAGCCGAAGGGAGCCAACCAGAGCCGCCATCACCATGAAGCCACCCTCAGAGTGTCGAGTCGAAGAGATCTTAGCCGACAGGGAAACCAAGATATCTCGAAGACTAGTTTGGGAATACTTAGTGAAGTGGGAGGGCTTAAGACTAGAAGAAACCAGCTGGGAGAGAGAACACGACCTCTAGAGATTTCAAAAGAAGATTGAAGAATTTCAAGCCAGCAAGTCGACGAGGACGTCGATAGAATAGGTGGGGGAGGATGTCATGAGCCAACCTTGTATAGGGCCATTACCGGGACTTAGGTTACCATGAGCCACCCATGTATAGGGCCATGGCCGGGTAGATCCGTTGTGCTAGGAAAAGTGTCTCCATTTCAAACATTGTAACGGTTACTGGTAGCATAGCTCTAAAATCTCTAAGGCTCTTTAAAGGGGGTGAGCCGGCAACGTAGTGTTGGACTGTCTCATCGGGTGCTATGCGAGCTTAGGCCACCCATCAAGGGCTGCCCCCTGGCCCTGGTGATGGTGGAAGATCTCGATGTATGATTTTCGTTTATAATAAAATTCACCTCGATTAAATGCCCGATCGTTGGCTCGATGCGTTTCTTTCTTTCTTGATGTGGATGTGTCTTGTTGTGTGTGTATGCTTGAGATTGACCTCGATATATTGTGTCTTATTGTGAATGCTTGGGACTAACCATGATTTATGGTTATTTGTTCAAATATCGATCTATTGAAGGTTGACTTGGATAGAAACGTCCATTTAAGTACCGCACGACCTAATGCTTGTTGAGAGAAAGCTTAGTCCGTGACACTAATCCTAAGAACACATCTTTTTATAATAGAGTGCTTTTTGAATCTTTTATCTTTTCTATCCCGTGGAAACTCTAAGGGTTGGGTTGGTCTTATGTACGTTCTAAATGGCTGTTCAAATAAAGATAAAGATTGCATATGGAGGTAGAATACAATTCAAGCCAACTAGGCAAGTGGCTTATAGGGCAAAATTCAGTAGGCAATGGCAATCCCTTAGTAATGGGCAAACCTAAAATGGAGCCTTTTAGAAGCCAATGACAGTTTTTAGAAAGTGGCGGGTTAGCCAGCAAGAGCGACTAGATCGGTAATGGAAAGGGTGGCTAACATGGATGGATATCTGTACCTCGGGGGTCGAACTGGATACCTGGAACAGCTCTCATATTTTTTTTTTTTACTTGTGAGGTTTTCTCTTTTCATGATAGGTCTGAGTTTCTCTCTAGCGGTAAGCCAATCCCGATTCTGTGTTACATCCTGTGAGTTAGTAGTAACTGTTTTTCCTTTTCATGTGAGCAAGCAAAGCCATTATACTCTTTTAAGGCAAGCAGGAAGTCAAATGAGTCTTTTTCAAGTAAATGAACTCTCCGTCCATATTAGTAAAGTGAGCAGAGCTTACGATTTGAGTGAGAGAGACCTTATTTCAATACGCGTGGGAGATCTTTTTAGAATGATCATCCAAGTCAGTGAATCCAGCGCCAGCGGGGGGCGTAAAAAGGTCAAGCTAACCAACTGGTGAGAGAGCAGGGGTATTATAAAGCAAGTTTTTAATAAAGAGTATTTTTGAATCAAAATTGAATAATAAAGGAAAAGAGCTTGAGTTGAAAAGTGCATTAGTAAAGGTTCCCTGGCAGGCGAAATGACTCTTATTTTTTCTGAGTTTACATTTAAGGCTTAGCTTAAAGTAGTTATTGACGATAGCGTTTATCTTCTCTTTTTTACTGGGTAAGGTGTACTCGTATATGATGTGAAAGTCCCTTAATCTTTTGAGAAGCTATCACCTACTAGCTAAGAGGGACTCATCAGAGGAAGTCAAAATAATGACTTTTAGGGCTGGTAAAGCTAGCTTACTGCACTCGCTTTCAGGCTTGACCTATAATCCCGCTGTAGCTCGTTTTTTTGGAAGGCAATAGATAAAGAATAGGGCCATAGGCCGTGAACACGTTATGCCCGTTTTCACTCTTATACTCGCCTGGAAGAACTATTATGACTGGGAGGATTACATCCTATTAATGGAATTATTATCAATCCGATTAGACTCTTACTTCTTAGCTAGAGCTAGCTATGAATAGTTTTAAATTTAGAATTAAAAGGTTTTAACTTTTATTTTATTATTATTATAATTTAGTTTATATTTAACAATTATCTTGTTTTAATTAGTTTTTTCGTTAATTTAAAATAATATTATTTTAATATCATAAAAAATATTGATAAAAATAAAATATAACGTATTTTTAACAAGTTAATTAGAGTATTAGCAATATTAACATAAGTAAAATTATAAATGGTTTAATAGATTTAATTTTTTTTTTCATAAATTTGTAAATATTGATAATATTAAAGATAAAGTAGATATATTTATAAAAAAGATAGACTAAAAGTATGTTCCCTCAAATACATTAACTGATTTTGCACTACTTTATTATGACAATATTATGATGAACGATGACACACTCTCATCTTCTACCTTAGTAAAGGAGAAATAATAACAACTTAATTTCGACTCTTATAAATATATTATTGAGAATTTTAAAGATAAAATGAAAAAAACTAATGATTTGAAACAACAGATTGATTATTTTCAGGCTATAGATACTCTTTATGAAGAACATAAAGAACTCTTTATTAAATATAAATATCATTATATGCTTAACTATGACACAACCAATGTCTGTGATGAAGAAGCAAATGATGATATAGTAATAGATAATTTTGAAATTCTTGCTACTAACCCAGTAGTCAAGGATGAACCACCTTCATCAA
This sequence comes from Durio zibethinus, assembly GCF_002303985.1. The sequence continues at coordinate 12,206,931 of NW_019167949.1, read as the reverse complement.
ATGCAACCACATCTGATGACGAAGATAGTTCTGATGATCAAATAGATCCAAAACCAAAGGAAATTCCAACCCCTTAAATAGAGACGCGTGGGAAGAGAAAAGCAGAAGCAATATCTAACCCAGATATTGATGATCTGAGACATTTTCCAAATTTACAACATCTTCCTCATTTAAAGGAAAAATATTCTCACCTAAACAAGGATGAGATTTTACAAACTTCTGATTTTGGCCAAACAAGTCAGGTTCAGAACGAAACCCCTGTTATCGATTCGTTAAACAAATGAACGGTTTCTTAAGGTGGTACTTATTTAGACTTAACCAAAGTCCCTCTTCAACACTGTGGAAAAATCATAGATGATTGGGCACAATCTATGTCTATTGTTGTCACAAGTTACAAAAGAGACTTGGAGCAAAGAAAGATTCCTCAACTACTTTTGTGGTATATGACAAGGTGATGTCTTTCAATTTCTCAAAAAATGAGAAAAGACAACCCTCGGAGAACAACATAAATCCTCTTTGTTAGCTACAGGCAATATATCTTAACTTTTGAAAGATTTAACCCAAATCTTGAAAAATGAGTTTTACGGTAATACAGAATCCCTGAATCCTACTCAAGAAGCTCAATTTATTTTATCAAAATAAAAATTATGTGATATTAAATATTTAGATGATTTTTCTAAAAAATATCTTTTTGAATATAAAAAATTAGATGAAAAACATTCAAAATTTTGGTTACAACAATATTTTCTTAAACTTCCCTCACCATGAGATGAATTATGTTCACAAAATTACCCTGTTTACCTTGAGTTAAAACTCAAAACTGTTCACGTTGCAAATCCCAGTATCAAACTTTATGATACTCTTGGATGTGAATACACTACGTTCAAAATCAGGTAACAGAATACTACCTCAAACAAAAAGCTGCAAAGCAGGTAAAATCTAAACTTTCGTATAAATAATGTACAAAGATTTTGAAAAATGAATTTGAATTTGGTTGTAATAAACAATCTTTTTCAAAGAAACATCGTTTTAAGAAAAAACGAAAATATTTTTGGAAAAAATGGAAACCCATAACTTTTAAACCTAAAAAAGGTAAATTTGTTGTTAAAAAAAAGAAAAAATCTTCTAAAAACAATTGTAAATGTTTTCTTTGTGATCAAGAATGTCACTATGCAAATGCTTGTCCTAACAAAGAAAAAAGTGCGAAGAAAATGATCAAAAAACTTGATGAAGCTTTTCTTTAAATTTATTTTGCTGATAAATTATCTGACGAAAAAATTTATTATGAAGTTTTTTCAGAAACTGATAATAGTTCTTCTGAAGATGAATCGGATTTTATTTTTATACTGAATACTGAATCTAACCAAGATAATCTTTCAGTAACCTCTTCTACAGGTACAACAACTACCAATGAAGAAAGTATGGTTAAACTAAAAAATATTACGAGAAAAACTTATTTTATCTCTGATGATAAAATAAAAGAATTACAACTTATCAAATCAGATGAGATTTATAAAACAAATTGGTTTAAAAAGTTTTAATCTTGGTCTAAACATCATATAAAAAAACTATCTGATCACACAGTCGCTACTGACACTAACCATCGGGAAAGCAATCAATCTAGTTAAACCGCTAAAACAATATTGAACATGTAGGGGGAGGACACAAACTTTAACTTGCTTGATTAATATGCAAATCTTTCATGGGCTTCACTGCTTTGCGCCTAGAGTGAGGAGATGGTTACACTGCTGCCTCTTTGTTAGCGCCCGCGGATTGCTATCAAATTGAGGGGGACAGCTTCGACCCAAGACTGAATCACTTGACTTCTTTCTCTTGCTTGTGTCTTGTGCTTGAGTGACTGTGCGAAAGAAAGAAGATTTCTTATTTTCGTTCATAAAAGACTCTTTGCATGATGGCTCTCCTAACCTAATACAGAGGTCTTTTTTTATACTCGCTTCCTATTATCCGATTTCAATCCTAAGAAAAAGTAATTGATTTTTCTTTTGCGCTTTCCCCGTATTTTGAGTTGCTATTGGGATTTCCTTCCTAAGTTTTTGTTCTATCGTGACATTTTGCGTTTTCTCGAGATTTTTTGTTGCAATTCTCACATGGCAGATCGTACATACTTATACTGTGGCCAATCCCCTAGTCAGTCTTCATTCTCAGAGGCGGGGAAAACTTTAACGTAATTGTTATGCCATAGCATGATGCACTGGTCGAGGCTCGATGGCACACACATCTTCCTGTGTATCCATACGCTTTCCAAGAGTACGTTGTACTGCACTGGGGCGTCGATCACATAAAATTAAGGCTTCTGTAATCGCCGATCTGGATCTCTAAGAGAACGGAAGAGCCTTTGTTTATAACCTGGCATATCCTATACTTAAGAGAGCACTCCTTCTTCAGTCAAGATAGGCAATCCTCACCCTGGGCCATCGAGCACTGAACTTCTATCCCCGTCTTTCATTCTGCCCTTATTCTAGAGATGGACTGACCTGTGAGCAGTATATCATAAAAGCAAAAGAAAAGGGATCTCGGCAATAGCTACTCAAATTACATTTCCAAACAGTCTTAGAAATGAAACAGGTAATGTAACGTCCCCAATCCCACATTAAGAGGATGTGTGGATAAAAAATGATATATATGAAGAGACTTAATCTCAAACTTGAGAGGCGCCTTTTGTGGGACAAAATCGTGAGACCTTCGGGTCAAAGCGGATAATACCTCGCAGGTTGGGTGCGGGTCTCTACAAATGGTATCAGAGCGGTCACCGGTCCGCAGTCGTGGGGAGTCACTAAGTGCTACACGGTGCAGCCGTGGGAGTCACTAAGTGCTACACGATGGTCTAGTGTGATCTTGGTCCTGTGGATGGACTCGGCTTGACAGGGACATCAAGCATTAAAGGTGGAGAGATTGTAACGCCTCCAATCCCACATCAGAAGGATGTGTGGATAAAAAATGATATATATGAAGAGACTTAATCCCAAACTTGAGAGGCGTCTTTTGTGAGACAAAACCGTGAGACCTTCGGGTCAAAGCGGACAATACCTCGCAAGTTGGGTGCAGATCTCTACAGGTAATAAAGCCCCTCTTTTTGTTATAAGGAGTGAGTTCAGCCCGAGAGAGAAATTAGATCCGTCGGCTATTTTCATATGACTATGTAAAGACTAGTGTGATGAGACTCTCATTCCTGTCTTGCTTGAATCTACTAGCTCTTACAGAAAAGAGCAAGACTACGTGCCTTGGCGAGGCTCTTAACGAGTCTCTGAATTAACAGGCCATATGTCATGGTCAGGCCTTGGTCCTACCACGACTGACCCTGAACCGAGCAGCGGTCGAGACCGAGCTGGCGGAAAAGTGGTTTTACGAGATGTGGGCGTGCATTCCGAGCTTTGGAACATGATGTTAACATGTTGTGGGGGCAATGGGAGCCCCGGGTCGCGAGATACGCGGGGAAATTCGAGACAGTGGTCGGATACCCTCAAGCCAAGTAGCCTGGCGGGTGCCAGCAGTGGAAGCAGTGTGCGGGCATTCTGAGCAGGAGAATATGTTGAGGACATTGTGTGTGGACGGTCCATGTCCTAGATCCCGAGTTAAGCAGGTAAGTATGAGGCATTACGTCGGTGCCCTGGAACCAGCTAGCCAAACGGGTGCTGTCGGTCGAAGCCATGTGCGGGTACCTTCGAGTGGGTTGGTGGAGTAATGAGAAGAATCAAGGAGCAATGGTGACCAAGAGGAAGGTTACGGGGCCCTGAGTTAGCCGGAGAAAGGCCCTGGGATGGCTGGGCAGAAAAGTGTCCCCGTTTCAGACATTCTTACGGTCACTGGTAGCATAGTGGGAAAATCTCTAACGCTCTTTATAGGGGGATGATCTGGTGTCAGCTCTCCACCACCCCTTTGGCTAGCGGGCAGGCGGGGGCCTGGCTAGTCTGAAGTGAGCTACTTCTAGGCACTCGTGGTGTCTAGGTGGGCGGGCATCGTAGGGTCACGAGCATGGCACGATGTTTTCTCGGGGAAGGTAAACCCGGAGACGATTTGGGCCGACGGGCCTCGTATCGCGCCTTTGCGTTGAGCCATAAGGTTTGGCGGTAGAGATCGCTAGGCCCCTCGATTTTTCCTCCTCGAGTCGGAAGGATCATGTGATGGTGTTGCGTAAGAGGGATGCCATCGAGCCAGAGGGATGTGCGGGCTAGCAGGCAGGCACCCTGCTAGACTCGTGTGGCCAGTCGGGCTGGCGTACTGCTGCTGGGGCAGTACACCCAAGTCCCCTTGCGGGACTAGCATGATGTGGGGTTTCAATCATGCGTGCGGGCAGCCGATAATGATGCTAAGGGCCTGAGCCCTAAGAACCGAGTCCCGTGGGATGAGATGAGCCTAAAGGCTCCGAGCTGGCTGCTGACCAGCTTAATTGGGGTGCTTGCGTAAACTTGATACGGGAGCTTGCGTATCATACGGACGGGCATGGTATTGGGCTCTCACCATGTCAAGAGGCCTCAAGGCCATGAGAACCGGGACTGTGCATCCCTATGAGTAGACGAGGATCGGGGCTCAAGATCCCAAGGCCCTGCGGGTAGAGCTGGGTGCTCGGGGGCTAAGTTGAGGATTATGGACCGATGTATGATGGGAGTGGGTTCCTCCCCATAGAGTTCGAAATGAGCAACCCTACGGGGCCAAAAGCCAGAAAAGGCTCGTGGGCATGAGGCTCGAAGGACTGAAATTGGTCGTCCATGGAAAAAAATGGACATGATGAAGGCTGACCTTGACTAAGAGTAGTCTTGGGGCCGCACGGTAGCGTAGTTTCAGTAGGAGAAACGTGCGGATCGTGACACTTGATATCAGAGCCTAGGTTGGCTCAGTGGCGAGAGTTGCATGGCCCCATGAGTGGGTCTAGTGATGTGAAATCGAGGTGGTGTCAAGCTCAAAAGGAGCTATCGAGACGCAAATGCGGGTTTTGTGCCTATGGGGGCTCGGGAAAGAGCCAATGATGCGTGCTGCGAGAAGTATTGGGCCTATGTAAAATGGCTCTCCAGTAGACTCTTGGACGCCTAGCAAAAGGGCATCAGAGTCTAGCCTCACCTAGAAAAAGGTGTTGGCATATGTTGTGGCATGTGATGCTTTTACGGTGAAAGGAACCGTAGTGAGACCGAGATGCGAAAAGGGGCTTACACCATGAAATGGTGTTGTGTAAGGCCACGTGGGCCGAGTGAACCTTGTCCTGAGGGGCAGGAGGTGTCGAGTTGCAAGATTAATTACTAATGTGTGCACTTGCTGTATGGTGCAGGTGCCCCAGCGGGGGTGCAAGCCGAAGTATTCGGGTCCGAGCATGAGACTACTACACAGAAGAGTATGAAGTGGCTAAAGATTGAAGCCACAAGCGAGGTGGTCAGTGGACCATGAGCGGCGTTGGTCAGTGGACCGTGAGTTCTTGTGGTCAGAGGATCACGAGAGTGTGTGTGTGAACCAGGATATCGAACTTGTATTGGTCGAAAGGGAAGGCTTCACGAGTAGTGGTGATCAGTGGGCCACGACAGGATGTATTCCAGTGGAACAAGAAAAGGGAAACGGCCAGTTGACAAGGCCTCAGACGTGTAGGTCAGTGGACCTTGAGGATCGAGCTGGTGAATCCCCGAGTCAAGCAAATCAGTGGGTCTCCGAGTATAAGCGGATTTTAGGATGCCCTAGGAACTGGGCTGGAGTCAAAACTATCGAGCAATAGAACCATCGAGGAGACAGGGTTGCGCATAATGCTGTGCCGAGTTTCGAGTAAAAGTGGGGGAGACCTGTCAATTCCCCACGAGACTGAGCCAAGATAAAGGAGCTTGGGCGATGGAGCATAGTGTTCAAGCCGGAGGTAAAGACCGAGTTAGCACGTTTTAAGGTGCCGTCTTGGGGGCGGTTGGCCGGAGGGCCACACCTAGAGAGGTGACCTTGGAGGGGCCGAGAGGACCCAAGTTGGGAGATGACCAAAGTGCTTGAATGCCACTGTGCTAGGGTCATCATGTAGAGTGCCGTATGAGTGCGGTTGACCTAAGCATCATGTCCAGAGGGGCGCATCAGTGAGTTGATGCTGCAAGCGTACAGTTGGTGTGAGGGGTCACGTCCGGTGGGACGCACCAAATGAGTGGCAAAGCTGTGGTTATTCATTCTACTGAGGGTCATCGATCAATGAGGGCACCTCGAGGTCGCAACCTAACAAGGATCAAGGGATGAAGCCATGGTATGGCCCATATGAGTACAACCAAGATAGGTTAGACGGGTCGAGCAAGAACTAAGCTGAGCGGCATGAGTGCGGCAACGGGACCAATCTACATCAATAACGGACGAGTACTGTGGGTGGTGCCTCATGTGACGGGACCTCGACCCAATCCTTGAGGGCACAAGTGAGAGACATATGAGGAAATGTCAGCTGTGTGCAACAAGATAGTTGGGTGTGGTCTTGGCGTCGATGAGGGCATCGACATAGTAAGTGGGGGAGAGTGTCATGGTCAGGCCTTGGTCCTACCACGACTGACCCTGAACCGAGCAACGGTCGAGACCGAGCTGACGGAAAAGTGGTTCTACGAGATGTGAGCGTGCATTCCGAGCTTTGGAACATGATGTTAACATGTTGTGGGGGCAATAGGAGCCCCGGGCCGCGAGATACGCAGGGAAGTTCGGGACAGTGGTCGGACACCCTCAAGCCAAGTAGCCTGACGGGTGCCAGCAGTGGAAGCAGTGTGCGGGCGTTCTGAGCAGGGGAATATGTTGAGGACATTGTGTGTGGACGGTCCATGTCCTAGACCCCGAGTTAAGCAGGTAAGTATGAGGCATTACGTCGGTGCCCTGGAACCAGCTAGCCAAACGGGTGCTGTCGATCGAAGCCATGTGCGGGTACCTTCGAGTGGGTTGGTGGAGTAATGAGCAGAATCAAGGAGCAATGGTGACCAAGAGGAATGTTACGGGGCCCTGAGTTAGCCGGAGAAAGGCCCTGGGATGGCTGGGCAGAAAAGTGTCCCCGTTTCAGACATTCTTACGGTCACTGGTAGCATAGTGGGAAAATCTCTAACGCTCTTTATAAGGGGATGATCTGGTGTCAGCTGTCCACCACCCCCTTGGCTAGCGGGCAGGCGGGGGCCTGGCTAGTCTGAAGTGAGCTACTCCTAGGCACTCGTGGTGTCTAGGTGGGCGGGCATCATAGGGTCACGAGCGTGGCGCGATGTTTTCTCGGGTAAGGTAAACTCGGGGACGGTTGGGGCCGGCGGGCCTCGTATCGCGCCTTTGCGTTGAGCCATGAGGTTTGGCGGTAGAGATCGCTAGGCCCCTCGGTTTCTCCTCCTCGAGCCGGAAGGATCATGTGATGGTGTTGCGTAAGAGGGATGCCATCGAGCCAGAGGGATGTGCGGGCTAGCAGGCAGGCACGCTGCTAGACCCGTGTGGCCAGTCGGGCTGGCGTACTGCTGCTGGGGCAGTACACCCAAGTCCCCTTGCGGGACTAGCATGATGTGGGGTTTCAATCATGCGTGCGGGCGGCCGATAATGATGCTAAGGGCCTGAGCCCTAAGAACCGAGTCCCGTGGGACGAGATGAGCCTAAAGGCTCCGAGCTGGCTGCTGACCAGCTTAATTGGGGTGCTTGCGTAAACTTGATACGGGAGCTTGCGTATCATACGGGCGGGCATGGTATTGAGCTCTCACCATGTCAAGAGGCCTCAAGGCCATGAGAACCGGGACTGTGCATCCCTATGAGTAGACGAGGATCGGGGCTCAAGATCCCAAGGCCCTGCGGGTAGAGCTGGGTGCTCGGGGGCTAAGTTGAGGATTGTGGACCGATGTATGATGGGAATGGGTTCCTCCCCATAGAATTCGGAATGAGCAACCCTACGGGACCAAAAGCCAGAAAAGGCTCGTGGGCATGAGGCTCGAAGGACTGAAATTGATCCGTCCATGAAAAAAAATGAACATGATGAAGGTTGATCTTGACTAAGAATAATCTTAGGGCCGCACGGTAGCGTAATTTCAGTAGGAGGAACGCGCGGACCGTGACACCACGCCTTTTCCAAACACACTTATTGGGATTCCACTACAGCTCGCTCTGTCAGTCCACTAGCAATAGACCAGCAGTCTAGCGACTTCCGCTACGAACCTGAAAGCTTAGTAAGAAAGCCTCTAGGCTGGATTGACCATTCATTCTCTAACAGTGGAAATGGGACCTGGCGGCAAGGAATAAGAACAGAACCTATTGACAGGCTTATAACACTTCTCCTTCCGCACACAGTTGATGCTTCTTTTTCTTTTCGTGTAGCGAAGAAAGAAGGCAGTGAAGGTTCGAAGCGGTTACTTATATTAGATAGATTTGAGATTCAATATGGGTGGGAATCTTGTTCAATAACCAGGCGGAAAGGCTATGTTTTCGATTCCGCATGTGAAAGATCTTTCTATCCTTCTCATTTCAGATGCGCGTAATCGTCTTAAATAAATAAGAGTGTGTTTTAAAGGCGTGTTAACCGGAAAGATGCTTCCCGAAACCTTTACTGTAAAGGTCAGGAGGTAGCTCGAGTCAGTTGGAACGCTACGCTCTCGGAAGGACGACAAAAACAGTTGTTACGTCGACATTGAAGACATAGCCCTTCATTATCCCCTCCCAGGAGATTCGGTAAAGTCCAGTCAAGTATTCCGTTGACTAGGAGCTTTTAGGCATAGCATCTCGATCCGGACTAGAGAAGTATCAAATTGAACTCTGAAAGCACTCTAATAAAGAGCTGTCTAAGGAGCGTAGCGTATTACTATTTATTGGGATAACCAATGCAAAGATTCCCTCTCTCAATACCGATTTCATAAGACTGTTTATTTACTACGGCGAGAGGCCCATCTATTTCTTATAAGAACTAGATCTGCCGAAAGAGTCTCTAGATTCTTACTTCACTTCTTTTATCATATATATCATATAGTAGTAGTCTGACTCTTACGCATGAAACCTCGTGAACTCAAACTCATTAGTTCGCTCTGGATCTTCTCAATTCACCTTTCAGCTTCGTTGCTCTAAAAGCAAGCCTTGAATGAATTTCTATAAATTGCTTAATGGGAGAGAACACCTGGCTTGTTCCTCAGTGGAAGTCCAATTTTAGGTCTATTCCTTTCCCGTCGGAAGCTGTTGAAGCTTTTTAAGGTAAGGGTATAGAGAGAACCAGTAAGTTGGAAGAAAGGCAAAAGCCCACAAGGCTAAACTCATTCCCGTTTCGAACGCCCGGCTTAACAGCCCCAGAAGACCAGAAGACCAAAACACACAAAAAAAGAAAAAGAGACAAGGACCCTCTTCTTTTCAAAATAAGACGGTGGATCATACGTCCAAAAAGGCAGAGGAGCTTGGTTCTGTACTCCCTTGATCCAAGAAGTAACTCCACAAGCAAGGAACCGCTACTTTCCAAGCATATTAGCGAAAAGGCTCATACAGAGGCAAGGGGGCCAAAAGCTTTATTTGTTAACTTCCCGAAAAGAGATAAGATGCGTCTTCAAATCAAAGGGAGAGGAAGTAGGTTCTTGGACCTCGGGTGAGGGGCATGGAGGGAAAGGTATAATCCTTCTTGCTTTCCCGAAACGCTATTACCGATACTCTACTAGCTTTCCAGTCTCACCCAAAAGTCCCTGAAAGGCCACTAATTAGTAAGTCTCTATATTATCTTTTATTATTATACTATATTAATATTAATGTAAGGTATGTAGTTTTTTAAAAGAATTACGGGAATTGAATTCAAGTTGAAAAGTGCGAGACACAGAATAAGGTGTTTATAAGGAGTTTATAGAAAATGAAATGTGAAATGGATAAAGAGAAGAGGTTGAATATGATGTCAACAAAGGGCCAAAAAGACAAAGAACTACCAGCGGCTCAACCGAATTTCCCCGATAGCCTACCAGTGAGAACTACTAGGCGGGAAGGGATCTAGTCGAATTAAAAAAAGTATACAGTTTTCGAACCCATCCATGCTACAACAAAGCTTGTATTTCCGTCTGGTCCAATAGATGTAACTGGCACCTTCAAGGTCGAGTCTGAAGCCATCTCTAATGCCAGACGCTTCCTCTTTTGTGCTATTCCTCATCTTGAAATCAATGCTGAACACATGGAATTCCATGCTTTACTTCCTCATTCTAAGTCCAGGGCTTACAAAGGAACGTCAGCCATCAAAAGGCGTGGAAGCCCTGGTTCAGTTGGCAATACTTTCAAACTACGCATCCACTCACACTAGGATCTCAAAGTGAAGAAAGCTGCTTGTTCTTTCTTTCGTGGTCAAAGTTCGGAGCTGCCGAAATCTTGCCTCCAGTTCTGTTCATAGGGAGGATCTTTGTGTGCTGGTATCAACCGAGAAAGAAAATATCGAGCTTGACCCTCTTTGATTGAATGCAAGGATCCTAGGAGCTAGAAACCGCATTTCAGTGAGCTCTTCAGCCAATGTTCTACAAGCTGATAAAGCTGCCGCACTTTTTCCTTCTCGAGGGAGGTGCTTCCTTGATTACCCTAGATTTATTCTTCTCAATTTCAAAAAATACAACAATAAATGTTGTGCACTAAAAACTTCAGGAAGTTTCCTGCTATTACGCCAAATACGGGTTTCTTTTCAATCCGCGCTCTCGCACTCAAACACTGTCTTGAGATCAGACAAAAGACAGGGAAAGACTTAAAACATCATCAATATACACCACTTCCACGATGTTTACAATAAAGAAAGTAATGGAAGATGAGGTTCATTGCTCACAGCTATGTAACTCTAGCCTTATTCATACCGAGGGGAATCACCTGCCAGCAGAATGTCTGTCTGTCCAACAGCACCAGGACAACGGAATGCAATTTTTGCCTCGTCCTCTCTTGAGATTCAAAAATGGTTATACCCCACGTCCATGAATGACAGAATTTATTGCCCAGCTGCTCTGTCCACTAAAAGATCCGCGATTGCCATTGGGTTATTGTCTTTTGGTGGGGCAACATTGAGACTCCGGAAATGCTTTCTCTTCCACCAGCCCTTGCTCTGGGCTTTTTGTTGTGGCAAAAAAATACGATAGATAAGGATCTAATGCAAAGTTTTCTTCATGCTTATTCCAACGGGCGATAAGGGACGGAACCAATGCTGTGTAGAAAGATGCAATGAGGAACCTCTTCCCGGTCGAAAGCCGTGCAAAGACGTAAGAGGATACTGCAGCTTCCTCGTAACGGTAGAGAGAGGAAAGGCTAAGCGAAAAAAGGTTAATGAGTTATGGCCACTAGTCATTCGGATTTTTCCTTACTCATGTACGTATTCTCATTGGGCATTTAACTAAGCCTATATTTCCGCTTTCGCTTTCGCATTTAATCGTCTCTCTTCTTACCTTAGTCCGATCTAGCCTCTATTGATTGAGAAGGTTGAAGACTCCTTTGATGCAATTATGAACTTCTTACCCTGATAATGAAGTTGTTGATCTCGAAGATGAACCCCTGTTCTCAGTTACTCATCAAATGACACTCATTTCATATCTTCGATCATTGACAATGTTCAAAGAAAGGGTGGGACACTGAGGGGAAATGGTGCTTTATTGAGTTAGAGTTACGAGTGGGCTATAAGAAAGCTGTGAAAGTCAGCCACCACTAAAAAATTTCAGAAGGAAGGGTATACTTCACTGTAGTCTCACTATAAAGTACTCTTGTTTTATGCCCTGTTTTCTCTTTCTGCGCCGAAAGTAAGAAATTGAGAAATCCGCACTAACGAAAAAGCTGAAAAAAGCAATGGCAGCAGCTAGAGTAGACTTGCTTCTCTCTTATTCTATTTTATATCACCCCTACTGCAGGAAGTAAGCGCTTACTGCTACTACTAGAGTAGAGTCGACTTATGCTCTATTCTTCGTTTTTATAGAGTCCCTTACTGTAGTACATGAGTTTTATTCTATCTCCTTAGCCTCTCTGAAAGAAAAGAAAGGAAAGTAAGAGTACTGCTCTCGCTCGAGCCAGCAAGCTGATAAAGTACTGTGTGCGCTAACCTTGGTGAAAGTGTAACGTGACTATCTCCCCCCAACTTTTTATCTATGGTTAGGAAATTCTGTCCGTATAAGTTAAGTAGACTCATTCCATTTGCTACTCGAAAGCACTAAAGTCCACATTGGATGAAAAAAAACCTGTTTTTGAGGCAAAAGAAAGAAAGCAAGAGAAGAGAGGAGCAGCACCCTAATTCCTATGTTAGAACGTTCGTGACCCATAGCCAATGAAATCGAAACTAGGATCATAAGAAAAGTCTACTGACTGACTGGTTGATAACCAACAATGAAAGGATTAGGCCAGGACTCATACGATTCGAGTAGGATGAAAGGCAAGGATGATAAGCTTTCCTCGCGTACTGGCTTATTCGCCGAGCAGGAAAGAGAAAATCCATTTCCTATTAAGAGAAGCGAAGTCTAGTTCCCAACTCCCCCGCTTCTAGATAAAGACAGACAAAAAACATAAGGAAAGGATTCAATAAGCCATTTTCGTTTTCTTTTTAGCTAGTGAGCTGGTTTTGGATAAGGGAAAGTTTCAATTGATCAATCTACAGGCTACAGGCTATCAGGGAAATAGGTTTAGCAAATAGATATGTGTCTTCAACTGATGAAATAGGACAAAAAACTGCTTTCACCAACACCGCTTCAAGATCTCATGGATTGAATTGTATTCAAACGAAAGTATTCTATATAGAATACTATAGCTTTCAGTAAACTACTAAAGAGCTTCTTCCTAATGATAAGAAGAATCATAAGATAGACTGCCTGTATTACCGCTTTCTTTTCTCTTACAGAATACCTTAGCATTAGCTTACACGGACTCCTCTATACAAAACAAAAGGGAATGGCTGAAATGAAAACTCCGCTGGCATTGGTGTAATTGAAATACCCGCTGGAAAGCTTAAAAAAAACCTCTCTTTTGAGTGCTGTTAATACTGAAGTTAACGAACTCCCCACACTCGAGCAAAGAAAGACCCATTTTTTTCATTTTTTAGCTTCCTCCTTCTTCGGTTGCCAATGAACAATGCATCTCCGGAGCAATGACCACGAAGCACATATTCGGCGCAAATAACTTATCCTTCCTCAAGGCTTGCTAGTTTCCTGGCTCTTTCGAACCAGATATTTTCAAACCTGGCGATGAGGTTATATTATTAAGCATTGGTAGCAAATGAAGGCGAAGGCGACGGAACCTCAGGAAGTGGACACTGGGTAACCAGGAATGCTGAAGAGATTAAAGCTGCAATGATGCCTTGGATTCTTTTTTTTGCTTCTAAGTGACATGCCACATGAGCTTTCTCATCTCGTTGTAGAGCTGTCAGTTGTACCGGGACTTTGTGAAGATGACAGAAGGCTTGTACAACTGCTCCCAAGGCTCATGCTCTGCTCCAAGGATATTGCAGCAAACTTAAACCACCGGAGTTGGACCAGCTACTCAATATAGCTGGAGAGAAAGCAGCAGCAGCTAAAGAAGTCACAGAGGCAGCAACAAAAGCTGAATCTCGCCTAGCTGGTCTTTGAGAGCAATTGGCCAAACTCCAAGCCCACTCTCCCACTTCAATTCAATCACTGATTTCAGATAGTTGTATGTGAGTTGACTTTTTCCCTTCCACTTGGGTAGAAAACAATATAAAATATGGGGATTCCCATCGACTAGATAGGCTCTTTAACAGAGAGGTTGGGCTAAAAGACAGAGGCGGCCTGGTTCCTTGGTAGTATGCTCCGGGGGGCGGGATTGATAGCTTGACCCGAGTTGATTAGTCAAAGCGACCCGTGGAGAGGAGGTGTCGAGTCCATGCAGGCTATCAATTAGTCAAGTCATTTCATAGAGGATTTTTAGATAAAGAGCGAGTGATCACCCATGAGGAAATGAGCATTGTAAAAATCCTCATTATAAGAAGTTGAAAAAACGTTTTCACTCGGCCTTTTCCATGAAGCAATGAAGGAGATTAGCATTTTATGTCCTTCACGCACACTCACTCTATCTCAACGAAGGAGTTGCTCGACGGCATTCATCTGTCTTTTCGAAAGCCTTAGCCTTAGCGTCGCGCCCTAGCCCTACTCAGAACATGAGTAGGGAAGTAGACCTTTTTTGTTAGTCGAAGTAAGGTCTTTTTTGAATCACTGGCATTTGAATGAATAGGATTATAACTTTCGGTGCCTTCATTCCGCACTTAGTCCCTCTCGTATTTCACCCGAGGGTTCGAGAGATTGATTCTATACATGAGATTCCTGAATACAGTAAACTCCCCATGTACCAATGTCCCCACTCCGGTATCCCCAAAGTCCGAACTCTTTAAGCATTCGTATACGTAAGCGCTTTCTTTCGAGTGAAGTCGTTAAACGTAACAAGTCTAAGGGCTGGAGGAAGTGAAAACTGGCTCAACCTTTTTAACTTAAGCTTAAGGAGAGGAAGATTAATAAAGAAAGATCTGATTTGGCCACGGAACCAGCTTTGGGTGGAATAGGGGGAGGCACTTCCTTAGCACAAGGACAACACAAAGCTGTGCAGTAGGGAATAAGGCAATAGCTACAAGAAGAAAGAAGTCGAAAAGAGTACACCTAAAACAAGAGCTAACTAAGCGGTAGGCACCTGAAGACAGAAGAGCACCTGAATAAAGAGCCAACCATCTTACGATCGCCCTGTAGTTTTCTTCGCTGGAGCGCAGGTTTTGAACCCCTATCTTACTAATCTAATAAAGGGGATTGTTGAAGCTATGAAGCATCTTAGAGTATTCCATTCCGTTTTTCAGCTGGATCCGGGCCTACTAATTACTAATACCTGAAACAACTGTATTTAGTAGAGAGAGGGGCTTTTTGCGAAAGGCTATCAATGTATATAGATGAGTGTGCGTGCAGGGTGTAGGTGTACCACTTACGAGAAAGAACCCCAAGTCAGTAAAAACACAAGTAAACAAGTAAGTAGTTCGTCAGTCCTTCCTCCGACGCCTCCCGTTCATTCTTTTTCATTTCTTCATGTTTGTTGTGTTGTTCCGCTCATAGGTTCCAAGCCAGCCCTTCTTTAGAAGTCCCTCCTCCCTCTCCTTAAGTTAAGAACAACAAGAATGCTGCTTGGATTGAACGAACATTGTAAGAACCTTTATAACTGACACCTTTGATCCCCTCAGCATTAAAAAGCATAATGCCACCCACGTTTTTTTTCTTTTGAACAAGCCTGAAAACCCCGGGGAAGGGATGAAAGGCGCCATCTTTTCCTATAACACCCTTTTCTTTTCTCTAGTCTCTAGGCCTTAGTCTTCTACCTTCTAGTTTTCACTATTCTCCTTTAGCTCCTGATGTATTGACCGAGTTTTAAACTCCAAGCTTGAAAGCCTATTAGTCTTCAACACAAAGCAAACTCCTAAAACAGATGTCGCTGATCTGGAATTCATTTATTTTAAAAATAATCAACTTCGCAAAGAGTAGACGAGGATAGCACTTAAGCTAACGAATACGATTGATCGGTCTGTTCTGCTAGCCGGTTAGCCCGAAGCCTATTCCAATAAGAACCGGCAGCAATGGCTATTGGAAACCAAACTCACCTCGCTCCATTACTTGATTTGTCCACAGGCCTTCTATCATGAGCCAACCTTGTATAGGGCCATGATCAGGGTTTAGGCTCTCATGAGCCACTCATATAAGGCCATGACCAGGTAGATTTCTTGTGTTTGAAAAAATATATCCATTTCAAACATTGTAATAATTAGTGGTAGCATAGCTCTAAAATCTCTAAGGCTCTTTAGGGGGTGAGCGGGCAACGTATTGTTGGGTTGTCTCACCGGTCGTGATATGGGCCTAGGCCATTTACCAAAGGCTGTCCCCTTGGCTCTGGCGATGGTGGGAAGTCCCGATGTACTATCATCGATTATAATAAAATTCACCTTCGATTCGAATGTCCCGAATGTTGCCTTGATGTGTTTTTCTTTTTATCGATGTGAATGTGCCTTCTTGTGTGTGCTTGAGATTGATCTCAATATGAATGTGTCTTATTGCGTACACTTGGGACTAACAGTGGCTTATGGTTATTTGTTCAAATATCAAATTATTGAGGGCTGACTTGGGTGGGAGCGTCCATTTAAGTGCCACACGGTCTATTACTTGTTGAAAGAAAGCCTAGTCCGTGACACGTGGTATCAGAGCTAAGTTGAGAAGTGCTAGAAAATGGAAGAGATGGCCACAAGTGGTGGACCCAATTATCAACAGAGACTTAAGGAACTTGAGGCCGCGGTGGCCGCAGTGAAAACTCACATGGTGACTAAAGATCGATTAAGGGAGATCGAGACAACCTAGCGGGAATTATCCGATACTCTCCACAATGTGAGCGAGGAGCCTAGAGATGCCTTGGATGTTCTCCAAAAGGAGTTTGAGGAGCTCAGAGCACAAGTGAGCATCATACAAATGGCTGTGGCCAGATCGAGTTCGAGCTCGACAGAAAGGGAAAAAAAGGCCAAGGTGTCGGAGCCTCGATGCTATGAGGGGGCAAGAGATGTCAATGAGCTTGAAAACTTTCTGTTTGACATGAAACAATACTTTCGAGCTGTATACACGGATTTAGAGGAAGATAAGGTAGTAATGACGTCGATGTACCTCACAGGGGATACCAAGCTATGGTGGCGCTTCAAGTTTGTCAATGACAAGTGTCTAATTAAGACTTGGACGGACTTGAAACAAAAACTAAAAAATCAGTTCTTCCCTGAAAATGTGGAGTATATGGCTCGAAGAAAACTTCGAGAATTAGTGCAAACAGAAACAATACGAAAGTTTGTGAGGAGTTTTTCTACCCTGATGCTAGATATTCGAGATATGTCCGAAAAAGACAAGATGTTTTATTTCCTTAAGGGCCTCAAGCCTTGGGCCGGGACAGAACTACAAAGATAAAAAGTGCAAGACGTGGCCACGGCCATGGCTGCAGCTGAACGTCTCTATGATTATAATGATGGCTCCTCAAAATGAAAAAATCCTCCATCAGTTGGCAATAACTTCAACTTTGAGAATGGAAAAAAGATGACTAGATTGGACTGGCCCTTCAGTGGAGGATCAGATAGGAGGTCTTTTGGTCGAGATAGCACCCGACCCAAGACAAACAATGCAGTGATTTTCAAGCCTAGGGAATCACTAGCTTACTTTCTATGTAAGGGGTCGCATCGAGTGGCTGAATGCCCAACAGAGGAGCCCTTAATGCCTTAAGTGCCTCATCTCAAGAGTCCACAAAAGCACCAGAGATCATTGAAGAAGTTGAAGAGGAGCCAGCCAGGATGGGTTCAATAAGGTTTTTCAATGCCCTTCACACCCAACTGAATACAATAAAGAAAGAGTAGGGTAGAGGCCTGATGTATGTGAACTTAATGATCAATGAGAAGGCCATCAGGGTCATGGTAGACATGGGTGCAATTGATACCTTTATCATATCAGAAGAAGCAAAAAAGTGTGGTCTTCAGGTTAGCAAAGACTGTGGATGAATAAAGACAGTTAATTTGCCAGCTTTTAAGATCAGTGGAAGCTTCAAGAGTGCGATGACCAAATTGAGACCATAGGAAGGGAAGGTAGACTTTACAGTTTCCCCTTATGGATGACTTTGATGTCATCTTCAGATTGGACTTCATGATATTGGCTCAGGTGATACCTATCTCCGTTGCTAGTTGCCTGTTGTTCTTAGAGGAACATCTATGTGTGGTGTCGGCCACTATCTTGTCAAAGAATGAGAAGAAAATGATCTCAGGTTTACAGTTCAAGAAAAGGGTAAAGAGAGGGGAACCCTTCTTTGTGGCCATATCAATTTACAAAGAAGGGTTGAGAGTGGAACCGATACCTGATGGCATGGAAAAAGTGTTAAAAAATTAGAAAAGGTGATGCCAGGGATGTTGCCTAAGGTTCTATCTCCTCGAAGAGCCGTGGACCATGAAATTGAGCTCCTCTTAGGAGTTAAACCCTCTGCTAGAGCCTTTTACCGCATGGCCCCGTCAGAGTTGGCCAAACTAAGGAAACAATTAGATAAGCTTTTACAGGTCGGGTTCATTAGACCATCAAAGGCTCCTTTTGAAACGCTAGTGCTATTTTAAAAAAAGCACGATAGAAGTTTACGATTATGTGTTGACTACAAGGCCCTGAACAAAGTCACCGTGAGAAATAAATATCCCATCCCTCTTATAGCAAATTTGTTTGATCAACTAAGTCGGGCTAAGTACTTTTCCAAATTGGACTTGAGATCTGGCTACCATCAGGTCAGAATCGCTGAGGGAGATGAGCCAAAGATCACTTGTGTAACATGGTATAGTGCATTTGAATTTCTTGTTATGCCCTTTAAACTGATCAATGCTCCTGTCACATTTTATACATTGATGAATCAGGTGTTCTATGACTATCTAAACAAATTTGTAGTAATCTATTTAGATGACATAGTGGTATATAGCTCTACTCTGGAAGAA
Source organism: Durio zibethinus (assembly GCF_002303985.1). The sequence continues at coordinate 12,188,537 of NW_019167949.1, read as the reverse complement.
TATCAAGAACACTTGTGTCAGGTACTTTGAAGATTACAAGACTACCAGTTATATGTGAAAAGGAAGAAATGTATATTTGTTCAGACCCAAATCCATTTTTTCGATCACATTGTCAAACATGACCACATTCGAATAGACATGAAAAATGTTATGGTCATCAAGGAGTGGACAACACCAAAGAATGTTAGTGAACTTCGTTTATTTTTGGGACTAGCCAACTATTATAGAAGGTTTGTAGAAGGGTACTCTTGTAAGACCATGGCCCTTACAAAGCTATTAAAAAAGGAGTATAAATGGTGTTGGACAAGTGAGTGCCAAGAGACCTTTGAGGGATTGAAAGATGCTATTATGAAAGATCCTATCTTAGCTCTCTCTGATATTGAAAAGCTTTTCAAAGTTCAGACGGATGCATCTGATTTCATTATTTGAGGAGTGCTTTTACAACAACGTCACCTAATAGCATTTGAAAGTAGGAAGCTAAGTGAAGCTAAGAGAAAATATACGGCCCAAAAAAAAGAGCTCTTGGCTGTAGTTCACTGCTTGAGGGCTTGGCGACATTATTTGTTAGGTTCACACTTTATCGTGAAGACAGACAATGCGGTCGTTAGCCATTTTCTCACCCAACCAAGACTTACAGCGAAACAAGCTAAATGGTAAGAATTTTTAGCAGAGTTAAACTTTTATTTTGAGCACACCGTTGGAAAGACCAATCAAGTGGCCAATGCATTGAGCAGATGAATAGAGTTAGTAGCCCTTAGAAGAATTACCCCAATGGTGGCTAGCAGAGTCACGACAGACATTCGTAAGTTAATTGAAGATCATTTAGGGAAGGACCTGTAGGCTAGTACCATCCTGAAGCTAGTTGAAGAAGGGAAGTCTAAGTACTTCTGGTAAGAAAATGAGATCTTATGGACCAAGGGGCCCTGATTGTTTATGCTAAAAACAGGAGATCTAAGACAAATGTTGATAAGGGAATGTCATGACACACCATGGGCTGAACATTCGGGCTGACAACGCACTTTGGCTTTATTGAAACGTGGATATTATTGGCCTCATATGTGATAAGACGTGATGGATTATACAAAGACTTGTCTCATTTGCTAACAAGACAAAGTTGAAAAGAAGAAACTTGCATGTGTGCTTAAACCATTACCGGTGCCCACTAGACCATTGGAAAGCATTTTTCTAGATTTCATTTCAGACCTTCCCAATGTTGGTGATTTTGGAGCTATTTTGGTGGTGATTGACCGTTTTTCTAAGTACGCTACATTCATCCCTACTCATAAGTATTGTATTGCGAAAGACACAGCTAGATTACTATTTAAATATGTGGTCAAATACTAGAGCCTTCCTCAAAACATTATAAGCGATAAAGATCCGAGATTCACGGAATCTTTTTAGAGAGAACTTTTTAAGATATTGGGGTCTCAACTTAACAACTCCTCAAGCTACCACCTTCAAACCGACGGTCAAACGGAATGGTTCAATGGATTACTAAAGGAATACTTAAGGCACTTTGTTCAAGCTAATTAGAAGAACTGGCATTCGTTATTGGATGTTGCTCAGTTTTACTTTAATTCTAACAAAAGCTCTTCCACTAATAAGAACCCGTTTGAAGTGGTCACCGAATAATTACCAAGGCTACCTCATACTTTCTTAGAGCAATATAGAGGGAAAAATTCGAGAGCCTTCAACCTCGACAAAAAGTGGAAACAAAACACTGAGATTGCACAAGCTTACCTGAAAAAAGCATCGAAGCGAATGAAGAAATGGGCAGACAAAGGTCACAAGGCGTAACAATTCCAAGTTGGTGATTTGGTTCTTGTTCGACTAGTCCCTGAACAAACCAGGTTCTTGAAAAAGAGAGATTGCAGATTAGTGCACAAATATGAGGGTCTAGTGAAGATCTTTTCCAATGTGGAGAATGCTTCATACAAAATTGACCCACCAAAATGGATGAAGGTGCACCCAGTATTTCATGTGAGTAATTTGAAACCTTTTCATGCAGATCCTATAAATGCTAGCCGAAAGGAGCCAACCAGTGCCATCATCACCATGAAACCACCCTCAGAGTGTCGCGTCGAAGAGATCTTAGCCGACAGAAAAATTAAAGTATCTCGAAGACTAGTTCGTGAATACTTAGTGAAATGGGAGGGATTAGGACTAAAAGAAACTAGCTGGGAAAGGGAACACAACCTCCGGAGATTCAAGAGGAAGATTGAAGAATTTCAAGCCAACAAGTCGACGAGGACGTCGATAGCATAGGTGAAGGAGGATGCTATAAGCCAACCTTGTATAGGGCCATGATCGGGGCTTAGGTTATCATGAGCCATCCATGTATAGGGCCATGACCGGGTAGATCTCTTGTGCTAGGAAAAGTGTCCCCATTTCAAACATTATAATGGTTAGTGATAGTATAGCTCTAAAATCTCTAAGGCTCTTTAGGGGAGTGAACGGGTAACGTATTGTTGGGTTGTCTCATCGGTCGTAATATGGGTCTAGGCCATCCGTCAAGAGCTGTCTTTTGGCCTTGGTGATGGTGGGAAGTCTCGATGTACTATCTTCAATTATAATAAAATTCACCTCTGATTCGAATGTCCCGAATATTACCTTGATGTGTTTTTTTTTTTGTCGATGTGAATGTGCCTTCTTGTGTGTGCTTGAGATTGATCTCGATATAAATGTGTCTTATTACGTATGCTTGGGACTAACTGTGGCTTATAGTTATTTGTTCAGATATCGAACTATTGAGGGCTGACTTGGGTGGGAGTGTCCATTCAAATACCGCACGATCTATTGCTTGTTGAGAGAAAGCCTAGTCCGTGACACCTTCTCATTTGCTAGAGGCTTACTTAAAATGTGAAGGTGTCGACGCAGTAGGTTTTGACTTGGATCTTCGAGCAATCTATACGCTATGCATGCCTTTTACTTTTAATGCTAAACTCTAAATTGAGGCTGTATGCCTTTTGCTTTTAATGCTAAACTCTAAATTGAGGCTATTAAGGATCTACTTTTCCCGGGTAAAGGAAAGAATATGCTTAACACATGTACCTTGGACTCTGCTTTCTAGATTGATCTTTAGCTAAAAGACCCTACCCCATCATTTCTTTTGTTCCTAAAAATGAATTGGTGTCTTTTGATTAGTTGTCACATTCGGTCAAATGACACATTTAGAAGGTGTGAAATTGGCCAATGTGAAGTAGAATAGGTAATTCGAAATTCAATATCATAAGAGAAGAAGTTGACATTTGAAAGAAGTAAAAGTTTCATAAAACTTTCTTTCTTCATTATCGCTTGATAGTTGATTGAGAAAGCTCCGCCCGATAGAGCCTAACCAAGAGTGGACCGAAATGGTCCTGCGAAGTCGATCCCCGGAGCCCTAAAAGACTTGAAAAACCTTGAAGATAGATAGAACAATTATGAACAATTTCAACGATTCTATTCTAAATTTCTTAGATTGGTCAGTTTCCTTGAATCAATAAAAACTATCAGTTCTTTCAACTAGATTAGGAGGGAAAAAACAAACTCTTAGATCTATAATCGGAAAGGGGGACTTCCACCAACAATAGTGAAGGTCGCCCCTATTAAGTAAGTTCAAAGTTCAAAGAATGGCTTGAGGAGTGGCACAAGACAGATTGAAAGCAAGGAGAGTGGGAAAGCTAACCCGTTCGCTGAATCAGACCTTCGTCTTCGGGCTTCATAGCGAGGAACGTGCTTTCTGACATCGAGTTTCAGCTATGCCAAGAGATCACACTACTTTGATACGGTCGGTTCCCTTGGTCATTCTTCAGGAGAAGTCCCGAAACTGTCAATTGATAGGATCATTGCTAACCCATTGGCTTCACGAGATCGGATAGCGCATAAGAGGGCATTTTCTGAATGAGAAGATTATATCTTGGCCCTTCTTTACCTGCCCGCCTCAGAATATTCCTTTCGGTGGGCCAGAGTCGCATTGATTAAATCGGCTTTAGCTGTCATCGAAAAAGTGAAGCTTTACTTGACGAGTAGACCTTAGTTGCCCGCTTATTGCTTATTAAGACCTGTAAGAAGCTGAGTTTCTTTACTTTCACAGTAATTGAAAAAAGTCAAAGCAGCAGACCAGTAGTCCCATTAGCCACCTTTAGAGACATTTTTGAAGAAGGTCCGTTTAAACATCTTGACCGAGCAGGAATAAGTGCTTTGTCGGTTGAAGGTGCTCCCTTCTCTACTCCGTCACATAGGATACACTCTCATAGTATTCTCTACATCTTCTGTCTCGTCTCCTGGCTTTCTAGGAGATAGTTGAAACCATCCAAACGGGACCAAAAGTAAAGCTATCTCACATTTTAAAAGTAAAAGAGACATTCCTTTATTTTTTTATCGTAAGTCAACTTTTATTCAGTTTGACTTTGTTTGCCTTTCGGGGTTATCAGTTGTTGAATCAAAACTTTCGTCGTCTTGGCCCACACCCCGTTCGTTGGTGAAGTAAGCCGTCTTGCGAAAACTAGCTTGCTTCTAGTCCCCCGCCTCGCTTCTCTTTATAAGGCCCTTTGTCCCACTTCGGTAGATATTATGTCCGACCAAAACTACTTGTGAGGAGCCGCAAAGTACCACCATGTAGCTAGGGGGGTATGGGTCTCGGTACCGGTCCTCGGTGTATAGCTGATGCGGTGGGGTTAAAGAGGCTACGCTATTGAGAAAGCTTAAGATTCAGCAGGGGGGGCTGTATCGTGGAAGTAATGGCCTTGATCTTTCAACTCTTCCAGGTATGAAACAGGTCATAAAGCAAGGGCTGCTTCATCCGCCCTGAAGGAGGTCTCGTCTGAAACAACGGGCCCTGGTTCTACCAACCCGGTTTTTGTTTAAAAAGGATATCCTGCCGCTTCTCTGGAACCAACAACGGATCCATTTTCCCGGGATAGCATTTACCGAAGAAGGTTGTCTCAAAGCCACAATCTACCCCCAAAAAAATCGGCATAGACACCTGAATAAACAAAAGCTTCAGGCTTGACGCAGGCCCAAGCGGACTCAGCTAAAATGCCACTAAAATGCCAAACGAAAAGTCATAACTAACAGAATAGGAGCACTCATGAAACCTTGGATGGTCGTCAGGTAAAAAAATGAAAATCCGGAATTAATAGAACTGGAGGGAGCAGAGCTTACTGCTAGTAGAACAAAAGCCAGGAAAGGGGGTTGGATGGATATTCGGGGGACCCATGGTTTAAGTGTTTAAACTCCGATCGTATATAAGGGTCTCTGCCTACTCTACGAATTCACATAAAAGGAAGACCTGACTAAGCAAGTTTCTGGGTTATTTCAGGAGACAGAACCGAAGTCGAGGAAGGAGAATCATATGAGTCCTCCTTAATTCACAAAGCCTAAAGTTGACGTTCTAATATCTATTTTTTTATTTTTTAATATAAAGCCGAGACTGACTCTTTCTGTATCTACGGAATCATTAGAACGGTAGGCCCGATGTCATGAGCCAACGCTTTTGTATAGGATCATGATCAGGTTTAAGTAGTCATGTGCCACCCATATATAGGGCCATGATCAGGTAGAAGTGCCAAATCGAAGGATAAGATCTTTAGGCTAGGAAAAATATCCCCATTTCAAATATTATAACAGTTAGTGGTAGCATGACTATAAAATCTCATTTGTTCTTTAAGGGGAGTGAGCAGTTAGCATATTATTAGGCCGTCTCACTGGTTAAAGTACGAATATAAGCCACCCGTCAAGGGTTATCCCCTGGCCTCAACGATGGTGTGAAGTCTCGATGTACTATTCTCGATAATAATAAAATACATCTTTTATTCGAAAGTCCCGAGTGTTACCTCGATGTGCTTTTCTTTCTCTCAATATGAATATGTCTTCTTATGTATGCTTGAGATTAACTATGACTTATGGTTGCTTATTCAGATATCAAGCTATTGTTGGCTGACTTAGGTGGGAGTGTCCATTCAAGTGCTGCACGGTCTATCGTTTGTTGAGAGAAAGCTTAGCCTATGACACGTGGTATCAAAGCACAGTGTGAAGTGCTAGAGAATTGAAAAAATGGCCATGAATGGTGGATTTAACTATCAACAGAGAATTGAGGAGCTTGAAGCCGCGGTGGTCACTTTGAAAGCTCATATGCTTACAACCGATCGTTTGAAGGAGATTGAGATGACCTAGCGGGAGTCGTCCGATACTTTACATAGCTTGAGTGAATAGGCTAAAGATGCTTTGAATGTCCTCCAAAAAAAGTTTGAGGAGCTTAGGGCCGAAGTAGGTGTCTTATAAGTGGCGGTGGCTAGGTCGAGTTCTAGCTCGGGGAAAAAGGGACAAAAGGCCAAAAGGCCAAATCTTCGACGCTATGAGGGGGGCAAGAGATGCCAAAGAGCTTGAGAACTTTCTGTTTGACATAGAGCAAGACTTTCGAGCCGTATGTACGAAATCAGAGGAAGACAAGGTGGCAATGGCATCAATGTACCTTACGGGGGATGTCAAGCTTTGGTGGCGTTCAAAATTTGTAAATAATGAATGCCCTATCAAAACTTAGATGGACCTGAAGCAGGAATTGAAAAACCAGTTCTTTTATGAGAACGTAGAGTATATAGCCTAAAGGAAACTTCGAGAGTTGGTACAAACGAGAATAGTGCGAGAGTTTGTAAGGAGCTTTTCTACCCTAATATTGGACATTAGAGACATTTTCAAAAAAGATAAAATTTTTATTTTCTTGATGGCCTTAAACCTTGGGCCAAGACAGAACTATAAAGGCAAAAGGTGCAAGATGTAGCCATGACCATGGCTGCAGCCGAATGCCTTCATGATTACAATGATAGCTTTTCAAAATGAAAAAATCTTCCATTAGGTGGTAGTAACTCCATCTTTGGGAGTGGGGGAAAGATGGCCAGAGTGGACTAAACCTTAAGTGGGGGATCAGATAAAAGGCCCTTTGGTCGAGACAACACCCAACCCAGAGCAAACCATGCAACAAGTTTCAGGCCTAGGCAACCGTTAGCTTGTTTCCTATGCAAGGGGCTGCATTGAATGGCTGAGTGCCCTCATAGAGGGGCCCTTAATGCCTTAAGAGCCTCGTTCCAAGATTTCATAAAAGCACCATAGACAATCGAATAGATTGAAAAAGAACCGACCAGGATGGGCTCCATACGTTTTTAAATACCCTCGTACCCAACTTAACATGGTAAAGAAAGAACTGAGTAGAAGCTTGATGTATGTGGACCTAGTACTCAATAAGAAAACCACAAGGGCTATGGTTGATATGGGTGCAATTGATACCTTCATTACACCTGAGAAAGCAAAAAGGTGTGGTCTTAAGGTGAACAAGGACTACGGACAAATGAAAGCGATCCACTCACCAGCCTTCACAATCAGTGAAGCTCCAAGAATGTGTGACCAAGTTAGGGCCATGGGAAGGAAAGGTAGACTTCACTTTTTCCCTCATAAATGACTTTGATGTTGTCTTCGGATTAGACTTCATGATGTTGGCTCAGGTGATACCAATCCCCATCGCTAGTTATCTGTTGTTCTTAGGGGAGTAACCCTGTGTGGTGCTAACCACAATCTTGTTGAAAAATGAAAAGAAGATGATCTTAGCACTATAATTCAAGAAAGGGATAAAAAAAGGAGAGCTCTCTTATGTGGTGATACCGATCTACAAGGATGGGATAGAGTTAGATCCAATACCCGATGGGGTGACAAAGGTGTTAGAAAAGTTTAAAAATATGATGCCAGAACAATTGTCTAAGGTCTTACCTTTTTGAAGATTGGTTGACCATGAAATTAAACTTCTCCTAGGGGTTAAACCCCTTGCTAATGCCCCATATCGCATGGCTCCACCAGAATTGGTTGAACTAAGGAAACAATTGGATGAACTCTTACAGGTCGAGTTCATTAGGCCGTTAAAAGCACCCTTTAGAGCACCTGTGTTATTTCAAAAGAAGCATGATGGAAGCCTACGATTATGTGTCGAATACAAAGCCCTAAATAAGGTCATCATGAGAAACAAGTACCCGATTTCCCTTATTGTTATTTTATTTGATCAACTGAGTCAGGCCAAATACTTTTTCAAATTGGACTTGAGGTCTGGCTATCATCAAGTCAGAATTACGAAAGGAGATGAACCAAAAACTACCTGTGTAACCGATATGGTGCATTTGAATTTCTTGTTATGCCTTTTGGACTAACCAATGCTCCCATCACATTTTGTATCTTAAAGAATCAGGTGTTCCACGATTACCTTGACAAATTCGTGGTGATTTATTTGGATGACATAGTGGTATATAGCTCTATTTTGGAAGAACACCAAGAACACTTATGCCTAGTGCTTCAAAGATTACAAGACCACCAGTTGTATGTGAAAAGAGAGAAATGTGCTTTTGTTCAGACGTAAATCCATTTTCTAAGTCACATTGTCGAACAAGGCCACATTCGAATGGATATGGAAAAGGTTAGAGCCATCAATGAGTGGATAACACCTAAGAATGTTAGTGAGCTTCGCTCGTTTTTGGGATTGGCCAACTATTGCAGAAGATTTATAGAAGGGTACTCCCATAGAACTACAGCCCTCACAGAACTATTAAAAAAAGAGCATAAATGGTGTTGGACGAGCGAATGTCAAGAGGTATTTGAAGGACTGAAGGAAGCCATTATGAAAGATCCTATCTTGGTCCTCCCCGACATCGATAACCCTTTGAAGTCCAAATAGATGCTTCTGACTTTGCTATTGGGGGAGTTCTCCTACAAGCGCGGTACTCAATAGTATTTGAAAGTAGAAAGCTAAGTGAAGTTGAGAGAAAATATACAGCCCAAGAGAAAGAACTCCTAGCAGTAATTCACTGTTTGAGAACTTGGTGACATTATTTGTTGGGCTCACACTTTGTAGTAAAGACAGACAATGCGACAGTTAGTCACTTTCTCACCCAACCAAGGCTCACAGCGAAGCAAACTCAATGGCAAGAATTTTTAGCTGAGTTTGATTTTTGCTTTGAGAACACATTGCGGGAACAACCAATCAAGTGGTTGATGCATTGAGCCGACGAGTAGAATTAGTGACCCTGAGAAAAATTACCCCAATGACAGCTAGCAAAGTTACAACAAACATTCGTAAGTTAATTGAAAAGAATTTGGGAAAGGACCCACAGGTCGGTGCCATTCTAAAATTAGTTGAAGAAAGGAAGTCGAAGTACTTATGGTCTTATGGACAAAGGGCCCTTGATTGTTTGTGCCAAAAGCAGGAGGTTTGAGACAAATGCTGATGAAGGAATGCCACAACACACCATGGGCAGGTCACTCAGGTTGGCAACGTACTTTTACTCTATTAAAACAAGGCTACTATTGGCCTCGCATGTGACAATATGTGATGGACTACAACAAGATGTGTCTTATTTACCAACATGATAAAGTTGAAAAGAATAAACTAGCAAGCTTGCTCGAACCATTACCAGTGCCCACCCAATCATGGAAAACCATCTCTCTTGATTTCATATCAAATTTTCCTAAAGTGGGTGATCTTGGGTCGATCTTGGTGGTTATTGACCGTTTCTCGAAGTATGCTACATTCATTCACGTCCTTAAGTTTTGTATTGCGAAAGATACAGCTCAACTAATGTTTAAACATGTGATCAAGTATTGGGGCCTTCCTCAAAACATTGTCAGTGACACGGATCCAAGATTCACGGGATCATTTTGGAAAGAACTTTTCAAGATTTTGGGATCTTAACTCAATATTTCTTCAAGCTATCACCCTCAAACAGATGGACAAACTGAACGGTTCAATGGGCTATTGGAAGAGTTCTTAAGGCACTTTGTTCAAGCCAATCAGAAGAACTAGCCTTCGTTACTAGACATTACCCAACTCTGTTTCAATTCCAATAAGAACTCTTCCACCAACAAAAGTCCGTTCGAGGTGGTCACAGAACAACTACCAAGACTACCCTATACCTCTTTTAAGCAATATGGAAGAAAGAATCCTCAAGCCTTCAACCTCAGTAAAGAATAGAAACAGAACACAGAGATTGTACGAGCTTACCTAGAAAAGGCATCCTAGTGCATGAAGAAGTGGGCAGACAAAGGTCGGAGAGCACAACAATTCCAAGTTGGTGATCTCGTTGTAGTCAGATTAGTGCCCGAACAAACTAGGTTCCTGAAAAAGCAAGACTGTAGATTGGTGTGAAAGTATGAGGGCCTAGTGAAGATCATTATCAAGGTGGGAAATGCTGCCTACAAAATAAACCCACCAAAATGGATGAAAGTACACCCAGTATTCCATGTGAGCAACTTGAAACCTTTCTATGCAAATCCAAGAGATGCAAGTCACAAGGAGTCAACCAGGGTTGCCATCACCATGAAGCCACCATCAGAGCACCACGTTGAAGAGATCCTAGCCGACAGAGTATCCAGAGTATCAAAAAGATTAGTTCACAAATATTAAGTGAAATGGGAGGGCTTAGGATCAGAAGAAACTAGCTGAGAGATAGAGCACGACCTTCGGGTATTCAAGAGGAAGATTGAAGAATTTCAAGCTAACAAATCGATGCAGTCATCGATAGAATAGGTGGGGGAGGATGTCATGAGACAACGCTTTTATATAGGGCCATGATCGGGTTTAGGTAATCATGTGCCACTCATGTATAGGGCCATGACCAGGTAGAGGTGCCAAAGGGAAGGATAAACCCCTTAGGCTAGAAAAAGTATACCCATTTCAAACATTGTAATGGTTAGTGGTAACATAGCTATAAAATCTCAGTTGCTCTTTAGGGAGTTGAGCAGTCAACATACTATTGGGCTGTCTCATTGGTTAAGGTACAAAAGTAGGCCACTCGTCAAGGGCTACCCCCTGGCCCCGACGATGGTGTGAAGTTTCGATGTATTATTTTCGATAATAATAAAATACATCTTTTATTCGAAAGTCTCGAGTGTTGTCTTGATGTATTTTTTTTTCTCTTGATATAAATATGTCTTCTTGTGTATGCTTGAGATTAACTGTGACTTATGGTTACTTGTTCAGATATCGAGTTATTGTTGGCTGACTTAAGTGGGAGCGTCCATATGATCTATCACTTATTAAGAGAAAGCTTAGCCCATGACACCCGACCTACTGATCCTAAAAACATGAGCTCAACAATTTAAATGCATAAGAGCATCAACCATTTGTCGAATCGAAAGCTTCGCCTACGACGTAACTCAGCGCGGTAAGCTCTATTTTCCTGGCGCTTGTTTAAGGCGGTACGGTATCTCAATACTTTTTTTTCTAACTAATAAAATTGAAAATAACATCGGCTAGTGAGCAAACGAGCTTCGGAATTGGATCAAAGCCAAGAACCGAGGTCTGGAGTGTCCGGATCAGACTAAGAAAAGAAGAAAGGTAAGGTGTTCGCGATTTCGAAGAAGTAGCATGTGCTCCGTTCTAGGCCGGCTCGCTTAGTCTTCAATACATCGTCAATGGCTGCTAACGCCGCGACGAGGGCGCGACGGGTTGCCTTCGGAGCTAAATAGAAAAATGATGTGCGCTAACCTTCCAACGGTCTATCTGACTTCTGAAAAGATGCCATTTCACACCTCTATGATTGATTATGAAATCATCATTCGGATTTAGTAATGTGATCTTCAACCGGGTCAATTAAGGCGGCTAGATCGACCCACTCTAACTACAGCTAAACTTAATTACATAAAGTAAAATATAGTAAAGCCCCTTGTACCCATATAAGTGAAAAACCATTACATTGGAAAATGACAGCTTCGGGAGGATAGCGAAGCCTGCCTTAGGCTAGCGACGTGTTTCCGGGTAAGAAAAAGCGCGGGCGGGTACCTCCCTGACCTACTGAATACAAGGGGACGGACGTAACATAGAAGAAGTAGGCTGATCCAGATCCAGATAAGCATCCTTTTGCCTTTAATGTTTGGTAGGAGCAGCTGAGCATATGCTAGAATTAGAATCACGCGTAATGAAGCGCTTGTCTTACTTATCTAAAACATACAAAAACCCTGCTACAAATGAGCGGCATATGAACGGAACGAGACCCTTCGAAAGACGAGACTCAGATCGGGGATCAAAAAGCCCTTTCTTTACGTACTATTCATTTTCTGATTTTGAAGATTATTTTTATTCTGCAGGTGCAGATTCGGCGTCGGCTTAGGCTTCTTTATACCTTGGATTTGGTACTATAGCCTATGCTTTAGGAACAGGCTCAGGCCACGTAACTTAAGGTGGATCGGATCTTACATACTTTTCCCCTTTTCACACAGACGGACGAAAAATTTGAAAACAAATCATCAACTTTAACTGCGGAATGCCCCGGATCACGGGTATTCTTATTGTGGTTATAGACCCCATATTGGCTTGGCTACTGGAATCATTTATTCCCCTCTTTTCTAGCTTCAGATTTGGCTTAAGCTTCGGATTCTTAACTTAAGATTAGGGGGGAACAGGAGCTTTTGGTTTTGATGCTACAGTGGTGAGTTTACACCCACCGAAGCGAGTGTGACAAACCAAGTTTTGGCTTTAGAAAGTGCTCCAATGTTTAAAGCGTAAGACGAATCTGATAAAAATAGGTATATATCCGCAGGGGCGGAACAAGAAGCAGGGCTAGACCACTACAGGACAAGACAAAAAGTAGGCTTTCGTCTCCGGGTGGAACCCAACGATTCGTTCTATTTGACGAAAGAAGGCTTGTGGCTGAAGGTTCATGGGACCTTACATTGCTGAAACTGGACGGACGACTGGACCTTAACCTTTGAAGACGAGAATTCGAATTATTATAGAAGTAAATAAGGTTTTCGATCACTTCAAATGGCATATTTCTTCGTTTTTAAAAGGTCTAATGAGACTTCTTTGTATTTGCTTTTCTTCTTAGTTCTGAGCCTGGCTTATGGCTGCTTCTTTTTTCCAACAAAAAAAATAGAAAATCCCAACGACGAAGGAGCGGGCATTTTCGGTTATTATGCATCGTGGCCTGTCTTTGCCCTCACTCACCATTATGTGGTGCGGTGGTTGGCCAAATAGGTGTACCCAGGTACTTTATTAGGTATGCAGTACTCGGTGATGATATACTCATAGCTGATGAGTCTGTAGCTAAAGTCTATAAGCTAGCTTTACAAGATTTGGGGGTCACGATCTCGACCCAAAAGTCGTTGATCTCCGCTCAGCCGAGTTTGCTAAGCGGTTCCGAGTGAGAGGCTTTTTTGTTTTTGTGGACCTCAGTCCTATTTCAATTGCTAATCTTGTGAATAGCCATCACCTCTGTCTTGCTATCGCCCCACACTTAAAGTATCCAGTCAGTCAAAAGATAAAGAGGAGAAAAAGACCAAGACAATACGTACCTGAATCTACACAGTAGGCAAAAAAAAAACTCGGGACGAAATCGAATGATTACCGCGCTCCGTCTCCGTGGAGCTCAAAACTAGTAGTGATGCCTGATTGATCGATGCGTAGGAAGATGACCCATGCCATTGGTTTTAGCTTCTGATGGGAATAGGCAAATGAAATTGATAAACAATTGCTACATACGTTATGTTACGGAGCTATGATACCTCAGTGTACTTATTAATTGGTGAGAATTTTAGTCTAACCGACTAGTGAAACAGGTATGAGGTACCTGAATTCCTTTATATGTGCTATTTCTGTTTACGTGCCCAAAGCTAGAAGCAAGATTTCGAGTCGAATATTCAAAGCTTTAAAGGCTTACTTGCTTTCCGTTCGAGAGTAGGAATCAACTCCAACTAGAAAAGTGAAAACAACTATAAGATTAAGATGGCACTGCAGCTAGCCTAGACTTTATTTCAAGTCAGAATGTTCTCCCGCTCGAAGAATGTGTTCCTACCACAATAGTGGTTGAAGAAAGGACTGCTTTGCCCGCTGTTCCGGTATTTGTTTGACCCCTATCTATTTAGAATAAATAGTCAGACCAGACTGGCTAGAAGCTTCCGGAGAAGAGTCACTCTACACTCTGAGAGTAAGCGGCAAGCCGCCCAAAAATAGAATAGTCGGAAGAAGCCTCTCGAATCGGAACGGAAGTAAGCGCAGAGATGGCACCACCGGTTTAGTTGAAGACTTCGCTTCTTTTTTTCAGGCTGATTTCATTTGGAAGCGTTGACATTTTACTTTTGGGGAGCCGATTTACTGGCGTACATCCTTTTGGGGAAACTTGAACAAGGCAAGAAATCGAGAGGAATTTTTCTTTTTTTTGATTTGCCTTCTCCGGCGTTCACTTCGAAAAAGGCCTTTTAAAAGAAACGAGGGCCCAATTTAAACTAGAGATTCTGTCGGTTGAGGCCTGTTGACCAACTTGAAACTCTATTGACGATGAGATTAAGCCTTTTAAGAAGCCTAGAGTAGAATAGTCAGTGAGAGCTGAAATTAGTCCTTTTTTTCTTGCTTGCCTTTAAATTTTACCGTTCTGGGATAGCTATAAGACTTCTAGTGGAACGTAGAATGGGAGGCCTAAAGGGAATATAACATCTAACTTTTTTTGAGACTTTGATTACGAATGCACCCCGGGGACACTATCCTGAAGGGGATGATTCGCAAGAGATTTCTAGTCAGTATGGATGTTCCCTTGTCTTTCTTTATTGTCTTTGTTTGAGGGCCTTACCTAAAACTACTGGGAGAGGAAACTGAGCTCCAAAGCTTCCCTTAAAACCCTTTCTGTTTTAGAAAAGCTTCTTCCTTTTTGTAGCTAGAAGATTACCTCCATAAGAGGAAAGGCGGGGGAAACTGGGTTTGAGTTCCTTTCTTTGGGGGCTTTGCCGCCCGTTCCTAGACCTGAAGGGTCAACCTAGCTGGAAGAATAGTAATGAAAATAGTGAAAACCAGAAGATTAAGGCCCTTAAGCCTAGAGAGAAGCCTATCTTTTAACGGAAAAGAAAAGAGTTTTTCTACCCTTTCTTTCTATCTGAATAGCCAGCTTCGGATGTCGCTGGTCTTTTCTTGAAATAGTAAGATGCCACTGATCCTTACATTCTGGAAGGGGTAACCTAGAGGAAGAAGCTCAACTGGAAGGTTTGACCCACGATTATAGGATGAATACTAATGAGAACAGTAAGCAGCCTAGTGTAGCGGCCAAGAAGCCTTTACTTTACAATAAAAGATTACAATAAAAGAGTAACCGTAAGCTTGGGTGTCATTGGTCTGTCTTTAGATAAATATTAAATGATTGAAATAGTCAGCTTCGTAAGCTTGTGATATCAGAAGTCAAGCTTGTCTTTCTTTGTTTGCTTTCTTTCTGTATATGGCAAAACCTATATAGATTTCCTATCAGTTACTGGATCTTCTGTCTGTAAACATTCCTTGTGTTACTAATAGTCTATAAGTTATCCCGAAGAGGGGTGTTCTAGAATGCCTAGAGAGAGGAATCCTAGTTCTAAGCTTATTCTATTTTTTCTTCCCATTCGTAGAGTCAACCTAGTAGTAAGCTTTTCTTTTTTTTTCTCCCCTTCGCTTTCAGTAGGAGATGGGGATGGCGCAGTTTCTTCCCTCGAGAGAAGGAAACTAGGCTTCAAACAAAACAAGTATTCAGGATGCGGAGAATCTTGCTTTATAAGCTTGCCGCTTAGCTTAGTTGGGGGTCTTCATGTCAATGTCGAAAAAGAAGCTTCACTTATCTTTCTAGCAGCCACAGAGACAAAACAAAGAGAATGAGATTCGGACTGGACTGGGAAAACTCATTGTCACCGAATCCTCTGATTATTTGAGTGGAAAGTTGCTGGAGCTTCACGAAAGCAATCTTATGTTGTCAGGGCAAAGAGCTTAGCTTAGAATACATGGATACGCGGGTACTGGTTCTCGAACGGACTCTGCAGGATTAGGAATTGGCTGTGCAAGCACTATTTATTATTCATTGAACTTAATAAATGATCAGAGTTGTATAGTGTTGCACTGCTACCACCTGCCCCATGCATAAGGGCTTATCCTAATCGGGAGCCTGGAACGGCAATGACTGAACCACGCCTTATGACGAAAGGGGAGAGAGTCCGAAGGGGATGGTGAATGCAGCTAAGGACTCCTCCACTGAATTATGGAATAAGCGGCTTTCCCACATGAGCGAGATGTAACTCTTATGGTTGTATTCTTTCTCTTTCTACTACTGTTCGAACGAACCTAGCTTCTTTTTCTCCTTCTGTAGCTTCTCCGTCTTTTCTTTCCAAACTGCCCTACAACAAGCCAAGCCAAATACCTATTCTGCACCCTGAGCCCTTTCCTACCTTCGTCTCAAGCAAAAATTAAGACTTCTGGTCCTAGTGATGTCCAAAACATGTCTTAGAAAAAGCTTTGAGAATTCTTGGTACACAAACACATGGGATTGTCTGTCTCTACACCCGGAAAGAACCAACCGAAAGGAATTTGTGAAGCACGTCAAGTCTGACGGAAAGTCTACTGCACATGATTCGACTCACCATTATATGTCCTTCTTTTCGCAATTTCTAAGTTAAGAGTTCGTGTTCAGAAGACATGGTAAAAGCTCGGGGCTTCATCCTGCCTAATCGTTTATCTGAAGGAAGGCTAACTCGTCTGATACAAGTCACTCAAAGTCACATGCTTCAAACAAATAATTCGTTCTCTAACCGATAAGAGCTGACTTTTTTCTTTCAAATCCCTCGTTTTTAGGACACCCGAGCCCTCCATCGTCTCGAGTTCATGTGGTGGCTATTAGTAGTGCTCTGGGACTAGGCCAAGGATGGATGGCGGTATGAGATATACTAGGAAGACAAATGAACCAAACCGGACAATTGGCTGAACTCTTCAATCCTATGATGACAACCTTCGGAGTAGCGCTTGCATGAACACAAGTTAAGGTAGCATTCTCAGCTTATTAATATAGTCGCTACTTCTCGAAGAGCATATACGGGCAATCTCCTACCTACGTGGATATTAACGATTAACCTCGCTATCTTATCGGTATAGGACAAAGCTTTAAGTCAATAAGTCAATAATAGGACATTTTCTTAGTAAGACCTCGGCTAACCTTTTTTTTCTTAACCACCCCATTCCTCATACCCTTAAACAACGGTAGTTATGCCCTAATCCCCACGCCCGATAGCACATGGGGAGAATGATTGGACCTAAACCTTTAATTTAAATAGGCTTGCCTCTTTTTCGGACTAGCTCGCAAAACCTAGACTCCTATGGCTCGCTTGGAAAACGTTCGTACTTTGCTAACCTCTTATTCTCCTCCTATCCCCGAGCTCTTCTTGAATCGAGGAGTTAAAGCTCAGCTAGGACAGTTCCTCTCTCCGATGGATAAGCGGGGAATAGTATTTGATACGATTTCTTATCAGCCTTTCCTAATTGGAGAGAGAGAACCAATCTGACGGGGGGGGGGGGGGAGATGGTTCAGCCACCAATATCGGCGCGAGAGACAGGGAAAAAGAGAAGGTCGATCCCATACCCGAAAAAAGGCTAGACCAAAGGTCCCGTCCCACGGGTTAGGTGCTTAACTGAAGGTGGAAGTCCAAAGCTTAATAAGGTGGAAGGCGAAGCCAAGGCAAGAGCAAAGGTTGAAAGACGATAGAGAAGAATTCTATATCCCTTATTTGATTTGTAAATTAGAGTATATTCTTTATATAAATGGTTGGTCGGTTTAGCCATTCCTCCACTCATCACATCCATGGCTACTTTCGTAGTAGGTGCGATTCAACCATCCGTCACTCGTGGCGCATTCAAGCTAAGAATCCTCTCCTCGATCGCTTTCCTTTGACTTGCAATGAGGAATAACATCAAAACACATTGGCGGCTGGTGCACGAACTCGTTGGTTTGGATGCCTTATCGATGACCTGAGTGAGCAGATAGGATAAATAAAAATAAATTGATTTTCTTTATTTGCGTCTCTTGATTCAGTGTCTGCATTCTACGTTTATGCGCCTGCCTAAGCATATTCTTTTCTTTTTCATGACCCCGTCACACAGCTTAGGGCCTGCTGCTCCTCCTCTAGCGAGAACAGGGATCGAAAAGGGGGCCGCCCTAGAAAGATAGCCTCGTGGGTGTTTGCACTTATGAGTTAGTACAGTTTTGGAAAGCAAATAGTACTCGGATTGCTTAGTAGATAATGAAAAATAATTGTAATACTTCAAACTCAAATAATAATTAGATTAAATTAATGTTAAAGTTCATAAATTTATTAAAACATTATTTAGTAAAAAAATAAAATAAAATATTAGATGAAAAAAAATCTAATTATAAAACAGAAAGAAAATAGAGTTCTTCTTTCTCATCTTCCTTAAGGTTAGAGAATATGAAAAATCAAGTTTGAGATTCGCAATCAGAGGCTACAATCAAGTTAATCCCTTAAAGGTAAGGACATGCCCTATTTTTATTTAAGAAGAAATATCAAATTGATTGCTATTATTTGGAGTTGAAGTTTTGAAAGAAAAACAAAAAAAAATCATAAAATCCTTCATTAATTTTGATGATCTATTTGGATAAATTACTGAG
This sequence comes from Durio zibethinus, assembly GCF_002303985.1. Next base: position 12,170,127 of record NW_019167949.1, on the reverse strand, counting down.
CTTTGTTTATTTCATGTTCTTAAGATTTATTGATGATTATTGAATGGAGTTTGAAGGCTGAAAGTAAAAATTTGAGTTTTTAAAGATTAAAGGAGAAATTTTATTTTTAGATGAGATGTTGTGATCTGTAATAATGAATTAAAATAGAATTTTACATTAATGGATAGATTATTGCTGTGATTATTATATATCATTGGAAAGCATGTTGAATCTAGTTTCTAATGAAACATATGAAAGTTAAATCCGAGTTTTCTATGAAAAGTTGTCTAATTTTAACTTAAAGATATGCAAGCTGTAAGACAATAGCATCAGGGTTGAATTACGAAATTCTTTTTAATTTGTATACAAAGATTTACATATTAAGCCATATATTTTTGGAAAGCTTATTGAGTCTACTTTCCAATGAAATAAGCGGAATTGAATTTGGAGTTTCCTGTAAATAAATATATAGTTTTTATTAAAAGGTATACAGGCTATTTGGCAACAGTATATGACGTGAATTTCAAAATTTGTTATAATTAATCTACAAAAAATTACGATGTGTGCCATATATGATTAGAAAGCTTATCAAGTCTAGTTTCTAACGTATTAAAGAGATCATAATTTCGATTTGGATATGTTGAGACATGACTATTTTAATGAAAAGAGGTCAGGCTGTCAGTATTAATTAGTTAAGTTAACTCTTGTGTAACTTAGTTGATTTTTGTATAAATGGTCTAAAAAAGGGTTGATTAAATTCTGATCTGTTGAAATGATCTTGGATAGGCCATTAATTATTTTAGGGGAAAAACTAAGTGGTGGAATCAAATGGAGGTAAGTAGATCTCACACACTTTGTTTGTTTTCGAATCTATGTATATATATATATGTTTCTAAATGAAAGAATGTTTTATTTCATTATTTTCAGTGTATGAAAATAAGATCAAGCATATGATTATTTTGTATTTCTCTATATAAATGATGGATCATGCTTATGAATGAAATGAAAAAATGATTTATGTTTAAAGAATGATTTTATGATAGCTACGTTTTTATATCTCTGGGAAGTGGGATCACCGACACCAGAATTAGTTCTATGACCCTGGCTAACGGGTAATAGTAGTTAGCAAAGACATGATCATACGACCCTGGCTAACGGGTAATAGTAGTTAACGTAAGCCCTGGTTAACGGGTTATAATAGTTAGCAATGATCATGAGAATGAAATTGTCGATACGGTCAATGTCACGGGTTATAACAGTAACCGTAGCTAATGATTTGAATGATAATAATGATTTATGATGATTTTAATTATTAATCCATGATTTGGTTTGATTATGATATTTGAATGATATCATATTTTACAATGATTTATGAAGTGACATATTTTGATATTGATTTATGAATTTATGAAATATTTGACAAAACGATAATCTTGAAATGTTTTGATATTATGATTTGATGAATATTTTGAATGATCTATATGATGTGTAAGAAAATGATGCTTGATCTGGTAAAGTGTGTGAGCCTATACTTACTGAGCTGTGGTTTGCTCATTTCCTTTTACTTTTTTTTTTACAGATGACTAAGTGATAAGTTTGATTAGTCTTATGTAAAGCTAGAAGATGAATTGGGTACGATTACTTAATCTTCGAAGAATATGTTGGTCAATAAGATTTTAAGAGGCAGTTTTATATTTTATATGATTTGTATTTGGATATATAAAGATATATCATCAGTTGGATTAAAGATATGAATTTTACTTAGTAGATTATTTTATTGAAGAATTTTAGAATGTTTAAGAAAGAAGGCTTCGTATTACTTTGAGATTTTCTTCAAAGTAATATGGCCGTGTTACGTCTTGATCTTGGGCCATGACAAAAATACTACTCTGATTGAGCTCACTTTATTTTATTCTAGTATAATATAGAATAATAAGAATAAGAATAGGTCTCTGTCGAGCCTTATTTAGACGCAAGCCTCCCCTATCTAGTCAACCTCATTACCGCATCACCTGACCTTCTTGATAGCCATCGTGAGGTTTCAAAGCTTCTATGCAAAAAGAGTGTCCACCACTATTGGGAACATCAATAAGGGCACCTGTCCTTTTGTATATAGCACTCCATCCTCTCCTTTGGGAAATGCCATCGATCAATTGAAGAATGATGCAGCAGCACAACTCTTTTTTTTTTTTTTCTCTGTTGGATTAGAGAAAGTATTGGTTTTAGTTTCTTTGGAAGAATTGAATTCCTGTAATAGACATCGTTGGCCATCCATTTTCTCTCATTCAAGCCATGCCAGCAAAGGACTGAGGTAGGAGGTAAAAGACGATAAAGGTAAAGATAAGGGGTTGGTGTGTAACAGAGCTTTTCTATCGAAGACTTAGTCTCGACCAGAGGTTAGTTTGTTTTATAGGCATTTTTGTTTCCATTTTGCTTATGCGGTTAAGAAAAAACACTCTTTTTGTTTCTTCATCAAGCTTTTGAGCAATTCTTTTTTCAGAAGAAGGAAGTGATATATATAATTCAGGCTCTTCACCGTCATAGTATTCTTGGTTTATCAAACTTTCATCTTTCGCCCCCGGTTCTTACTACTTCATTCTAGGAGTGAGGTTGAGAGGTTTTTTGCCTCCTTAAAAAGAGGAAGGGAAGATTGTCATCTAATCGTTGTAATAAATAGATGGATAACTCGAAAGTAACTCGTCATGAGCCGATTAGTATAAAAGAAAGTACCCATCCTACTAGATTCAAGTTCTCGCCTCAGGTGAGACAATTCGTAAGGCAGGTCTTACTAATTCTTATCAAAACTTTATTTGACTTTTGGGCCAATCATCGCCTTAACACTTCTTGTGCATATGCTCTGACGGATATAACGGATCTATCACGTCCTTACATGAGACTTTTTGAATAGCTTCTACCCCATTTATTTGTTCAGCTAATCTGATCTTAGTGGATCCCACCAACAGCTTCTTGTAGCTAACATTCTACATACATGTCTTTTGGTCAATTATTGAAACGAGCTATGCATCTTATTGATACTGCATAAATGATTAAACAACTTCGATATGAGCAATAACAGAAAGCAAAATTCAAATTGTGAAGGACCTATTCAATGGATGTGGGCATTGGATGTCCTTTAAAGAAGAAAGCAGTTACCAGGCTCTGCCCCGATTGTTTTATTTTAACCAATATAATAATACTTGAATTGCGTAAAGCAAACATGATCCTACCTTAGCCAGGTATTGGATTTGTGCATGAAGTTTATTAGCTTTTTGAAGGAGACCAAGATAGGAGACTATGAATACAAAGATATTTGTAGTTAGAGCTAGCTCTTTCACTAAGACGACCTTTCTCTTCGTTTAAATCCAATGGTTCATTAAGGATTTAAAAAGCCTAACAATCTAATGGAAAGAGAAAGTGAACGAAATTATCAAAAAAATCCTATGAGGCTAAGCGAAACAGGGTGGTGGAAGATCTTTCAATCCTGCCATAAAAAGCTTAATCGACATACAAGTGAGACAATTTACTTCGCTCAGTGGGTTGGGATCTATCTCTTTTCTAAATTTGTTCTTTTTCTGATGTATGCCCCACAAGGAGAGATGTCAATCTACAGATAGTTAAGGTGCCAAAGTCGGTAATCAATGTTCCTTTCTTTCTGGGTCGACCAGGTGGTTGAATCCTTGTGATTAAACTCTTGCATCGTAGGTCTGGGGGTACTTTATTCTTGTATCTCTTGTTTAAGAGAGAGCCTTTTTTAATAAAAAACTAGTAAATCAGCCTTAGATTCTTCTTTCTTCTCCTTCACTATTGATTCAATAGCTACAGTATCAATTAAATGGTGGAAATCTCACTTGGATGCTCACTGTACCCAATAATGCCCTTGCCCATGCTTAGATGATAATTATGCAAAACCTATACGGATGGAACTAAATTCTTAGTTAGAGTAGTGTCACGCCCCGAATCAAGGCATAACACGACCGTATTATCTTGAAGTAAAACCCTAAAGCAATACGAAGCCTAATCCATAACCATTGAACAACTCTAAAATATAAAAGGTTCTCATTAAGTAACATAGCTAGATAACAAGTCTCCAAAGATTCAAAGTAGAGTATTACAACTAAAATAAATAATACTTCATAAAATCTTATATTTCTAAGTAGTTCTCCAATGCTCGATTCTTCTAGCTTTTCTCAAGCTAATCATACTTATCATTCATAACATCTGTAAAAGAAAAGTAAATAGGGAATGAACAAATCACAGCTCAGTAAGTAAAGGCTCACACACCTTATCGGATCAAACATTATTTACATACATGTCATATAGATCATTCAAAACATTTATCAAATCATAATGTCAAAACATCTCAATATCATCATTTTGTCAAACATTTCATAAATTCATAAATCATTGTAAAATATGTTATCATTCAAATATCATAGGCAAACCAAATCATGGATCAATCATTAAAAATCATCGTAAATCATCATCATCATTCAAATCGTTAGCTACGGTCACTACTATAACCCGTGACATTGGTCGTATCGATAATTTCATTCTCATAATCATTGCTAACTATTATAACCCGTTAGTCAGGGCTTACGCTAACTACTATTACCCGTTAGCCAGGGTCGTATGATCATGTCTTTGCTAACTACTATTATCTGTTAGCCAGGGTCGTAGAACTAGTTCTGGTGTCGATGATCTCACTTTCCAGGAATATAAAAACGTAGCTATCATAAAATCATTCTTTAAACATAAATCATTTTCTCATTTCATTCATAAGCATGATCCATCATTTCTATAGAGAAACGTAAAATAATCATATGCTTGATCCTATTTTCATACATCAAAAATAATGAAATAAAATATTCATTCATTTAGAAACATACATATATATATATATATGGATTCGAAAACAAGCAAAGTGTGTGAGATTATACTTACCTTCTTCTGATCGAATGATAAGTATGATTAGCTTGAGAAAAGCTAGAAGAATCGAGCATTGGAGAACTACTTAGAAATATAAGATTTTATGAAGTATTATTTATTTTAGTTGTAATACTCTACTTTGAATCTTTGGAGACTTGTTATCTAGCTATGTTACTTAATGAGAACCTTTTATATTTTAGAGTTGTTCAATGGTTATGGATTAGGCTTCGTATTGCTTTAGGGTTTTACTTCAAGGTAATACGATCGTATTATGCCTCGATTCGGGACGTGACAAAATTGGTATCAGAGCGAAGATTTAAGATCCAAGAAATGAAAAAATTGAGTTATAGTTAGTGTAAAACTTAAGTATTCTTAGCATTTACACTGATAAGATTCAATTATTTTATTTTGATCGCTTACGATTTTTTTATTGGTATTAAATTAGGTAAGAATGAGTGGTAAAAATGAGACATTGGCAGACCTTGTGGGTCGAAGGAAAAGAATTGACAGGAGAAGTGATGAATTGGTTATCTATACATCATGCAGTTATTGATTGCTACAGAAAGAGAGTAGTGTTTCAGTGTCCAGGACAATAAGAACTTGTATATGAAGGTCATCATTTAAGCATTTCGTGTCAGATTGTGTCAATCTCAAGTGCCATGCAATCTCTAAAGAAAGGGTGTCTAGGCTACCTCGCCTATATGAAAGACACTCAAATGAATGTAGGCTCACGATTATAAGATATTTCGATTGTTAGAGATTTTTTTAATATTTTTTCTGAGGATTTGCCTGGCTTACCTCTTAATCGAGAAATTGAATTTGAAATCGATCTTATCCCTGAAACTGGATCAATATCTAAGTCTCCTCATCGCATGGCTCCATCTGAGTTACGTGAATTAAATGTGCAACTCCAAGAACTATTAGAGAAAAAGTTTATTCGTCCTAGTGTGTCACCTTGAGAAGCTTCTGTATTGTTTGTTAAAAAGAAAGATGGGAGTTTGCGCTTATGCATTGATTAGAGGGAGTTAAATAAAGTGACTATGAAGAATAAATATCCTCTTCCTCGAATTGATGACTTGTTTGATCAGTTATAAGGAGCAAAGGTCTTTTCAAAGATTGATTTACGGTCTGGATATCATCAGTTGAAGATTAAGGCAGGTGATATATCCAAGACTGCTTTTCGAACTAGGTATGGCCATTATGAATTTTTGGTTATGCCTTTTGGATTAACAAATGCACCTGTTACATTCATGAACTTGATGAATAGAATTTTTAAACAGTATTTGGATCAATTTGTTGTTATTTTTATTGATGACATTCTTATTTATTCTAAGAGTGATGGGAAACATGAGAAACATTTGAAGATTGTATTTCAGATCTTGCGAGATAAACAACTCTTCGTAAAGTTTAGCAAATGTGAATTTTGGTTGACAAGTATTAGTTTTCTTGGTCATGTTATTTCTGAAGATGGGATTTCAGTTGATTCGAAAAAGATTGAGGCAGTGGTGAATTGGCCTTGCCCGACAAATGTGACAGAAATAAGAAGTTTTGTAGGCTTGGCAGGTTATTATAGAAGATTTGTTGAGGGGTTTTCTCAAATTGCTGTGCCATTGACTTGTTTAACTCAAAAGCGAGCAAAATTTGAATGGACTAAAGAATGTGAATAGAGTTTTCAAGAGCTAAAGCAACGATTGGTGTTAGCACCTATCCTTACTTTACCTTCTGATATTGGTAGTTTTACCATTTATAGTGATGCTTCCAAGAAGGGGTTGGGTTGTGTGTTAATGCAGAATGATAAGATAATTGCTTATGCTTCTAGGTAATTAAAAACCTACGAGCAGAATTATCCGACTCATGACTTAGAGTTAGCTGCCATTGTGTTTGCTTTGAAAATATGGAGACATTATTTGTATGGAGAGCCTTGTGCAATTTATACGGATCAAAGAGTTTAAAGTATCTGTTTACACAAAAATAGTTGAACATGAGACAGAGAAGATGGTTGGAATTAATCAAAGATTATGATTTGACCGTCAATTATCATCCGGGCAAAGCTAATGTAGTTACTGATGCTTTTAGTAGAAAGTTCATTAGAAGTATAGCTGCTTTGCTTACTTTGCAACCAAAATTGTTGGAGGAACTTGATACGCAGCAATCGAGGTGATTATACAGGGAAAATGTGTTGTTATGGCTAGTTTGATGGTTCAACCAACTTTGATCGAAAAGATAAAATTTACACAAGAAGAAGATAGTGAGTTAGACAGAATTAAGACAAAAGTGCATAATGGTTTACGGTCAGAGTTTAATCTTCATGAGGATGGCACATTACGTTTTAAAAATAGATTGTGCCCCAAATGATCTTGATCTAAAACGAGAGATCTTGGAGGAAGCACATGGGTCTCGATTCACTATACATCATGGAGGTACTAAGATGTATAAATATTTGAAAGGAAGTTTTTAGTGAAATAATATGAAACATGACATAGCTCAGTTTGTGTCCCAATGTCTAGTGTGTCAGCAAGTTAAGGCTGAACACCAAAGACCATCAGGGTTGTTACAACCTTTGGAGATACCGGAATGGAAGTGGGAGCACATCTCTATGGATTTCGTGATGGGGTTGCCTAGGTCATCTAAAGGGAATAATGTAGTGTGGGTAATTGTTGATAGACTCACTAAATCAGCTCATTTTCTACCTATCAAGTCGACTACTCCACTTGATAGACTAGCGCAATTGTACATGGGTGAAATTATCCGATTGCATGGAGTTCCAATGAGTATTGTGTCAGATAGAGATTCTAGATTTGTTTCTAAGTTTTGGGTAAGCTTACAGCGAGCTATGGGGGTAAATTTGAAATTGATTACAGCTTTCCAACCTCAGACAGATGGGCAAACAGAGAGAACAAATCAAATTTTAGAAGATATGCTTCGAGCATGTGTGATTGATCTAAAAGGTAGTTGGGATGATTACTTACCTTTAACGGAGTTCGCTTATAATAACAGTTACCAATCTAGTATTGGGATGGCTCCTTTTGAGGCCTTGTATGGTAAAAAGTGTAGATCCCCTTTATGTTGGGATGATGTTGGGGAAAAAAAACTCCTAGGGCCAAAAATGGTACAATTGACTGTAGAAAAGATCAAGGTGATTAAGGAGAGACTTAAAGCAGCACAAGATCGTCAGAAAAGTTGGGCAGATAAAAAGAAAAGGGAGATAGAATTTCAACAAGGGAATTTTATTTTTTTAAAGGTGTCACCCACAAAATGTGTTATGCGGTTTGGGAAGCAAGGAAAGCTAAGCCCACGTTATATAGGTCCATTTGAAATTCTTGATAAAGTGGGAGAAGTTGCATATAGGATAGCCTTGCCACCTCAGCTATCTAGTGTGCACAATGTTTTCATGTGTCCATGTTGAGAAAGTATGTCTCTAACCCAAGCCACGTGATAAAGTATGAACCTTTAAAAGTTCAAGAAGATTTAACATACTTGGAATATCCTATTCGAATAATTGATCGAAAAAAGCAAGTCTTAAGGCATAGAACTATTTCCTTTATAAAAGTCCAATGGAGCAATCATACATCAAGAGAAGCTACTTGGGAAATGGAAGATGATATGAAGAAACGACATCCTCAGTTATTCGAAAATGAAGGTAAATCAAGTTTCGAGGATGAAATATTTTATAAGTTGAGGGGATTGTAATACCCAAAAAAAAGGGACTATTTTAAGTATTTTTATAAGTGAAGGAACTCTTTAATAAAGAATGAGAAGTGCAGAGGACTTATTGATAAATAACCTAATTTTTTTTATTAATAGAGTTAACTTTTCAGTTTTCAGTCGACGATTAGCCGTAATAAAAATAGAAACTTATTTCTCATATGTTTCTTATACAGAAAAGATCAATTGAAGGATTCCAAGTGAAGGGAAGAACAAATCTACAAGGAGAAATTATCTGTTAGAGGTGAGTAAATAATCTTTTTCAATTTTGGAGTATTGATGGTTAAGTCTTAAGGTGTAATTTATAATCGAGAAACCCTAAAATTTTAGGGTTTCCATTATCGCTCTTTGGGCAGATGATTTAGACTTTAATTAGAGTCAAATTAAGTGTTAAGAAAGTTGGTAATGTGAATTTATTGCTGAAACAGAAATTTGATGGGAATAGAAAGGCAAATCTTTGTTTCGTATAAATCCTGATATGAATCATGTGTTTGTAGTGATGAATTAAGGTTATATTCTGTATTAAAAGGTTAAATACTACTATGATTACTATATATGGTTGGAAAGCATGTTGAATCTACTTTCTAATGAAACAAACGAGAGTCGAATTCGAGTTCTCTATGAAGAGTTATCTAATTTTTACCTAAGGATGTGCAGGCTGCCTAGTAGTAGCAGTAAAGAGGAATTACGAAATTTTCCTAAATTTTTATATAAGGATTTACAGTTTAAGCCATATATCTTTGGAAAACTTATCGAGTCTACTTTCCAATGAAATAAACGAAATTGAATTTGGAGTTACCTATGAATAAATACGTAATTTTTATGAAAAGGTATGCAGCCTGTCTGGCAGCAGCATATGACGTGGATTACAAAAATTGTTATAATTAATTTACAAAGAATCACGAGATGAGCCATATATGGTTAGAAAGCTTGTCAAGTCTAGTTTCTAACACATTAATAAGATTTTAATTCTGAATTGGATATCTTGTGTTATAGTCGTTTTAGTGAAAGTAGCATAGACTACCAGAATTAATTACTCGAGTTATTACTTGTTTAACTTAATTGTTTTGGTATAAGTGACCTTAAATGGGTTGATTGATTATTGTTATGTTGGAATTATCTTGAATAGGCCACTAAATTTTGAGGCAGAAAAATTAGGTGGTGAAATCAGAGGAAGGTAAGTATAATCTCACACACTTTGCTTGTTTTCGAATCCATATATATATGTATGTTTCTAAATGAATGAATATTTTATTTCATTATTTTCGATGTATGAAAATAGGATCAAACATATTTTTATTTTGCGTTTCTCTATAAAAATGATGAATCATGCTTATGAATGAAATGAGAAAATGCTTTATGTTTAAAGAATGATTTTATGATAGCTACGTTTTTATATTCCTAGGAAGTGAGATCATCGACACCAGAACTAGTTCTACGACCCTGGCTAACGGGTAATAATAGTTAGCAAAGACATGTCATACGACCCTGGCTAACGGGTAATAGTAGTTAGCGTAAGCCCTGGCTAACGGGTTGTAATAGTTAGCAATGATCATAAGAATAAAATTATCGATGCGGCCAATGTCACGGGTTATAGCAGTGATCGTAGCTAACGATTTGAATGATGATGATGATTTACGATGATTTTTAATGATTGATCCATGATTTGGTTTGCCTATGATATTTGAATGATAACATATTTTACAATGATTTATGAATTTATGAAATGTTTGACAGAACGATGATATTGAGATGTTTTGACATTATGATTTGATAAATGTTTTGAATGATCTATATGACATGTATGAAAATGATGTTTGATCCGGTAAGGTGTGTGAGCCTTTATTTACTGAGCTGTGGTTTGCTCATTCCCAATTTTCTTTTCTTTTACAGATGTTATGAATGATAAGTATGATTAGCTTGAGAAAAGCTAGAAGAATCGAGCATTGGAGAACTACTTAGAAATATAAGATTTTATGAAGTATTGTTTATTTTAGTTGTAATACTTTACTTTGAATCTTTGAAGACTTGTTATCTAGCTATGTTACTTAATGAGAATCTTTTATATTTGAGAGTTGTTCAATGGTTATGGATTAAGCTTCGTATTGCTTTAGGGTTTTACTTCAAGGTAATACGACCGTGTTATGCCTCAATTCGGGGCGTGACAAGTAGTTTCATTAGGAACGAAACTTTTAATATAAGAAGGAAGATTGCGTAGCCATCATACGCTCGGGGGAAGACTATCACTGACCACGCTTTTTTACACTTACCTTTCTTCTGGTCTCACGAATTGGATTTGAAGCTACTTCTTATTAAAGATTGGATCGAGCCGAAAAGCGTTCTGGCAGCTACAATCTACTGCATAAGGTGGCAGCAAATAGAATTGTGGTGGAAGAAGCTATGCTACCCCTGACTCTCAACCTGGAACAACAACCATGGATTCTCTGCATCAACTATGTCAATGCCTTGACTTCCCCTTCTTGCTAACATCGATTATTCCGAAACAACCTCTGCTCGTACATTCAAAATAGTCTTTCTCCAAGAGCGAAAATAGTTATTCTTGTTGCCCATATTCCTTCAACAACAATAGATGCGGATGAAATAGCCGCATTCGCTTATGCTTATTCGATTCGGCCTAGCCTATATATAAGTGAATTTGTGATAAAATCTCTTCCTATTCGGGTCAGGCTTAACCGGATAAAGGTTGAACTAATTACGTAATAAGCTAGAGGCTTACCTCCACGATTTACTAAAAGAAAAGGCAAGTAGCATTGAGATTTGCTTCGACTCCAATATCTTAAACTAGGGAGGGAACTAGATCCTAATGCACTACCTTTTGAAGCTGATCTGGTACCCAAAGGCTCTTTTTTAGAGTCTAGGTAGGTTGATTCGTAGGACGAGCGCCAAAGACCAAAGCCAGTTCTTTAAGAACTCAACCAGCCATTGAGAAAGGCTTAGCTTCTGTTCATCTTCTTTCCTTTGGTGAAGCCAAAACATCGGACCAATGATGAAAAGCACTTGGAACAAAAGGAGATAGATGCCGAGAACATCATCACTGAGCATGGGACACATGAACTCAAGTGGCTTTTTAAGAAGAACTCAATTAGAGAGCTACTTTGAATGAAAGGCGATGTCATGAAGAATCTTTCGGTTCAGAGCAGTGCCCAAATCTACCATCTTTGCGTCTTCTCTTCTTCTTCAATTAGTCTTTCGCTCCTAGGATGACCCAAAACGACCTAGATTCTCATCAAATCAATCAAATTATTCAAATGGATAGAATAACTTTCCACTATTTTTTCTTTAATGAAGAGCACTGGAAGTCAAGCTTTGAATATCTATTAGATCAATCCCTTATTTTGATGCATTCATTGATCACAGAAGAAGTGGTATCTATAATCTATATATGAATCTAGGAATTCTGTCTTTCTTCATTAGAGAAAAATGACTGCAATTCCCCCTTCATCCCTCTCTATCTCCGGCCCTTGCCATTAGTTAGCTTGCACTTACCTTGCTTTTCTTACCTTCCTTGCCTTAGGGAAAGCAGTAAGTAGAGCGTGAAGCTGTGGTAAGAATATCTGTCTTGGTAACTCTAGATTCTCTCTTGCAATTCGCGATGAGGTGAGAAGGAAGAGTGAGTCCCAAGCCGGGGCAGAAAGCCTTTGAAACTAGTTAAAATTGAACTAACAATCAACTAGGCAATCCAACTGACATTGAAAGCAGATGCCATAAGGAAAGCGATTCGGCTTAAGCGAGTGAAGTCACCCGATAGGAGGAATGCTGTGATTACCCTGGCTTCTTAAACAGCCTTTGGTTCGGCAGTCTCGTATAGTTTAGAAAGGCTGCTTTTAGCTTGGAAGCCAAGTCTGTAGCATATGTAGGAATGGGTGAAGCTTTTATTCAAAGAAGAATGCCTATAGTTGAATAAAAGGCATAGTCTAAGCTTGAAGTAAAGTAGAGAATCCGCTCTTCTATTTGAACGAATCCCTGATCTACGACCAGCCTGCTGTCTTTGAAAGATCAGATTTGAACTCTTCTCGACTCTGAACAAATGGTTAGCTTAGTCAATTCACGAATGCTTCAGTTGCAGCTCTTGGGCCGCGCATACAAGCCACTGCTGTTAGCTCGAGTCGTGGTGAAGCTGGTATTGAATTCGCCGTTGAAGGAATAACCGATGGGACGGCTCTTATTTTTCTTGTTTCATCAAAAAGTTGCCGATGGTGGTGCTTTAGTCAGTCCGTGGGAAGCATTCGATTAGGAAATAGCGTGAATCCGGAAGGGACTCTCGGGCGAAAGACATAAAAGAATGAATACCAGGTGTAAGCTCAAGGCAAGATAGAACAGAGAGTAAAGTAAGCGATCGAAAGCTGGATTCCACAGGCAAACCAGACTGACTTACCACAGACAGTTGGGCATAGAATTTATTTTCAAAAGGAAGAATGAAAAAAATTCGAAGAGTAGCATAATATAGATGTGTCTTTGGGAATCTAATTTCCTTCTTCTCTTGGTTCTCATTGGCATAATGCTCTAGTTCGACTAGCTTGAAGACGGGCAATTTTTCTTAACTTAAGAGTAGGAATTAGATATAGAGCTGCAAAAGCTTGACTTGGCTAGAGGGACCCGTTCGTTTACGTTAATAAGAATAGAATCAAAGAATCGAAAAGTTTCCCAAAGCAAGGGCAATGGATACCCTAACTGTCCCTGTATCCATTCTGTTCTCTTTTCATTTTTGGTTTTTGATGGGATAGTGGTTCTCCCAAAGAAGAAGGATAGAGGGGTACAGGAACGAAGGAAGTAAAGTTCAGAACTCCCGATTCTTTTGCCTAGAGATGGAGGCATTTCTTCTCTTCTTCTTGTCTGTATCACCCCGGCCTCTTATTTTCAATGTAGGACATTAGAACTACCTTGATCTTAGCGCTCTATTTCTACAGCAAGGAGAGGATAAGCCATTTCCAAGATCAAACTGTCCCTTCTTCCATCTATTATCACGTTCGAAGACAAGAAAAGGAAAAAGAAGGAATGGAGTCGAAGGCCAATGACACTAGCTAAGTCAAAGGAGAAGAAACCCTTATAATAATAAGATAATAATAAGCAAAAACCCTAAGAAGAAAAGAAAAGAAAGAGAGCACAGCACGGCTAATAAAATGTGTAGTGTAACAGAAGAGGCTACTTTACTGAGGTTAGCAGGTGAGGATCCGAAAGGTTATTAAATATAAGCTAGTTTCACCAAGTCAGTAGATCTATTTTCTTAAGTAGAGCTAGTTTACTATTAGTTTACTATTAAGCCGTATCTTGTTACTTATGCTTACTAGGATTTGCTAAGAGAGTCATTTCTTCATTCTTCAATAGAACGGGTTGGGGCACTAAACAGATGTGCAATATAAGCAACTCGACTCAAAGGGTTAAATAGAATAAAGAGGCAGCTTTCATTGACGATAAGCTGGCGAAACCAGAGAAAAGAAGCTACACGCAATAACCAACCATAATAATAACATAAAAAGTAAACGGTTTTCAAACAACGGAGGATGGCAACTTGAATCTTTAATCGCTTTTAGATACTCGATTGACGCGCTGATAGAACGAATAGGGAAAAATTAAAAGTAGGTATACTGGCGCTAAAACAAAGGAACCCATAACCGGTATAGTCATAGGAACTGCAAAAGAGAGCTTAAAGCAAGCTTCATCAATCCAATCAATCGATCTAGTTGAAGCAGCAACAGAGGCACGTTGGGAAGTCAGTCTCAGCAAAAGGTGTTGATACGCCCTATCCGCATAGAAAGCTTACTCTCTTCTATACATTACCGATCTACAACCGCTATCACTTGCAGGAGGGGAATGGTTAAGTGAAACTCTCGACGTCTTGTTTGGTAAATGCCTAGGCGCCGTAGTCTTGTCTTGCCTAACCATTCGGTCGAAGATGCCTTTGTATGGTATAGCAAGCTGTTTAGCTACTTGTATCGATTTGCCACAGTGTGGTTAGATACAATGCGCTGGCAACCTCAGCTTGGCAGGATGAGAATGAAGGGAGAGGTTTGAAAGAGGCTCGAGTGATAGCAAAAGGTTCAAAGACACTCGATTGAAAGGAAAGGGTTGAAGTGACTCGACCAACGGGAGAGGGATTACTTGCCCAAGGTTTTCTCCCTCAGGGTTAACTACATAGGGAGAATCGCCTGGAGTCTCTTTCCTGACCTAGAAAGATGCCCAAGCTCTTTGATAGATCAGAGTCTACTGTGTTGATGGGCTTGTTCTCGAATGCCCTCTTGCTGCTCGAGAAGGAGCTTTTGTAAGAGATGGAAGGTTCAGGAGATGGAAAAGTAGCTAGAGCAGGTTCCGGATCAGGCAAGAGTGGTTTCAACCGGAGAATGAGAAATTAGAGCACTGCTGTTCCAGTCCTAGACTCGAGTTCTCGTCCTGCCTTACCAACAGGACAGACAGGTTTGCTATTCGACTGTCGGAGGTTCGAAATGAATGGGGAAGGTTGAAGTATACGTCACATACGGATAATTTCAAGAGTGAGGCCTTTCAAGTCAACTTTCTCGTTGACGAGGAGGAAAGGCTATCTTTGTATTTCTATTTTGCACTCTTTTTCACTCACCTATAAAAAACACTATAGCACCTTAGCACCTTAAGCCAGTCTTTTTTTTTCTTAGGGTCTGGCACTTCTTTCAACATACTAGGAGTGAAAGAACCCGGTATGAGTAGAAGTAGACTTCTTCTCTTATAGTTATCATAAGTAGCTAGCCAAGCTCCTATCCAAGAAAAGAAAAAAGCTTTCTCCGCTCTCGAAAGCGGGACGGCAGCTAGAAGTAGGAGTGGGAGGGCTAAACATCACATAAAAGAGTTGGCACATCCGCTATCTGTACTAACTCTAGCAGGCGGCATTCAAACACGAGTTTCAGGGGCCCGAAGAGGACAGAAAGCTATCCCCGAATCGTCTGCTAATCTTCTCTTTTTCTTTCGAGATGCGAATGGAATATACGAAGACGAAGATGGAGCTAAGCAGACAACGCACAGTAGGGGAGAGAAAGTAAGCCTTTAACACCATTCTGCCTGAAAGAGCCTTTATTGGGACATCGCCAGGCCAGGCGACATCTAAGGAAGATTGACCACCGTCGATTCCGTCATGCTTTGAATAGCGTACTTTCGTACCGTCGATTGAAGACTAGGCGTCGAATGCCCTCTTTAGGTTAGGAGGAGGTGCTCTTGGAGGAATCTATGCTGTTCTTGCCTTGCCCAATAGGCTCTTTGAAAAAAGGGGCTGCTAAAGGAACTGACTTAAGACCAACCCAATCCCCTTGAAAGTCTAGGACTGATAGCTTTGGAAAGTGAATGAGTCCTGCAACTCCCCTAGCTGCACATTCATCGTATAGAATAGTATGCCACAGTGTCCTTCAAAATGCAGGTGGAAGGAAAAGGAACTCACCCTTCCCTACCCCCGAACACCTTCTGGGTTACAGATAAGAGGAATCGTACGTAGTGTGATAGCCTTCGCATAGGTAAGGATCGAAGGGAACTTGCTAAACGATTCACGAGTCGTCGAGATCTAGATTGGTAAGCGAACCCACAAAACTTTGTTACAGGCTGAGTGTCATGGCCAGGCCTTGGTCCTGCCATGATTGATCCCGAACCAAGCAGCGGTCGAGACCGAGCTGGCGGGAAAGTGGTTCTACGAGATGTGGGCGTGCATTCCGAGCTTTAGAACAAGATGTTAACATGTTGTGGGGGCAATGGGAGCCCCGGGCCGCGAGATACGCGGGGAAGTTCGGGACAGTGGTCGGACACCCTCAAGCCAAGTAGCCTAGCGGGTGCCAGCAGTGGAAGCAGTGTGCGGGCGTTCTGAGCAGGGGAATATGTTGAGGACATTGTGTGTGGACAGTCCATGTCCTAGACCCCGAGTTAAGAAGGTAAGTATGAGGCATTACGCCGGTGCCCTGGAACCAGCTAGCTAGACGGGTGCTGTCGGTCGAAGCCATGTGCGGGCACCTTCGAGTGGGTTGGTGGAGTAATGAGCAGCATCAAGGAGCAATGGTGACCAAGAGGAAGGTTACGGGGCCCTGAGTGAGCCGGAGAAAGGCCCTAAGATGGCTGGGCAGAAAAGTGTCCCCGTTTCAGACATTCTTACGGTCACTGGTAGCATAGTGGGAAAATCTCTAACGCTCTTTATAGGGGGATGATCTGGTGTCAGCTCTCCACCACCCCCTTGGCTAGCGGGCAGGCGGGGGCCTGGCTAGTCTGAAGTGAGCTACTCCTAGGCACTCGTGGTGTCTAGGTGGGCGGGCATCGTAGGGTCACGAGTGTGGCACGATGTTTCCTCGGGTAAGGTAAACCCGGGGACGGTTGGGGTCGGCGGGCCTCGTATCGCGCCTTTGCGTTGAGCCATGGGGTTTGGCGGTAGAGATCGCTAGGCCCCTCGGTTTCCCCTCCTCGAGCCGGAAGGATCATGTGATGGTGTTGCGTAGGAGGGACGCCATCAAGCCAGAGGGATGTGCGGGCTAGCAGGCAGGCATGCTGCTAGACCCGTGTGGCCAGTCGGGCTGGTGTACTGCTGCTGGGGCAGTACACCCAAGTCCCCTTGCGGGACTAGCATGATGTGGGGTGTCAATCATGCGTGCGGGCGGCCGATACTGATGCTAAGGGCCTGAGCCCTAAGAACCGAGTCCCGTGGGACGAGATGAGCCTAAAGGCTCAGAGCTGGCTGCTGACCAGCTTAGTTGGGGTGCTTGCGTAAACTTGATACGGGAGCTTGTGTATCATACGGGCGGGCATGGTGTTGGGTCCTCACCATGCCAAGATGTAATAACATCATGAGAACTGGGGCTGTGTGCCCCTACGAGATCTGAGGGTCGGTGCTCGAAGCATTAAGCTTTGCGGCCAGAGCTGGGTGCTCATGGTTAATTGGAGAACCGTGGGCCAATGTGCGATGAGAGATGGGTTCCTCTCTATGGAGTTTGGAATGAGCAACCCTACGGGGTCAAAAGCCAGAAAAGGCTAACGGGCATGTGGCTCGAAGGATCAGAAATGGTCTGTCCGTGAAAAAATGGACACGATAGAAGGCTGACCTTGACTAGGATTAGTCTTGGTGCCGCACGATCGCGTGGTTTCAGTAGGAGGAACGCGTGGACCGTGACATTTTGGTATCAGAGCCTAGGTTGGCTCAGTGGCGAGAGTTACGCGACCCCATGTGTGGGTCTAGTGATGCGAAATCGAGGTGATGCCAGGCTCAAACGGAGCTATCGAGACACAGATGCGGGTTTTGTGCCTATGGGGGCTCGGGAAAGAGCCAACGATGCATGCTGCGGGAAATATTGGGCCTATGTGAAAAAGCTCTCGAGTAGGCTCTTGGATGCCAAGCAAAAGGGCATCAGAGTCTAGCCTCACCTAGAAAAGGTGTTGGCATATGTTGCGGCATGTAATGCCTTCACGGTGGAAGGAACCGTATTGAGACCGAGATGCGAAAAGGGGCTTACACCATGAAATGGTGTTGCGTAAGGCCACGTGGGCCGAGCGAACCTTGCCCTGAGGGGCAGGAGGTGTCGAGTTGCAAGATTAATTACTAATGTGTGCACTTGCTGTATGGTGCAGGTGCCCCAGCGGGGGTGCAAGCCGAAGTATTCGGGTCCGAGCATGAGACTACTACACAGAAGAGTATGAAGTGGCTAAAGATTGAAGCCACAAGCGAGGTGGTCAGTGGACCATGAGCTGCGTTGGTCAGTGGACCGTGAGTTCTTATGGTCAGGGGATCACGAGAGTGTGTGTGTGAACTAGGATATCGAACTTGTATTGGCCGAAAGGGAAGGTTTCACGAGTAGTGGTGGTCAGTGGGCCACGACAGGATGTATTCCAGTGGAACGAGAAAAGGGAAACGGCCAGTTGACAAGGCCTCAGACGTGCAGGTCAGTGGACCTTGAGGATCGAGCGGGTGAATCCCCGAGTTAAGCAAATCAGCGGATCTCTGAGTATAAGCGGATTTTGGGATGCCCTAGGAACTGGGATGGAGTCAAAACTATCGAGCAATAGAACCATCGAGGAGACAGGGTTGCGCATAATGCTGTGCCGAGTTTCGAGTAAAAGTGGGGGAGACCTGTCAATTCCCCATGAGACTGAGCCAAGATAAAGGAGCTTGGACGATGGAGCATAGTGTTCAAGCCGGAGGCAAAGACCGAGTTAGCGCGTTTTTAAGGTGCCGTCTTGGGGGCGGTTGGCCTGAGGGCCACAGCTAGAGAGGTGACCTTGGAGGGGCCGAGAGGACCCAAGTTGGGAGATGACCAAAGTGCTTGAATGCCACTGTGCTAGGGTCATCATGTAGAGTGCCGTATGAATGCGGTTGACCCAAGCATCACGTCCAGAGGGGCGCATCAGTGAGTTGATGCTGCAAGCGTGCAGTTGGTGTGAGGGGTCACGTCCGGTGGGACGCACCAAATGAGTGGCAAAGCTGTGGTCATTCATTCTACTGAGGGTCATCAATCAATGAGGGCACCTCGAGGTCGCAACCTAACAAGGATCAAGGGATGAACCCATGGTATGGCCCATATGAGTACAACCAAGATAGGTTAGGCGGTTCAAACTACAACAAAGCTGAGCAACAATGGGACCAATCTACACCAACAATGGACGAGTACTGTGGACGGTACCTCATGTGACGGGACCTCGACCCAATCCTTGAGGGCACAAGTGAGAGACATATGAGGAAATGTCAGCTGTGTGCAACAAGATAGTTGGGTGTGGTCTTGCCGTCGATGAGGGCATCGACATAGTAAGTGGGGGAGAGTGTCATGGCCAGGCCTTGGTCCTGCCATGACTGATCCCGAACCAAGCAGCGGTCGAGACCGAGCTGGCGGGAAAGTGGTTCTACGAGATGTGGGCGTGCATTCCGAGCTTTGGAACAAGATGTTAACATGTTGTGGGGGCAATGGGAGCCCCGGGCCGCGAGATACGCGGGAAAGTTCGGGACAGTGGTCGGACACCCTCAAGCCAAGTAGCCTAGCGGGTGCCAGCAGTGGAAGCAGTGTGCGGGCGTTCTGAGCAGGGGAATATGTTGAGGACATTGTGTGTGGACAGTCCATGTCCTAGACCCCGAGTTAAGCAGGTAAGTATGAGGCATTACGCCGGTGCCCTGGAACCAGCTAGCTAGACGGGTGCTGTCGGTCGAAGTCATGTGCGGGCACCTTCGAGTGGGTTGGTGGAGTAATGAGCAGCATCAAGGAGCAATGGTGACCAAGAGGAAGGTTACGGGGCCCTGAGTGAGCCGGAGAAAGGCCCTAAGATGGCTGGGCAGAAAAGTGTCCCCGTTTCAGACATTCTTACGGTCACTGGTAGCATAGTGAGAAAATCTCTAACGCTCTTTATAGGAGGATGATCTGGTGTCAGCTCTCCACCACCCCCTTGGCTAGCGGGCAGGCGGGGGCCTGGCTAGTCTGAAGTGAGCTACTCCTAGGCACTCGTGGTGTCTAGGTGGGCGGGCATCGTAGGGTCACGAGTGTGGCACGATGTTTCCTCGAGTAAGGTAAACTCGGGGACGGTTGGGGTCAGCGGGCCTCGTATCGCGCCTTTGCGTTGAGCCATGGGTTTGGCGGTAGAGATTGCTAGGCCCCTCGGTTTCCCCTCCTCGAGCCGGAAGGATCATGTGATGGTGTTGCGTAGGAGGGACGCCATCAAGCCAGAGGGATGTGCGGGCTAGCAGGCAGGCACGCTGCTAGACCCGTGTGGCCAGTCGGGCTGGTATACTGCTGCTGGGGCAGTACACCCAAGTCCCCTTGCGGGACTAACATGATGTGGGGTGTCAATCATGCGTGCGGGCGGCCGATACTGATGCTAAGGGCCTGAGCCCTAAGAACCGAGTCCCGTGGGACGAGATGAGCCTAAAGGCTCAGAGCTGGCTGCTGATCAGCTTAGTTGGGGTGCTTGCGTAAACTTGATACGGGAGCTTGCGTATCATACGGGCGGGCATGGTGTTGGGTCCTCACCATGCCAAGATGTAATAACATCATGAGAACTGGGGCTGTGTGCCCCTACGAGATCTGAGGGTCGGTGCTCGAAGCATTAAGCTTTGCGGCCAGAGTTGGGTGCTCATGGTTAATTGGAGAACCGTGGGCCAATGTGCGATGAGAGATGGGTTCCTCTCTATGGAGTTTGGAATGAGCAACCCTACGGGGTCAAAAGCCAGAAAAGGCTAACGGGCATGTGGCTTGAAGGATCAGAAATGGTCTGTCCGCGGAAAAATGGACACGATAGAAGGCTGACCTTGACTAGGATTAGTCTTGGTGCCGCACGGTCGCGTGATTTCAGTAAGAGGATCGCGTGGACCGTGACACTGAGCACGAGTGTCTTTCAACGCCGGGGAGGTTCAGTGATCAATCTACGATTATCGGAGAAGCAGTGAATCTTCTTAGAGAAGGGATGAGCGCGGCATCCACGTGTCCCTAAATTGAAAGAAGAGAAGAGAAAGCAGCAGGGGGAGTCTATCGATTCAAAGACGAGATTGGATTGAGAAAGGCAAAAATGCTCTTCTATCCGGATCTTGATTCCGAAGATCTTAGATCGAGCATCCCAAGCCAACTCACCAGAATTCACAACTCACTCCCGACCTATAAGAGGTGCCTCCGTCCAACCTCGATAGTCTTGAATGCTTCTTCCATCCAAGCATGATAGTTGCATTTTTTGGTCAGAACTCAATCCCGGGATGGTGAATTAGACTCAGCCTATGCTACTCGATCCACCGCTGAGAAAGTCTCTTCAATAACCGGGCCACGGCCTTGGGCAGAGAGCCGATGATTTCGACGAGGCCCTTCCCTGCCTACCTGGTTCCCGCCAAGTCTTCTTTGTAGCACCAAGACCGAGTTCCTACCAAAAGCGGATGGAACCCCAGCTTCGTCCGTCCTTCAACCAGACGAACCACATCTGTTCCAATTCCAGAGGCTTTCTCCGATCAAAGTCGGATCCAATGCCAATCTTCGATTCCAGAGGAATCGGTTTTTTGGGAACCTCGGGCTGGATGGTTCGAAGATTTCGATGCCCGGTCAATGAAGCGAGATTGGGAGGGAGCAGCTAACCAATCTCATTTATCAGATCAGTCCGTCGGTTTAGAGATTCTTTCTTGCTCTTTCATCCCCTCGTTCAAGGAGTCGGAGATGGCTTGGCAGCAACTCTCTCCCAGTCCGATCCGTCTATCTGCGTTCACCCGGCCCGGCTGCTTTCGTCCCCTATCACTCTTGCTTATGGCTCCATTTCTTTCTCGACTGGCTGCACGGTTCGGGGGAGATAGGACTTCAACCGCTCAAGCATATCAAGGGATTCAAGGATCTGTGGTTCGGAAAGGTAGGTGGGGTCTTCAGTGACAGTAGAAGCAGTGGAGCTTTCAATTGTAGTTCTCTTCCTTGCTTGAGGTAATGAACTCTTTTACCCGGGCAGCAAACATAACTCTTTATCCGATTTAGTTAGGGGCGTTTATCTTGAGTTTGATTAAGCAGACATCGTGTTCTCAATCGGCGAGGCCGGTCTAAGATAGAAAGTTCATAAGTACACACATCCGAAGATTGGCTAGAAAGCTCAAACGGTGGATGTCAAGAAGAACCTCCAACAAGAAGGTGAGAAAGATCCGCGGCAAGGAAGAAGCAAAGCAAAAAGATTCAAAGTTTTCCCTGAAAGCATAAAAGAAAGTGACTTAAGGGGAGAGTCAAGTCAAAGCAGCCCTTCTCTTTCTGCTATCGTTACTTACGGGATGCAGCTTATCTTGTTGAGGCGAGTCCGGTTGCTTCCTAAGTGAATTAACCCATAGTTACATAGATTCAATATCCCTCAAACCCCGCGCTATACACCTCAACACAGTAAAAAGTACCAGTCTATGCATCTGGTCTTTCCTCAACAATCAACAATTCCTATCCGTGTTACTGAAATCCATCCCATGAAACAAAGGAGAGTTCATTCTTGGGGTGAATAAAGAGAGACTGCTGCTACGGGATAGACCGCAACTTTCGGGATCCACTTCAATCAATTATGGCGTAAAGGGCTTTCCAATCCGTCTAGATTAGACAACCTTCTTTTTATGTTCGACCAGGTGTGAATGAAATAGTAGTAACGATATGTTCGCATCATGACCTCTTGTTCCGGATCAATGAAGACGGAATCGACTACCTTTTTCTCTTTCGTTACAGCTTGCTTCTTCACTCGCTTTATCATGAGAAAAGGGAATTTCTTAGCCCTGCAAGCACAACATCCTATCTTTATGAATCCAACCCTTTCCTTTCATACTAGGCCTAGGCTAGCAGAAGCGTTCAACAAAGGTCTCTAATCCAATCCTTTCTATGACAAAAACAAGAACGATTGGCATGAGCGGCCCCCGGAGGCCTTGTGGGCATACCGAACTAGGTGTCGGACTCCGACACCCTACTCGTAGGTCTTCGGAGGAGAGGAAGTTATGCCCATCGAAGAAAACCTCTTTTCGGGTAGCAATCTAGGAATACCTAATGGAAGAGGAAAGCGCAATAATCCGACTCGCGGAGCTCGAAACTCTCGATTCAAGGAGGCATCAAGTGCAGCTTGGAGATCTCTCAACAAAGAATGGCCAGTGCCTTCAACAAACGGGTCAGACTCCGCTTTTTCAAGAAGGGAAACAACGTCTGAGTGGTACGCCTCCTATTATCAACCGACGGACCAGGGGAAAGTTAGAGCCTAAATGGGAAGGGCCCTACGTGTCATCGAAAAAGTCTACTCAAATGGAGCATACCACAGCGGACTCTTCCTCCATACTTTCCGTAAAGCGCAACGAAGGGAAGGAGACAAAATGGAATGCTGACTTACGTTGAGCAGGGCTAACCGAACTGGGCAACTTTCACTGCTTTCATTTCCGAACAGAACTTCAACTCCCTTGAAAGGGACTAAATCAAGGCAAGAGTGCTTTCTCGAGGGGTTAGATCCAGGTAGGATCTTGCCAAAAAAAAGGGGTCTTTACCCTTCACGCCCTACTTTCCTTTCCATGGTCTAGCTAACCCCTTATTTGACCTATCTGCCCGACCCATTGGAACGGGTCCGGATTCGCTGTAGCCAGCGGATGACACGAAGGATGTCGGACTTTTCTGTAGGAAGCCTACAACGTTAAAGTAGGTACCCGTAGATACCAAAACGAACTAGCCACTCGTTTTCTTACCTACGAAATTCTTGGCACTTGGGAGTGGGAAAAGGATATGAATCAGAAGGCTTAAATGCCGCTCCGTACCCCTCGGAAGATTGAGAATACATCGTTGCTTTCATTGCTTTTGATCCCCTGGGCTCGGGATCCATGGGCATTCTCTTATAGAAATAATAACAGCGACCGATTGCCTGCTTCGATCCTCGCCTTTCCTTCGCTAATGGGCACGGTAGTTCCCGGAGTGGAATCAGGTGGGAGATTGGGATTTTGAAAGAAACGGAGGGTTACGCTTCGCCAGGAGAGGCTGAGGACGAAAGATCGGTCAAACTGGACTAGGAGAGTCGGACCTGGAATGAGGTTGTTCTGAGCTTGGTTCGGAATCAACGGCTGCTATGCCTTGCGATCCCGGTTAGTTGGTTGAGTTTTTGCAGTGGTTTTCTACACTATTTCCACTCTGTGTGTATAGCGAGTGTGCAGTTAGGATATTGGGTTTTAGACTGATTTTTGCTTTCCCTGCTTCGACTTTCATCGAGACGAGAGTGGCTTGGTGTTCTTTGTACAAGATCAGAAAGTCTTTCTTCGTCTTGGTGAACTCTCTTCTTCAACTGACTAAGAAAGTGGATCGAGAAACCTGCGCCCAATGAGCCTAGCCTGAGAGAGGAAGATTCTTATCCAGTGTGACCGAAATGGTCTCGCAAAGCCGGTCCCCGGATGGTGTAAGTCCTTCTCAATCAAGAGAAGCACAGGTTCGAAAGACGCTCGACTGAAAGGAGAGGAAGGTTTGGGAAGATAATGACTAAAAGTATACCACACATCAAGCAGACCAAACCCTATCAAAATAGTCTTCTATGCCCTGGAGCTGGAGCGAAAGAAGACAATCCTGCTATTTGAATTCCACACATTGACTGGATCACCGTGGGAATCCCTAAGGAAGCATTGGCTGAGCTGTTCAAAGAAGATGAGACTTCAATGACTGAGACTGATGTGATGGTCACTATAAGAAGCTGACTGTGATGCTTCCACCATTCTGTTCACTCTACCGAGGCTCTTCAAAACCGGGAGACTGTGTCCATTGTTCAGGGGAATGAGCCTGATTTTGGTCAAATGTTTAGTAATCGATTATTTGTAATTTATTTTAGGATATTTTTTATGTTTTATTATATTATAAATTAAATAAAAAAATTTTATTTTAAATTTAATTAAAAATTATTTTTTTATTTTTTAATTTTAAGATGTTAAAAATCTCTTTCTTATGATCGAATGAATGTGATTATTTTGAGATTATTGATTATGAATGATTTTGATGCGATGAGAATTGAGGTTGACAAGACTAAAGAAGCTAATGAACCACCTGCTGAAATTATTGAGGAAGTTTCGAGACTAGATCTTTACCAAACATTGAACAAACTGAGACCTGTGGGAACCGAGGCAAACCACCGAGAGTGACAAGGGCTTAGCGGCTTTTCACCGAAAAAGGATCTGATCAGATTCCTCACAGAATATCAAGATGTCTTCGCTTGGTCAAATGAGGATATGTCCGGATTAGACACCAAGATCGTGGTGCACAAGTTACCAGTCATGTCAGAATTCTCACCAGTAAAGAAAAAACTTCGAAGAATTCGTCCAGAATGGAGTAATAAAGTGCAAGGAACAAACAAAAAAGGCCAAATTCATCGTCGTCAGCACTTATCCAATCTGGCTCTCTAATGTTGTACCGGTACATAGAACCACCAAACAGAAAATCCAATCAATAAGCAGGTTAGGAGAACAAATCGAATATCCCGTGCGTACGAATAAACAATAGCTTCCGAGAGCCGAAATTCTTTTCTTAGGGAAGTTTCCCTCTGCACATCTAACAATTCTTGCTTGCGATCTGGAGAGCGAAGTAAATAAGGGTCTTCCCCGCCTTCTGCTATCTTGAGTGAAAGTTGATTCTTATTTGCAGTCTTCGAGTCGGATGGTTGTCCTTTCTTCTCAACAGAATCCCATAGACAAAATGAATCGAAAGCAGTCCTTTGCGTATTGTCTTCTTCATTGCATTGGATGCCTTTCTCCCCTACCACAATCCCTAGTTAGCAGCAATCATTCCCTCACCTGTCCCATGTTGGGAATCCTCTTTTGCTCGTGGATATTTAATGCTAGAAGGCAATATCCAACGTAGCCATAGAGTGGCTTACCCAACAAGTAAAGACATCCATGCAAACCCCCGAAAGTCTGTCTTCTTTTAATGAATGCCCTAGGCCTTCTTCATTCACTTGCGCAACCCTCCTTAATAGCTAGGAATGGTATCAAGTCGGATTCGGGGGAGTTTTGTTTGTTTTGAATTCGACTTAATTTTATGTTTTATTAAATTTGAATTTGATTCGATTCAAATTTTTTTAATATTTGAATTCGATTGATCCGATACTATATAAATTGTATTCGATATGATCTGATTCGAAATTAATAAAAATATTATTTTTTAAATATAAAATATTATTTTTTAAATATAAATATTTAAAAATATCATTATATAAATATATATAATTAATTAATTAATTAAAAAATAATTTTTTAATAATATCGGATCGAATTTTAGACATATCCGAACTCAAACCGCCCCTAATTATTATTTAATTTTATCCGATCCGATCCCGACCTGAAACGCAAAATAAAAAAAAAAAATTCGACTCTATAAGTTCGGATCGAACCGAAACTCGTGAAGACGGGTTTGATTGCCGTCCCTACTAATAGCTTATGGATGTGCAGTGGATTCTCGAACAAAAACAGCTTGCATTCTAATTTCACTAGTGGCAAAAAAGGCTAATCCCGGTTATTCCCCCAAATAAATCCCCTCTTCTGCTTTCGCTTAAGGAATAGATTAAAAAGCATCCGATTTGCGGCATCAATCCGATAAGGATCTCATGAGTGGATCACTAGAAGGCTTGGGCATGAAAAGATTCGTTGAGTAAGATTCATGTATATAGGCTATTTGCCTTGTCTCTGCCTACTGTATAAAACAGGGGAATAGGGAATCCTCTAGCAACGCGCCCATGATGTGAGGAAGCTTGGCACGCACCGACCGAGACTGCATTCCTACCATTAGCATGAACTCTGAACTTCTCGGGATTCACTTCTTTAGGAGAGAACGAAGCCAAGTGGCTCAGTAACCTTTCTTTGTCGATTGGGTCCTGGTTCTAGGGTGCCCTCGTAACGTGAAGATCAGAGTCGCCTCCTCTACTGCAAAGAGAAAGAGACTGATTTAGTGAAAGTCTGGCATCTGCTCTTTTGAACGAATCCGGTGATAGTCCTTGGCTTCTACTTGAGTTGGTCGAGGTCGATATTTTCTTGGTTTTTTTTTCTTTGTACCCATAGATCGGAGAATGTGAAAAGCTTTCTCTATCCGCTAGGCGCATCTCTTCTTTCACTCTTGTTGAATAAGAAGTTCTTCTTCTTGCCTCTTTAGCCTTTAGTACAGCAATAGTAATTGTCCTAATCGTTAGGTCTACCCGCTTTGAATCTATTGGAATAAGGGCCATTGGTCTTGGTGGGTAGGGCATTCTAAAGGCATTCATTTCTTCCTCGCCCAGCCAGTCAGGTCGGGACCAAGGAAGCTTGGGCTCTCTTTCCTCTATGGCAATTTTTGGTCCCAACTAAACAAGAGAAAGAGCATCTATCCTAGCTGCGGTAATACCGATTCCAAAATTAGTGTAAGCTTGCTTCGCAAAGGCTACACAAACTAAGTTCAAGCTTTCAAGCAGAAAGACAAATGAGATGATTATTATAATACGATGTTAGCACCTGATTAGCAAGAAAAAGCTTTCCCTGCTCTGCTCTTAGCAATGATCTGTCTAGGGCTACTTTCAAAACTTCGGATTCTGTAATAAGACCCTCTTCATGGGCATTCTTCGACTTAGAATCAAATTCATACCCGTCAATCTCCGATGTGGGGGTAGAATCTGCTCTTACAGTTGCCGGTGTAAGCAATTCAATCAGAATAAGCTGCTTGAGAATCTAGCTATTTCCTGCCTGAATGTCCGGGGAGCCGGAAGTGAATCGTAGAGCAGCAGGTTTTTTAGTAAAAGAAGATGGTATCGAATGAGACAAGGTTTAGAATCCATAGTTAACCGAGGAAAGACAATAACAAAAAATAGTAGAAGAGATCGATCCACTAGCTTGGCAGTAGGACTTGTTTCAGCTATTGACAAGGATTGCTCAACTATAGGTAGGAGTGTTAGCATGGTTGTGAAAAAAGACTTGACTTCTGCTCTCGGAATAATAATACGAATTGCTCAAGTTGAATTGCTTTTTTCTTTCGATAATACCTTCAATTTGGGTTGAAGGAAGAATACAGCAGGTGTCTGGTATAGCTCTTATCTGTTCGCTCTTGTCGACTCTAAACTCATGATGGAGGATGGGCTACTGGAGAAATGGTGAAGACCGGGCAAGCTGGCAGGCGACAATAGCAATAGAGTGGCCAAGCGTTGACAGAGAGGAGACTTTTTCTAGCGAAAAAGCAGACTAACTCAATTCTAATTATATTCATATCAGACAGGGCAGAGAATGGATTCAATTATCAACATCATCTAAGTAAGAAAAGCAGCAAAGAACATGAGTAGCAGAAGCATAGGCTTTGTGGTTACCGGGCAGAGAGAGGGTAGTAAACACCTTGCCTCATCAAGCCCATCCACATCAATAGCTCACTATCCACCAACATAAAAACAAGGGACTGGTGAATCAGCTGTTAAGTAGCCACTCTTGTTAGTGCCTACTGGATTGACTGCTTTAATGCTCTTACTGTTCTTGACGAAGCTCCTGGTGCAAATGAAAGAAAGAAGAATGATCTCCTCCCGTAATTGAAGAAGAATCTGCTGCTAGTCTTTTAGCCATAGACGCTCGAGTAAATATCATCTGTGATCCTATCAACTCAACCAGTTGCCAGTTTTGTTTGCGTAGTAAATGGTTTTTTTTTGGCTCCATACGGTGTTTGAGAGGAAGCTGCTATTCTAAAATCTGGTCTGTCTGTAAGCAATTACCTTTCCTGTCTTGCTTTAGTCGGTGACTCTATGCCCTCTGCTTCGACTTCAAATGTGAGAGTAGAATCGGTTGTGCTAGAATCCGCTCTAACCGTAGCAGCTCTTATCCTATCTGCTCTTGGTCTTATAACCGGTGGTGGAGGAAGAGAAGGAGACAAAGTTCATCGAAAAAGAAATAGAGATGGGAAAATGCAATCAAAGACGAAGATAGAAATATCGTAAGAGAATCAGTTTCATAATACGTTCGAAAGAAGTAGAAGTTTCATAAGAATATCGTAATAGTTTCATATCGTAGAAGTTTCATAAGAATATCGTAAGTAATAATCTTCTTGTTTCATCGAACTTCATTATCGGTTGATAGTTTCATAATACGTTCTTTCTTTCTTTCTGAAAGTTGTGATCGACAAACCCCATTCCAAAGAGGCCAAGATTGGACTAGGCCCAATGGCGGTCCCGCAAAATCGATCACCGGGGCTAAGATCTTTTTTGAAGAAAGATAGCACTTAACAATAACTATATGATTTGAGGGAAGATAACTTTAAGCAATGGAAATTCTCACAGCGGGGTATCTAACCCGGAACCTTCTAACCAAAGAAGGACGAAAAGGAGAGGTTTGAAGGGGAAAGTTCTCTAACCTGGGAAAAAGCCAACTCTTTTATCTTTTCTTTTCTACGATGATAATAAAGTCTGCCAGAATACTAAAGTGAACTTTTTTTTAAGAAATTGAAACTATCTGAAAGAAGGATAATTGTATTCCAGTTCTTTTCTTTCCTTTCGTTATCTAGTTCCATTCCTCTCCTTTCAGTCGCTTCGTTCCTCTCGCTCCTGGCTTGTGTTGCCTGTGCGAAGCAAGCCTTCACTAGCCCATAAGAGAACGAGTGAAATAGATATCACGAGAAAGAGTTTGCTGATAAAGACTATCCCTAATCAGATTAGTAGTTGATGTGACGTTCTGGACCGGCCATGAGAGAATAGGATTTAACGAAGGCATGTAGCGACCTCCCTTTGGTCGCCTTGCTAAAGCCCTGCAGAGTGAAAAGTGAAAACTGACTTGCCTTATGAAAAAAAAGCGAAGCCCATGTACTTACTTGTAAAAAGAACGGCTATAAGAATCGTAGAAAGTAAGAATGCCATTCCATATCTGAAATCACTAGCGCTTCACATCTTTTAAACTTAAGACTTCTCCGAGGGCGGCAGATAATATCCCAAAGTGGATACTCCGGAAAGAGCTGATTCTATGATTTGAATCTAAATCGGATACTCGAAAAGAGATAAAAGGTCTGGTCTGCTTTTCAGTTACTCCCCTGCTACATTTTTAGAGGAAGGACAATGCTTTTTTTTTAAGTTGAAAAAATGAGCTAAACAGGTAAGAGACCTATACCTATGGTTGATAAAAGAGAATATCTGGGCTCAGAGCTTTCGCTACGCATTTGAAAACGTAACAATATAAGACACGTTGTAGTGCTAGAAATGATTGATGTGATTTTCGAACTTAAAAGCCTTATTTTATTAGTTCAGTCAAAGCCTTGCTCTTTACAGAAGGCATGGGAAAGAGCGTTTTCTATCTCTGAGTGAATCTGAACTTACAGCTTTACGCAAACGAACCAATCATTTCTACTTAGTTCAACTTCTGGGTCGAAGCCGAGGGGAGTAGGGTCTATGAAAGCAAATGGGCATTAACGCGCCTTTCATCGGTCATTGAAGGAAAGCGTTTACGAAACAACATGTATCAACACGCTATCTGTCATGAGTTAATTTTGTATAGGATCATGATCGAAGTTTAAATTATCATGAATTATCTATGTATAAGATCATGATCGGATAAATTTTTTTATATTAAAAAAAGTGTTTTCATTTCAAACATTGTGATGGTTAGTAGTAACATAATTCTAAAATTTTTAAGACTCTTTAAGAAGGTGAATCGACAGCATACTATTAGACTGTTTCATCGATTACTATACGGGCCTAAGCCATCCACCAAGGGCTGCCTCCTTGCCCTGGTGATGGTGGAAAGTTTTGATGTATGATTATCAATTATAATAAAATTCACCCCAATTGAATATCCCGAATGTTATCTCGATATGTTTTTCTTTTTTTCGATGTGAATGTACCTTTTTGTGTGTGCTTGAGATTGATCTCAATATAATGTGTCTTATTGTAAATGCTTAGGACTAACCATGGCTTATGGTTATTTGTTCAAATATCGAACTGTTAAAGGCTGACTTGGGTGGGAGCACGCATTCAAGTACCGCACGGTCTATTGCTTATTGAGGGAAAGCTTAGTCCGTGACACGTGGTATTAGTACACGGTTGAGAAGTGCTAAAAAATGAAAGAGATGGCCACAAATGGTGGACCCAATTATCAACAGAGAATTGAGGAACTTGAGGTCGCGGTGGCCGTAATGAAAACTCACATGATGACTAAAGATCGAGTGAGGGAGATCGAGACAACCTAGCAGGAGTTGTTCGATACTCTCCACAACGTGAGCGATGAGGCTAGAGATGCCTTGAATATTCTCCAAAAGGAGTTTGAGGAGCTTAGAGCACAGGTGAGCATCTTACAAATGACTGTTATAAATGGCTGTGGCTAGATCAGGTTCGAGCTCGACGGAAAGGGAAAAAAGGCCCAAGATGCTAGAGCCTCAATGCTATGAAGGGGCAAGGGATGCTAAGGAGCTTGAAAATTTTTTGTTTGACATGGAGCAGTACTTTCGAGCTATACACACGGATTCAAAGGAAAACTAGGTAGCAATGGTGTCGATGTACCTTACAAGGAATACCAAGCTATGGTGGTGCTCCAAGTTTATCAATGATGAGTGCCCGATTAAGACTTGGACAGACTTGAAACAAGAACTGAAAAACTAGTTTTTCCCTGAGAATGTGGAATATATGGCTCGAAGAAGATTTTAAGAATTGGTACAAATAGAAACAGTGCGAGAGTTTGTAAGGAGCTTTTTTACCCTGATGTTGGATATTTGAGACATGTCCGAAAAAGACAAGATGTTTTATTTTCTTAAAGGCCTCAAGCCTTGGGCCAGGATAGAACTACAAAGATAAAAAGTGCAAGACATGGCCACGGCCATGGCTGTAGCTAAACGTCTCCACGATTATAATGATTGCTCCTCAAAATGAAAAAATCTTCCATCAGCTGGTAGTAGCTTCAACTTTGAGAGTGGGGGAAAAATGACTAGGTTGGATTGGCCCTTTAGCGATGGATCAGATAAGAGGTCCTTTGATCGAGATAGCACCCAACCCAAGACAAACAACGCAGTGACTTTCAAGTCTAGGCAACCACTAGCTTGATTTCTTTGCAAGAGGCCGCATTGGGTGGCCGAATGCCCACATAGAGGAGTCGTTAATGCCTTAAAAGCCTCGTCTCAAGAGTCCACAAAAGTGCCAACGAGCGTTAAAGAAGTTGAAGAAGAACCAGCCAGGATGGGTTCAATAAAGTTCCTCAATGCCCTTCACACCCAACTGAACACAATAAAGAAAGAGCAGGGTAGAGGCCTGATATATGTGAACTTAATGATCAATGAGAAGGCCACCAAGGTCATGGTAGATACGGGTGCAACCGATACTTTCATCACACTAGAAGAAGTAAAAATGTGTGATTTCCAGGTTAGCAAAGACTGTGGATGAATGAAACCGGTCAATTCATCAGCCTTTGTGATCAGTGGAAGCTCTAAGAGTATGACAACCAAATTGGGGCCATAAAAAAGAAAGGTAGACTTTATAATTTCCCCAATGGATGACTTTAATGTCATCTTCGGATTGGACTTCATGATATTAGCTCAGGTGATCCTTATCCCTGTCGCTAGCTGCTTGTTATTCTTAGGAGAATACCTATGTGTGGTGCCAGCCAATATCTTGCCAAAGAGTGGAAAGAAAATGATTTCAGCTTTACAGTTTAAGAAAAGGGTAAAGAGAGGGGAACCCTCCTTTGTGACCATGCCAATCTACAAAGAAGGGTCGAGAGTGGAACCGATACCCGATGGCATGAAAAAAGTGTTAGGAAAATTCGAAGAGGTGATGCCAGAGATGTTGCCTAAAGTTTTACCCCCTCGATGAGCAGTGGACCATGAAATTAAGCTCCTCCTAAAAATAAAACCCTCTGCTAGAGCCCCTTACCTCATGGCCCCACTAAAGTTGGTCGAACTAAAGAAACAGTTAGATGAGCTTCTACAAGTCAGGTTCATTAGACCATCAAAGACTCTTTTCGGAGTGCCAGTGCTATTTCAGAAGAAGCATAATGAAAGTTTATGATTATGTGTTGACTATAGGGCCCTAAACAAAGTCACCGTAAGGAACAAATATCACATCCCTCTTATAACAAATTTGTTTAATCAATTGAGCCAGGCCAAGTACTTCTCCAAATTGGACTTGAGATCTAGCTACCATCAGGTCAGAATTGTAGAGCGAGATGAGCCAAAGACCACTTGTGTAACATGGTATGGTGCATTTGAATTTTTTGTTATACCCTTTGGACTGACCAATACTCCTGTCACATTTTATACATTGATGAATCAGGTGTTCCATGACTACTTAGATAAATTTATAGTCATCTATTTAGACAACATAATGGTATATAGCTCCACTCTAGAAGAACATCAAGAACACCTGCGCTAGGTGCTTCGAAGGTTACAAAACCACCAGTTATACGTGAAAAGGGAGAAGTATGCATTTGCTCATACCCAAATCCATTTTCTCGATCACATTATCGAACGTGGTCACATTCGAATGGACATGAAAAAGGTTAGGGCCATCAAAGAGTGGACAACACCGAAGAATGTTAGTGAACTTTGCTCATTTTTAGGACTAACCAACTATTATAGAAAGTTTATGGAAGGGTACTCTCGTAAGACCATGCCATCACGAAGCTATTGAAGAATGAGCATAAATGGTGTTGGACGAGTGAATGCCAAGAGGCCTTTGAAGGATTGAAGAATGCTATTATGAAAGATCCCATTTTAGCTCTCCCTAATATTGAAAAGCCTTTTAAAGTTCAGATGGATGCATCTGATTTTACTATTGAAGGAATGCTTTTACAATAACATCACTCGATAGCATTTGAAAGTAGGAAGCTAAGCGAAGCTGAGAGGAAATATACGACCCAAAAAAAAGAGCTCCTAGCGAGAGTTCACTGCTTGAGGGCTTGGTGACATTATTTGTTGGGTTCACACTTTGTCGTAAAGATAGACAATGCGGTCGTTAGCCATTTCCTTACCCAATCAAGGCTTACAGCAAAACAAGCTAGATGGTAAGAATTTTTAACGGAGTTTGACTTTTGTTTTGAGCACACCACTAGAAAGACCAATCAAATGGCCAATGCATTGAGCAGACGAATAGAGTTAGAGGCTCTTAGAAGAATTACCCCAATGACGACTAGCAGAGCCACGACAAACATTCGTTAGTTAATTGAAGATCATCTAAGGAAGGACTCATAGGTCAGTGCCATCCTGAAGCTAGTGGAAGAGGGGAAGTTCAAGTACTTCTGGCAAGAAAATGGGATCTTATAGACCAAGGGATCTCGATTGTTTGTGCCAAAAGTAGGAGGTCTGAGATAGATACTGATGAGGGAATACCATGACACACCATGAGTCGGACATCCGGGCTGCCAACACACTTTGGAGTTATTGAAACAGGGATACTATTGGCCTCACATGCGATAAGATGTGATAAACTATACAAAGACTTGCCTCATTTACCAACAAGATAAAGTTGAAAAGAGAAAACCTGCAGGCATGCTTGAACCACTATCAGTACCCACCAGACTGTGGGAAAGTATCTTTCTCGCTTTCATTTTGAGCCTACTCAAGGTTGGTGATCTTGGAGCTATTTTACTGGTGATTGATCGATTTTCTAAGTAGCCACATTCATTCCCGCTCATAAGTATTGTATAGCGAAAGACACAGCTCGACTATTGTTTAAACATGTGGTCAAATACTGGGGCTTCCCTCAAAACATTGTCAGCGATAAAGACTCGAGATTCATGGGGTCCTTTTGGAGAGAATTTTTCAAGATATTGAGGTTTCAACTCAACATCTCCTCAAGCTACCACCCTCAAACCGATGGTCAAATGAAACAATTCAATGGATTACTAGAGGAATACTTAAGGTATTTTGTTCAAGCCAATCAGAAAAACTGGCCTTCATTATTGGACGTTGCTCAACTCTGCTTTGATTCCAACAAAAGCTCTTTTACCAACAAAAGCCCATATGAGGTGGTCACTGGACAATTACCAAGGCTATCCCACACTTTCTTAAAATAATATGGAGGGAAGAATTCGAGAGCCTTCAACCTCGATAAGGAGTGGAAATAAAACACGAAGATTGCATAAACCTACCTGGAGAAAGTATCAAAGCGAATGAAAAAATAGGCGGACAAAGGTCGCAGGATTCAACAATTCTAAGTTGGTGATTTGGTTCTTGTTCGACTAGTCCCTAAACAAACCAGGTTCTTGAGAAAGAGAGATCGTAGACTGGTGCATAAATATAAAGGTCCAATGAAGATCTTTTCTAAAGTGGGGAATGCTTCTTACAAAATTGACCCACCAAAATGGATGAAGGTGCACCCAGTATTTTATGTGAGCAACCTAAAATCTTTCCATGCAGATCTTACAGATGCTAGCCGAAAGGAGTCAACTAGAGCCACCATCACCATGAAGCCACCCTCATAGCATCGAGTCGAATAGATCTTAACCAATAGGGAAACCAAGATATCTTGAAGATTGATTCAAGAATACTTAGTGAAGTGAAAGGGATTAGGACTAGAAAAAACCAGCTGAAAAAGAGAACACAACCTTCAGAGATTCAAAATAAAGATTGAAGAATTTCAAGCCAGCAAGTCGACGAGGACGTCGATAGAATAGGTGGGGGAGGATGTCATGAGCCAACCTTGTATAGGGCCATGATCGGAGCTTAGGTTGTCATGAGCCACCCATGTATAAGGCCATGATCAGGTAGATCTCTTGTGCTAGAAAAAATATCCTCATTTCAAACATTGTAATGATTAGTGGTAGCATAGCTCTAAAATTTTTAAGGCTCTTTAGGGGGTGAGCCGACAGCGTACTGTTAGGCTGTCTCATCGGTTTCTATACGGGCCTAGACCATCTACCAAGGGCTACCTCCTAGCCCTAGTAATGGTGGAAAATCTTGATGTATGATTATCAATTATAATAAAATTCATCCCGATTGAATGTCTCGAATGTTATCTCGATGTGTTTTTCTTTTTCTCGATGTGAATGTGCCTTCTTGTGTGTGCTTGAGATTGATCTCGATATAATGTATCTTATTATGAATGCTTGGGACTAACCATGGCTTATGATTATTTGTTCAGATATCGAACTGTTGATGGCTGACTTGGGTAGAAGCGCCCATTCAAGTGCCACATGATCTATTGCTTATTGAAAAAAAGTTTAGTCCGTGACACTGTCATTCTATCTCTGATCACCAATATAAGTGAGACCAAGATGGCTGATTGGAGTGCCATAAAGAAACTGGTCATGTCATGGCTTCTCAATGTAATTAAGCCTACAATTGCTACCAGTCTTATGTTTATGGCATCGGTAAAACAGGTATGGTCCTTTATCTCCATGATCTTTTTTCCATAGGAAATGAAGCTAAGATATTCCAGCTAGAATAATTAGTCCCAAATCATAGTCAGGGGGATATGACTGTTGTTGAGTACTATACTCAACTTAAGACCATATGGTCAGAGATCTTCAACTATCAACCAGTTATTTCTTGCACTTGTGATTGTTCCAATGCCCAAGGAAAAGAAAACAAAGGTTATGCAAAAGTGAACTTCTCTTTTTATTTTTTTACGTAGAGCATGTTTTCCCTCAATGTAGAGGCCTTAATTGTTCCCTAGGTACTCTTTAGATCGTAAGTACTGATAGATATTAGGTCTATCCATTGACCTTCTCTAATAGGGCACTCAACCATCCCATGGTCAAGTGCTCAAGAAAAAAACTAAAGCAAGAACCAAACCGATCCACCAATCAAATCAGTGAAAAACGCTCTCTATTTTCACTTGCTTTAAAGGCTTACACAAACTAAAAAAGTGAAAAAAAAATTT
Organism: Durio zibethinus; assembly: GCF_002303985.1. The sequence goes on along the minus strand of NW_019167949.1, from coordinate 12,133,305 downwards.
TGACAAGACTAAAAGCACCAAATCAGAAAGAAACGAGCAAGTGTCGTGTGCAAGTATGGCTTTGAAGCTTGTCTCCCTGTTGCCTTAAGCCTGGAGATCGGGGGTGCTTAAAACCAGAGGTGCTTGTAGACCGGAGGTCACGGTAGCTTGCTTGCTAAGGTACGAACTAGTGCTGGTAAATGAATGAACCTGTGAATTCAAGCGGCAGAACTTTGGACTTACAACAAAAGAGCTCCCAGACGATCCCAAACCTTCCAACCAAAAGTGATGGGTATGTGTTGTTTCTTGGCACTCTCTTTCTTTGTTATGCCAACCTAAAAAGAGAGGGATACGGAGCTTGACTTAAAAATAAATAATTGGCATTGCCCCCTATCTCAACAAGGTAAATAGGGCACTTTTTGCATTCAAAAAGTCGAGGATATGAAAATAATTCCTCTCAAAAAAATAAAAAGAGCGATTGAAAGTGGATTTTAGGTTATGTAGTGTCGAGAAGGTATTCACCACCGATGATCGTACTTTCATAAAAACATCATTGGGAGGTGGTTTCTCTCTTGTCTCTTGAACCTTGAACAAAAAATCAATCTTGCCATGAGCTCAACTAAGAGCTCTAAATCAAAAAGTAAACTGAACTTGACTTAAGACAAAAGAATCGAGTGCCTAAAAAAACCGCTTTAAAAAGGCTTCAAACTACTAGTCATTAAGACTACTATGAAATAAAAGTAAGGAAGTCCTTTTCTTGACTTGGCCTGCGTGCATTATACCTACCCCTTTTTCAAATAACTTTCTTTCAATCTCAACAAAGAAATGAAAGCATAACTCTTTGCTTGTTGTCCTCTTACTCTTTTAGCCTGCCTTATGAGGGTTTCTTGGGTATCTACGATGGATCCGATCAGTCTCGTGATGAAGATAAGTTTTTTTCAATCTTTCACATTGAAAGGTATTATCACGACAACTAAATTTGCCTGGTAAACTACTTGGGACTTCCGATGGTTTAGTAAAAGAGAAATGAGATTTTCTGTTCATCTGGGGGTTCATTTCAATCATTATGACTCAAAAGTTGTTGGCTGATTAATGAGGTCTTAAAAACTTCATACAATAAATGATCAGCCATTCCATTTATGCTTTCAGTAAGTAGGCGACGCGAATCTATGGTTTTTATGTTTCAATCGGATACCAATTGCTTAGATGCGTTTGAAAGCCTCGAGATTACTTGCAGAAAAAATTCTTTCTAGGTTTGTCTTGTGTCTCCGTAACAAATGGTCCATTTATTGATGGGCGAACGACGGGGATTGAACCCGCGCGTGGTGGATTCACAATCCACTGCCTTGATCCACTTGGCTACATCCGCCCCTACCCCCACACAGGTTTCAGTCTCTATCTACGATCAGATCCTTTCTGAACCCCCCTATGACCGCTATCAAAGAGAAGTTTTTTCCTATACGCGAGTCTATTGTTGTGTTTTGGGAAAAAAAGCTTCAACAAGTAGAAACTTCATAGAAAAGCTTCAAACAAAGAGGTTGGGTTGTTTACTTCATTGATTTGACTTCACTTTACTTAAGATTAAAGATAAGGGTCGACCAAGCAGTGAAGGCTCGTTTAGTAGACAGCCAACTATGACTTTAACAAGCAGCAAGCTCCGTGTCATGAGCCAATCTTGTATAAGGCCATGACCAGGACTTAGGTTACCATGAGCCACCCATGTATAGGGCAATGGTCGGGTAGATCCCTTGTGTTAAGAAAAGTGTCCCCATTTCAAACATTGTAATGGTTACTGGTAGCATAGCTCTAAAATCTCTAAGATTCTTTAGGAGGGGTGAGCCGACAGCGTAATGTTGGGCTGTCTCACCGGTTGCTATGCGAGCTTAAGCCACCCACCAAGGGCTACCCCCTGACCCTAGTGATAGTGAAAGGTTTCGATGTATGATTCTCGAGTATAATAAAACTCACCCTGATTGAATGTCTTGATTGTTGCCTCGATGTGCTTTTTTTTATTTTTCTCGATGCGAATATGCCTTCTTATGTGTGTGCTTGATATTGATCTCGATATATTGTGTCTTATTGTAAATGCTTGAGACTAACCATGGCTTATGGTTATTTGTTCAGATATCGATCTATTGAAGGCTGACTTGGTTGGGAGCACCCATTCAAGTGTCGCACGGTCTATTGCTTGTTGAGAGAAAGCTTAGTCTGTGATACGTGGTATCAGAGCACGGTTGAGAAGTGCTAGAAAAATGAATGAAATGACCACAAGTGGTAGACCCAATCATTAACAAAAGGAACTGAGGTCGCGGTGGCCGCAATGAAAACTCATATGGCGACTAAAGATCGAGTGAGGGAGATCGAGACAACCCAGCGAGAGTTGTCCGATACTCTCCACAACGTGAGCGAAAAGGCTAGAGATGCCTTGAACATTCTCCAAAAGGAGTTTGAGGAGCTCAGAGCACAGGTGAGCATCCTACAAATGGTTGTGGCCAGATCGGATTCAAACTCGATGGAAAGAGGAAAAAGGCCCAAGGTGTCGGAGCCTCGATGTTATGAGGGGGCAAGAGATGCCAAAGAACTTGAAAATTTCTTGTTTGACATGGAGCAGTACTTTCAAGCTATACACACAGATTCAGAGAAAGACAAGGTAGCAATGGCGTCGATGTACCTCGCAGGGGATGCCAAGCTGTGGTGGCGTTCTAAGTTTATCAATGATGAGTGCCCAATTAAGACTTCGATGGATTTGAAACGAGACTAGAAAAACTAATTTTTCCTTGAAAATGTAGAGTATATGGCTCGAATGAGACTTCGAGAACTAGTGCAAACAGGAACAGTGCGAGAGTTTGTAAAAAGCTTTTTTACCCTGATGTTAGATATTCGAGACATGTCCGAAAAGGACAAGATGTTCTATTTTCTTGAGGGCCTCAAGCCTTGGGCAAGGATAGAATTACAAAGACAGAAAATACAAGACATGGCCACGGCCATAGCTGCAGCTGAACGTTTCCACGATTACAATGATGGCTCCTTAAAATGAAAAACTCCTCCATCAGCTGGCAGTAGCTTCAATTTTGGAGTGGGAAAAAGATGACTAGGTTGGTCCGACCCTTCAGTGGGGGATTAGACAGGAGGTCTTTTAGTCGAGATAGCACCCAACCCAAGACAAGCTACGCAGGAATTTTTAAGCCTAGGCAACCGTTAGCTTACTTTCTTTGCAAAAGGCCACATCGGGTGGCTGAATGCCCACACAGGGGAGCCCTTAATGCTTTAACGACCTCATCTCAAGAGTCTGCAAAAGTGCCAGAAAACGTTGAAAAAGTTGAAGAAGAACCAGCCAGGATGGGTTTAATAAGGTTTCTCAATGCCCTCCGCACCCAATTAAACACTATAAAGAAAGAGCAGAGTAGAGGCATATGTGAACTTGACGATCAATGAGAAAGCCACTAAGGCCATGATGGATACGGGTGCAACTGACACCTTCATCACATCAGAAGAAGTAAAAAGGTGTGGCCTTCAGATTAGTAAAGACTGTGGACGAATGAAGACGGTCAATTCGCCAGCCTTTGCGATCAGTGAAAGCTCCAAGAGTGTGACAACCCGATTGGGGCCATGGGAAGGAAAGGTAAACTTCACAGTTTCCCCCATGGATGACTTTGATGTTGTTTTCGGATTGAACTTCACGATGTTGGCTCAGGTCATCCCTATCCCCGTCGCGAGCTGCTTGTTGTTTTTAAGGGAACACCCATGTGTGGTGCCAGCCAACATCTTACCAAAGAGTGGGAAAAAAATGATTTCAGCTTTACAGTTCAAGAAAGGGGTAAAGAGAGAGGAACTTTTCTTTGTGGCTGTGTCGATCTACAAAGAAGGGTCGAAAGTAGAACCAATACCTGATGGTGTGGAAAAAGTGTTGGAAGAATTCGAAGAGGTGATGCCAGAGATATTGCCTAAGGTTCTACCCTCTCGACGAGTAGTGGACCATGAAATTGAGCTCTTCTCAGGAGCGAAACCCTCTGCTAGAGCTCCTTACCCCATGGCTCCGTCAGAGTTGGTAGAACTAAGAAAACAGTTAGATGAGCTGTTACAAGCTGGGTTTATCAGACCATCAAAGGCTCTTTTCGGAGTACTAGTGCTATTTCAGAAGAAGCATGATGAAAGCTTACGATTACGTGTTGACTAATAAGGCCCTGAACAAAGTCACCGTAAGAAATAAATATCCCATCCCCCTTATAGCAGACTTGGTTGATCAATTGAATTGAGCCAAGTACTTCTCCAAATTAGACCTGAGATCTGGCTACCATCAGGTCAGAATCGTTGAGGAAGATGAGCCAAAGACCACTTGTGTGACACGGTATGGTGCATTTGAATTTCTTGTTATGCTTTTTGGACTGACCAATGCTCCTATCACATTTTATACATTGATGAATCAGGTGTTCCATGACTACCTAGACAAATTTGTAGTCATCTATTTAGACGATATAGTGGTATATAGCTATACCTTAGAAGAACATCAAGAACACCTACGTCGGGTACTTCAAAGATTACAAGACCACCAGTTATACTTAAAAAGGGAGAAGTGTGCATTTGTTCAAACCCAAATCCATTTTTTCGGTCACATTATCGAACGTGGCCATATTCGAATGGACATGGAAAAAGTTAGGGCCATCAAGGAGTGGATAACATCGAAGAATGTTAGTGAGCTCCGTTCATTTTTGGGACTAGCCAACTATTATAGAAGGTTTATGGAAGGGTACTCTCGTAAGAGCACGGCCCTCATGGAGCTATTTAAGAAGGAGCATAAATGGTGTTGGACGAGTGAGTGCCAAGAGGCCTTTGAGGGATTGAAGGATGCTATTATGAAGGATCCCATCTTAGCTCTCCCTAATATTGAAAAGCCTTTCGAAGTTCAGACGGATGCATCTGATTTTACAATTAGAAGAGTGCTTTTGTAACAACATCACCCGGTAGCATTTGAAAGTAGGAAGCTAAGTGAAGTTGAAAAGAAATATACGGCCCAGAAAAAAGAACTCCTGACAGTGGTTCATTGCTTGAAGGCTTGGCGACATTACTTATTGGGTTCCCACTTTGTCATGAAGACAGATAATGCAACTGTTAGCCATTTTCTCACTCAACCAAGGCTTACGGTAAAACAAGCTAGGTGGCAAGAATTTTTAACAGAGTTCGACTTTTGTTTTGAGCACACCGTTAAAAAAACCAATCAAGTGGTCGATGCACTGAGCAGACGAGCAGATTTAGCGACCCTTAGTAGAATTGCCCCAATGGCGGCTAACAGGGCCACTACAGACATTCACAAGTTGATTGGAGATCAGTTAGGGAAGGACCCGCAAGCTTGTGCCATCCTAAAGCTAGTGGAAGAAGGGAAGTCCAAGTACTTCTCGCAAGAAAATGAGGTCTTATGGATCAAGGGGCCTTGAGTGTTTGTGCCAAGAGCAGAAGGTCTGAGACAGATGCTGATGAGGGAATGTCATGACACACCATGGGCGGGACTCTCGGGCCGACAACGCACTTTGGCGTTATTGAAATAGGGATACTATTGACCTCACATGTGACAAGATGTGATAGACTATACGAAGACTTGCCTCATTTGCCAACAAGACAAGGTTGAGAGGAGGAAACCTGCAAGCATGCTAGAACCACTACTTGTACCCGCCAAAACGTAGGAAAGCATCTCTCTCGATTTTATTTCGAGCCTAACCCAAGGTTGGTGACCTTGGAGCTATTTTGGTGGTAATTGACCGGTTCTCTATGTATGCCACATTCATTCCCGCTCATAAGTATTACACAGCGAAAGACACAGCTCGACTATTGTTCAAACATGTGGTCGAATACTGGGGCCTCCCTAAAAATATTATCAGCGATGGAGATCTTAGATTCACGAAATCTTTCTGGAGAGAACTTTTCAAGATATTGGGGTCTCAACTCAACATCTCCTCAAGCTATCACCCTCAAATCGATGGTCAGACGAAACGGTTCAACGAATTATTAGAGGAATACTTGAGGTACTTTGTTCAAGCCAATCAAAAAGACTGGCCTTCATTATTGGACGTGGCTCAACTCTGCTTTAATTTCAACAAAAGCTCTTCCACCAATAAGAGCCCATTTGAGGTGGTCACCGGATAATTACCAAGGCTACCCCACACTTCCTTGGAATAATATGGAGGAAAAAATCCGAGAGCCTTCAATCTCAACAAGGAGTGGAAACAAAACATAGAGATTGCACAAGCCTACCTGGAGAAAGCATCAAAGCGGATGAAGAAATGGGCAGACAAGGGTCGTAGGGCTCAACAATTTTAAGTTGGTGATTTGGTTCTTGTCCGACTAGTTCCTGAACAAACCAGGTTCTTGAGAAAGAGAGATCGTAGACTGGTGCGCAAATATGAAGGTCCAGTAAGGGTCCTTTCCAAGGTGGGGAATGTTTCTTATAAAATCGACCCACCAAAGTGGATGAAGGTGCACCCAGTATTTCATGTGAGCAACCTAAAACCTTTTCATGCAGATCCTACAGATGCTAGCCGAAAGGAGCCAACCAGAGCCGCCATCACCATGAAGCCACCTTCAGAGCGTCGAGTCGAAGAGATCTTAGCTAACAGGGAAACCAAGATGTCTCAAAGACTAGTTCGGGAGTACTTAGTGAAGTGAGAGGGATTAGGACTAGAAGAAACCAGTTGGGAGAGAGAACACGACCTCTAGAGATTTCAAAGGAAGATCAAAGAATTTCAAGCCAGCAAGTCGACGAGGACGTCGATAGAATAGGTGGGAGAGGATGTCATGAGCCAACCTTGAATAGGGCCATGACTGGGACTTAGGTTGCCATGAGCCACCCATGTATAGGGCCATGGTCGGGTAGATCCCTTGTGTTAGAAAAAGTGTCCCCATTTCAAACATTGTAATGGTTACTAGTAGCATAGCTCTAAAATCTCTAAGGCTCTTTAGGGGGGTGAGCCGACAGCGTAGTGTTAGGTTGTCTTACTGGTTGCTATGCGAGCTTAGGCCACCCACCAAGGGCTACCCCCCTGGCCCTGGTGATGGTGGGAGGTCCCGATGTATGATTCCCGAGTATAATAAAACTCACCCCGATTGAATGTCTCGATTATTGCCTCGATGTGCTTTTTTTTATTTTTCTCGATGCGAATATGCCTTATTGTGTGTGTGCTTGAGATTGATCTCGATATATTGTGTCTTATTGTGAATGCTTGGGACTAACCATGGCTTATGGTTATTTGTTCAGATATCGATCTATTGAAGGCTGACTTGGTTGGAAGCACCCATTCAAGTGCCGCACGGTCTATTGCTTGTTGAGAGAAAGCTTAGTCCATGACACTCCACTTGAAGAAGCGAGCCCCTATCAAAGAAAGCCATTACACGGTAGCCCCTTGTTTGTATAGGATTCTATACCTGCGCACCCTTAAACTACAAGCTTTGAAGCCCCTACTTTCTTTATGGGATATTTTAAGAAGCCCCTTTCTACAAACCTTTCCATAATAGTTGGGAAGCTCGAAGAGCTTTCTTCGCATGCTTGAGCGCATCTTTTCCCTTTCTATTAGTAAGGTTGTCAAAAGGCTTTCCTTGAGTTCCTTTATGACTAAACGTTTAGAATAGGGGTAAGGGGTCGCTAACGAGCAAGAAAAGGCCCCAACCTATAGATAGGCTAACGCGCCTTTACTAATATTAGAATAGTTGGCGCTTCTTTCTCAATGTCAAGTTTCTCGCTTGTTGCTTTAGAAAGATTGCGGGGGCGCTAACGCGACCTTCCTTCAGCTGGCTCCGCCCTATCTATTCATCTCTTTTTTCAAATGGATATTTGGGGATCTCTCTTGTTTATAGATCTTGAAACCAGATCAATATCCATTTTTCAATAGTTCTTTCTATCGATAAATAGAAAGATATAGATCTCTATCTGGATCTATCTCCATATCTAAATATGGAAGAACCAACCCAACAAGGGCGTAACCAACGGAAGGTTCTCGCCCTGTCCCCGACATTGTTCTCCGACGATGGCCCCTGGGCGAAAGGGGCCACCATTCTCTTTCTTTCTTCAATCGTTCCGATCAGGACAAGTGGGTTGGTTCGTTTCGTCCTCCTATCTACGCAATTCTCTGTCTTCGTTCGTGATCATGTTAGGCGAAAGGTAGTTGTAGAGGAGCGGCTGTGAAACGGCGATTCCCCCCTTTCCATTGAAGTAGGGGGGGCCTCCTTCCCCACCATTCCGGCCTATTATTGATAGGGATTTGACCGATGCTGAAGGTAGCTTGCTTACCAAGCCACCCACTTGAGAAGCTAGTCGCCAGAAAGAAGCGACGAGGAAGCGAAGCTGTCGTAGAAGCTTTGCCCCCCCTGTAGTCGTAGTACTCGGCTCGTCGCTACTTTGATTCAAAAGGTAACCGACGGTTCCCGACTTTCTCTGGTTTTTGCAATCGTAACCATTTGTCACTCCAATTACTTCATCCAAAAAACTTTTTTTAGAGCTATAAAAAAAGTCAAGGATAAGCTTTGCATTCTAGAAGCGGTAGCTTTTCCTGCCTTCATTCCTGCTGTCTCCTTTGGCTCTTCCCTTTTCTAAACCTGTCTCAAAAAATGTACAAAGTGGACCACTGTTTGGCTGACCCTCTTATTCCCATTCAGGTTGGGTTGACCCAAAAATCAAGTAAGAAGGAATGGAACCACTGGAGACTTGTCTGCAATTCACAGTTGGGCAAAGACAACTTACTTTGAAAGCGAAACACGAATCGATTGGAGCTATTTCGGGTTCTTATTTTTCGTAGCGAAATCAAGGTTTATGAGAAATAAGCGAAGTTTCTATGGTGTTCTACCTTTTGCGTAGTCCCAGTCCACAGTTCCAGGCTCTATCCCTTAGCCTAGTCTATATCTACAGCTGACGCAACTCCGTACTGATGCTTTACTATTACAACATTAATTAACGGCTAAACGATTTCATAATTTGAGCTTTCCTTAACCAGTTGACCTTACGAAGTAAGCTTAGCCTCTCTTTCTTTATAGTTCAACTAAGTGACTTCGTAACCTTAACGTACTTTCTTTCTTATTTTAGCATAGGCCTTCGCCACTTTAAACGGGCGTTTCGCCCCTTTTTTTCTTTTTTTTTTTCTAGGGCCTTATTTTAGCATAGACCTTCGCCACTTTAAATTGGCGTTTTGCCCCTTTTTTTCTTTTTTTTTTTTAGGGCCGTACTTATTCTGTTCAGGGGGGATGAAAGATAAAGAAATGGATCAGGGGGCTTTACGATCGAAGAAAGGGAAGGGGCATGGTTGGTGTGTTACTGGGTCGGTGGGGAACCCATAGGAAGGGGGGACGACCAGCCAAAATTCACATAAGAAATCGCCAACATGAACACAAACGAAATCTTGAATTGCGTATAGAAACAAAACGAACCACTTCTATTGTCGGAGCTGAGGTATATGAAGAATGGCTTTTTGGTCCCTTTCGTCCAGTGGTTAGGACATCGTCTTTTCATGTCGAAGACACGGGTTCGATTCCCGTAAGGGATAGGTACTCATTCCCGGCCGCTTTCAGTTAGTGTTCATTGCTGAGTGATCGCTCGCTATCTGGCTGGAAAAGGTGGTCCGGAAGCTTCCTTTCTCCCAGCAAGCAAGACGAGATCACCACTTCTCTCAGTAATGGACTTCCTTTCATTCTTTCTTAGTCTTAGATGTCCTTTCATAGATTCTCGAACCTCCGAGAGACAGAACTCCATGCATGCATTCTTTCTCTCCTCCCCTTCCTAATACCTAATACATAATTCCGTCTATGGAGCCTAAAGCAACAACCATGGCATGGCAGTAAGAAGTAACTTGGCCTAGTCTCTCGCCCAGCTTTCACCTTTCAGTGGCCAAGTTGAAGCGTTCAACAATTCTTCGACCTACTGCTTTTTTTTTTTTTCAAGGTTGAGCTTGTTCAATTGAAGCTAATGCTATGCTGCCCTTCTCTTGTTCAAGAGAAAGTGAGGACTTTCTTTTCTTTTTTTTTTTAGTTACCGACCTAAACAAAAGAGATTAGCCTCTTGATCGATCGATTGATTGGATCGAAGTACGAAGGGGTTGATTGAAGTATGAGATCAGCCCAAGACTAAGGCCGAGCAACTAGCTGCTGCAAGATTGGACGTCTATCTATCTCACCACGCCCCCTACTCCTATAAGGGCCGGTGGAAGGAATGCTCTGCTCATCTTTCTTACGGCTCGTTACCGCAGCGCTCGTTCGCCCCTTCGGCTTTTTCAATTCAAAAAGGCCTGGTAAATAGCGTCTTGAAGCAAAGGCATTATTGAACGAAAGAGATGCCGGGTCGGTCAATTGCATTAGGTAGGAGATGCAGGACCTGTCTTAACCGCAAGTGCATTCGCTATTCGATTCCATCCTCGATCCCACAAAATTTGGATTCCTTTGTATCTCTTCTTTACTTTTAAGTGACAAGGGGGGTGACAAACGGTATACTTTCTTCTCTATGTCGCCGTCTCATCAATGAGCGTAGATTGATAGAGATGGCTTTTGTGCTGGTCAATCTGTATCCCATTCTTCAGGTAGAGTTTTGTTTGATCATAGATCGACAGGTGACCCGTCCTTTCTCCCCCTTTTGTCATAAGGCGTGGTCTGACTTTGAGAAAAACCATTCCTGTGTTTAGGTCCCTACTAAGCAGAATTCGTAAACTATGCAAGGGCTATTTGTTGACTTTTTTAAGAATTTGAACAAGAAAGCAAAAACAATTCTCAACGCCCTTATGAGGTAGTGATGAGTTAAACTACTCGTGTTGGCATGGAAGTCAGCCCGGTAAACTGATTCCATTCTGCTACTAGGGTTCCAAACCTTCCCCTTAGCTCTAGAAAGATGTTTTCTTATCAAGAGATGCTAAAGCTATTTATAGTTGTTTAAGTTGGAAGGAGGACTTTGGGCAGAGAGCAACTGGAAAGTACTTGACTTCAGTCCCATTACTGAAAGACGTGACTTCAGGAGTTTCTTTCGGAAGGAAAGACTTCGTTTACTTCCTACAAATTTATTTTGTAAGAATTAGTAGAAAGAAAAGAATTAGGAAAAAAAATAGGTAGGCCTTCTGAGCAGTCATTTAGGGGCCTTGTTAGCGACCCTTCATTCTTCCCTAAGCTGTCAGAGTCCGATCGAAGCGAGCAAGAGAAAGAGGAATCATCGCTCATAGATGTGAATTGAGCCGAATTCTTTTTAATTAGGTTTTCTAGTATGGTCCCTGTCCCGTGTAAGATCTGATTGTTATCCGCAAGTGTTGTTTAGTTTTGACCGCGGGAAGATGAACTTTCCAAAAATGCTTATTTGGTTGGGAAAGAGAGGACTTCTGACTCCGAGCCTACCCTACCCAAAAACAAGTTTCAGCTATTGATGTAGCCTCTTGTCGCTACTTACTAGAGGAATCCCTTCTATACCACTTAACAAAAGCAAAAATCCCATCAAGATAGATTGAATCGACGACCTATACTTCAACTAAAGTCACAAGGGAAGAAAGAGTTCAAGAGCACAGAACAGAGGAAATGCACATGGGTCTCCTTGAATAACGAAGTCTAAGATAAAGAAAGAAAGGTAGAGTGGGCTTCTAGTTGCTCTGCTTGGATTGGCATGGCTGTCCCCCTTTGCTGGTTGAGGCTTGGCCTTTGACTCTGCTTGCCTCTACTTTTCATGTCAAGCGTACAAGTGTTGTTTAGTGGGATTTACCTTTCAAGACAGGAATTGTTTTTCATCTTATCGGAAAAGACCTTGTATAAGTCGACGTCTTAACCTGATTTTGTAATACCTCAGTTTAAATAATAATTGAGTTAGATTAATATTAAAATTCATTAATTTATTAAGATATTATTTAATAAAAAAAAGATTGAAATATTAGATAAAAAAAAAATCTAACTATCATGAAACAGAAAAAAAATAAATTTTTTTTCTCATATTCTTTAAAATTAAAGAATATGAAAAATTAAGTTGCAGATTCACAATCAGAAGTTACAATCAAGTTAATCCCTTAAAAGTGAGTACATGCCCTCTTTTTATTTAAAAAGAAATATCAAGTTGATTGCTATTATTTGGAGTTGAAGTTTTGAGAGTAAAAACCAAGAAAAATCACGAAATCCTTCATTAATCTTGATGATTTATTTGGGTAAATTATTGAGCTTTATTTATTTCATGTTCTTAAGATTTATTGATGATTATTGAATGGAGTTTGAAGGCTGAAAGTAAGGATTTGAGTTTTTTAAAGATTGAAGGAGAAATTCTATCTTTGGATGAGATGTTGTGATCTGTAATAATGAATTAAAATAGAATTTTGTATTAATGGATAGATTTTTGCTGTGATTATTATATATCATTGGAAAGCATGTTGAATCTAGTTTTTAATGAAACAAACGAAAGTTAAATCCGAGTTTTCTATAAAGAGTTATCTAATTTTAACTTAAGGATATGCAGGCTGTGAGACAACAGCATCAGGGTTGAATTACGAAATTCTTTTTAATTTGTATACAAGGATTTACAGATTAAGCCATATATTTTTGGAAAGCTTATTGAGTCTACTTTCCAATGAAACAAGCGAAATTGAATTTGGAGTTTCCTGTGAATAAATATATAATTTTTATTAGAAGGCATACAGGCTGTTTGGCAGCAGTATATGACGTGGATTTCAAAAAATTGTTATAATTAATCTACAAGGAATTACAATGTGTGCCATATATATGGTTAGAAAGCTTATCAAGTCTAGTTTCTAACGCATTAAAGAGATCATAATTATGATTTGGATATGTTGAGACATGACTATTTTAATGAAAAGAGGTCAGGCTGCTAGTATTAATTAGTTAAGTTAACCATTGTGTAACTTAGTTGATTTTTGTATAAATGGTCTCAAAAAGAGTTGATTAAATTCTGATATGTTGAAATGATCTTAGATAGGCCATTAATTATTTTAGAGAAAAAACTAAGTGGTGGAATCAAATGGAGGTAAGTAAAATCTCACACACTTTGTTTGTTTTCGAATCTATGTATATATATGTTTCTAAATGAAAGAATGTTTTATTTCTTTATTTTCGATATATGAAAATAGGATCAAACATATGATTATTTTGTGTTTCTCTATATAAATAATGGATCATGCTTATGAATGAAATGAGAAAATAATTTATATTTAAAGAATGATTTTATGATGGCTACGTTTTTACATCCCTTGGAAGTGGGATCATCGACACTAGAACTTAGTTCTACGACTTTGGCTAACGGGTAATAGTAGTTAGCAAAGACATGATCATACGACCCTGGCTAACAGGTAATAATAGTTAGTGTAAGCCCTGGCTAACGGGTTATAATAGTTAGCAATGATCATGAGAATGAAATTGTCGATATGACCAATGTCACGAGTTATAGCAGTGACTGTAACTAACGATAAACCAATAATAATGATGATTTATGATGATGATGATTTACGATGATTTTTAATGATTGAACCATGATTTGGTTTGATTATGATATTTGAATGATAGCATATTTTTCTATGATTTATGAAGTGACATATTTTGACATTGATTTATGAATTATTGAAATATTTGACAAAATGATGATCTTGAAATGTTTTGATATTATGATTTGATGAATTTTTTGAATGATCTATATAATGCGTAAGAAAACGATGCTTGATCTGGTAAGGTGTGTGAGCCTATACTTATTGAGCTATGATTTGTTTATTCTTCTTTTTACATTTTTCTTTATAGATGATTAAGTGATAAGTTTGGTTAGTCTTGTGTGAAGCTAGAAGATGAAATGGGTAAGATTACTTAATCGTCGGAGAATATATTAGCCAACGAGATTTTAAGAGGCATTTTTATATTTTATATGATTTATATTTGGATATATAAAGATGTATCATCAGTTGGATTAAAGATATGAATTTTACTTGGTAGATTGTTTTATTGAAGAATTTTAGAATGTTTAAGAAAGAAGGCTTCGTATTACTTTGAGATTTTTTTCAAGGTAATATGGTCGTGTTACGTCTTGATCTCGGGGTATGACAATAATGGTATCAGAGCTTAAGTTATGATCTTTGAAAAATTTTAAGAAATAGATATGATTTGTATATTATATTGAGATTTTCTTTAAAAGCTTAAGTGATGTTTCTTGGAGATTTTCTAAGAGTTCAGGTTATGATCCTTAAACTATGTGAGATGTTAAAGAGCTTATAATATGATTTTGAGAATTTTCTAAGAACTATGATTATAATCTTTAAAGATTTTTAAGAATTTAATTTATGATAAATAGATTAACGATGATTTTCAAAGAATATAGTTTATGATCCTTTAATTGAAAGAGATATTCTATGAGTATGGTTACAATCTATATATTATGTGAAGATTTTTAAGAATAGATGATGACCTTTGAATAATGTGATAATTTTTGAAGGACATAACTTTGATCCATAGACTATTAGTGGTGAGTACAAGTAAATGATTCTGATGAATTTTGGAGTAGTTAAAGTTTCAATGAATTTTGAGGAATCAATGATTCAATGGATTCTTGGTGTAGTTATTTTGTTGATATTTATATATTACTTTTGGATCTTATAGTTAAGAGAAAGTGTAATTACTTTGATATAGTGCGATTTTATAAGTTGAAGAGATTTTTTACGCCACTTGTAATGAGATATATTTTATAAGTTAAAAGATTATTTAAAAGAACAATTTGATCGTTGGAGATCCTATGAGTTTGAGAAAAGACTTTCGACTTAATGAGATTTTGAAGTATTTGATAAGTGTAAAGTGAATCCTTAGTCATGGATTACGATTGAAATAGGAGTGTACATTGTTGGAATTAAAAGTATAAAATATTGGAGTTGGAATGAAATGATATGTTGAAATTTTAATGCAATTATTTATATATTATAATGTTGGAGAATTTATTTTGATGGATTTAGTCCAAAATGTTATAATTGTGGTAAATAGCTTTACATATGTAAAGAAAGATGTTCACTTGATTTGGTTCTACATTTTTATTAAGAAAGTATTTAAGGTTTGATCATGCAAGTTGGATGTTTGTATAGTTAATTTAAAGTTTGATCATTAAATTTTTATTTAAGGTGTACTGATATTTTTAAAGGCTAAAGTGATTAATTTGTGGTTATAGTTTCTAATTAAAGTATCATATTGGATTCTTTCGAATTTTATATTTATGGAGAACATGGCCTATTGTGGTATAGGGTTGTGTATTTAGCAAGAAATTAAAATTATGGTTATCTAGATGATTTAGTAAGGAAGTTGGTTTTAAAAGAGTAATCGATTTACAAAAAAAAATGCATGTTTTGGTTAAGAATGATTGTTTGA
Source organism: Durio zibethinus (assembly GCF_002303985.1). Next base: position 12,117,993 of record NW_019167949.1, on the reverse strand, counting down.
AATCTTACAAGTGCAAAATGATTATTTGAATTTTACAAGGGCAAATGATTGGTTGAAATCTTACAAGTGATGATTTTGTGTACTTGGTGATGTTGAGCATGTATTCGATTTTAGAGAAATTTGAGAGAACTATTGAAATAATGTGATGTATTTGGCTATTGTTCATAATTATACTTTTAGTGTGAATTCAAGTGTTTGGAGTTCTTATTGGTTCAAACTTTATAAAAAAATTTTTTTTTATGGATTATGATGCATAGTTTTTAACTTTGACATGAAGATGATAGCAATAGACTTGATAAAAAGACAATTTGAGACATTATGATGTTTGTGGGGATTATGAAGAATCAATTGTTATAGGATAACTGGTATATTAGAAAGAACAATATTCGAAATTGGAGACAACTTAGGTAACCAAAGATTTATGTTTGAATTTATATGATATAAATTTATGGATATGATCTATTGCATTCATATCATATGTATTCTAGTGGTTAATTGATAGCAAATTTTATGTTGTCGGTGGAAAAGAAAAGAAATTTTAAAGTACTATGTGATATCTTTTTGGTGACAAAATGATTTGTTGATATTGTTATTCAAGGTTGTTATGGTTATAAACACATGGTGTGAAGCATATTACAAGGAGTTTGTGGACACATGCTTTTCTTGTTACAAAACGATGTTACGAAAGTTAATTTGTTTGAATTTTATTGGAAAGAAATATCAAGAGTGTGCAGTGGAAGCCTGAATTGATTTTAAGTTCTAAATTGTTGTACTATTATTAGTTGAGAAAGTGATGAACCTTTAATAAATAAAGAATATTGTCACCTCTAATGTTTAGTGTATATGATGAATATATGTTAAGAGAATATCTTAGCAAAAGCTTTGTGATTGGATATGAGTATTTAGAAATTCAAGATGATATAAGTTTTAACATATTGAAATATTTTTTTTTTTGAATGGTTGATTAGAAAGAACAAGTTTTGAGGCAAGATGATTTTTTTTTTCAAAGTTCAATGAAACAATCATACGGTAAGAGATATGATTGCAAAACTAGAGGAATGAGATGTGGATGTAAATCAAGTTTCGAGGACGAAACTTCTTATAAGGAGGGGAGAATGTAATACCCTAGCTCAAATAATAATTGGGCTAGACTAATACTAAAGCCCATCAGTTTATTAAGACATTATTTAGTAAAAAAAAAAGGGCTGAAGTATTAGATGAAAGAAAACTTAACTATTGTGAAATAAAAAGAAAATAGAGTTCTTCTTTCTCATCTTCCTTAGGGTTAGATAATATGAAAAATCAAGTTGAAGATTCACAATCAGAGACTACAATCAAGTTAATCTCTTAAAAGTGAGTACATACCCTCTTTTTATTTAAAAAGAAATATCAAGTTGATTGCTATTATTTGAAGTTGAAGTTTTGAAAGCAAAAACCAAGAAAAATCACGAAATCCTTCATTAATCTTGATGATCTATTTGGATAAATTACTGGGCTTTATTTATTTCATGTTCTTAAGATTTATTGATGATTATTGAATGGAGTTTGAAGGCTGAAAGTAAGGATTTGAGTTTTTAAAGATTGAAGGAGAAATTCTATTTTTGGATGAGATGTGATCTGTAATAATGAATTAAAATAGAATTTTGTATTAATGGATAGATTTTTGCTGTGATTATTATATATCATTGGAAAGCATGTTGAATCTAATTTCTAACGAAATAAACGAAAGTTAAATCCGAGTTTTCCATCAAGAGTTGTCTAATTTTAACTTAAGGATATGCAGGTTGTGAGACAACAGCATCAGAGTTGAATTACGAAATTCTTCTTAATTTGTATACAAGGATTTACAGATTAAGCCATATATTTTTGGAAAGCTTATTGAGTCTACTTTCCAATAAAATAAGCGGAATTGAATTTGGAGTTTCCTGTGAATAAATATATAATTTTTATTAGAAGGCATACAGGCTGTTTGGCAGTAGTATATGACATGGATTTCAAAAAATTGTTATAATTAATCTACAAGGAATTACGATGTGTGCCATATATGGTTAGAAAGCTTATCAAGTCTAGCTTCTAACGCATTAAAAAGATCATAATTCCGATTTAGATATGTTGAGACATGACTATTTTAATGAAAAGAGGTCAGGCTGCTAGTATTAATTAGTTAAGTTAACCATTGTGTAACTTAGTTGATTTTTGTATAAATGGTCTAAAAAATGGTTGATTAAATTTTGATTTTTTGAAATGATCTTGGATAGGTCATTAATTATTTTGGGAGAAAAACTAAGTGGTGAAATCGAATGGAGGTATTTAGAATCTCACACACTTTGCTTATTTTTGAATCTATGTATATATATGTTTCTAAATGAAAGAATGTTTTATTTCTTTATTTTTGATATATAAAAATAGGATCAAGCATATGATTATTTTGTGTTTCTCTATATAAATGATGAATCATGCTTATGAATGAAATGAGAAAATGATTTATGTTTAAAGAATGATTTTATGATGGCTACATTTTTACATCCCTTGGAAGTAGGATCATCGACACCAGAACTTAGTTCTACGACCCTAGCTAATGGGTAATAGTAGTTAGCAAAGACATGATCATACGACCCTGGCTAACGAGTAATAGTAGTTAGCGTAAGCCCTGGTTAACGAGTTATAATAGTTAGCAATGATTATGAGAATGAAATTGTCGATACGACCAATGTCACGGGTTATAGTAGTGACTGTAGCTAACGATAAACCAATAATAATGATGATTTATGATGATGATGATGATTTGCGATGATTTTTAATGATTGATCCATGATTTGGTTTGACTATGATATTTGAATGATAGTATATTTTGTTATGATTTATGAAATGACATATTTTGACATTGATTTATGAATTATTGAAATATTTGACAAAACGATGACCTTGAAATGTTTTGATATTATGATTTGATGAATGTTTTAAATGATCTATATGATACGTAAGAAAACGATGCTTGATCTGGTAAGGTGTGTGAGCTTATACTTACTGAGCTGTGGTTTGCTCATTCCTCTTTTTATTTTTTTCTTTACAGATGATTAAATGATAAGTTTGATTAGTCTTGTGTGAAGCTAAAAGATGAAATGGGTAAGATTACTTAATTGTCGAAGAATATGTTGACCAACGAAATTTTAAGAGGTATTTTTATATTTTATATGGTTTGTATTTGGATATATAAAGATATATTATCAGTTGGATTAAAGATATGAATTTTATTTATAGATTATTTTATTGAAAAATTTTAAAATATTTAAGAAAAAAGACTTCGTATTACTTTAAAATTTTTTTAAAAATAATATGATTGTATTACGTCTTAATTTTGGGACGTGACAGACTTCCTTAGCTAGTTGATTGTTGAAACAGTAGCTCTGGATCGAGAGCTGGATGCTTACCTTATTATTATTAAAAGGGGAAAGGCGTAGGCTAAAAGAAAGCATCTTCCTCTGGGCGTGAAGCGCTATGTTAGTCTTTCGTCTCCTACTTTATTTGTTTCCCCCTTTACTGAAAAGGTCAAATCGGTTCCCTCCTTACACAAACCAGATAGAGTTGGTTTCGAGTGTCCATCATGTTGATGGATCCTTTCTTGACGGTTTTCTAGTTTAGAGAAAATCTTTCATTCTCGATTCAAACCAATCCGGATTCAGAGTCGACCATTTCTTCTGGCACTTGATCTGAACTTTCATTATGGTTACGGTGCTTTGCCTCCTCTGCAAGAGGACGGGGTCTCGGCAACAGGCCTCCTCTACCTTTTTTTTTTTCGATAGATCACATCTATTGTTTTCATCTTCCCCGTCTCTCCATCATAAATTCAAAGAAAGACTCGCAGGCAAACCCGTTATTCAAGGGGATGAATCAGGTGCAGGGGTTAGCTTCGGATTCGTATAGGTGATATGAGAAAGAGCATGTGGGGTTTTTTTACTTCCTTAGAGGAGAAGCCAATGAATTGTGTGATTTGACTGTTCTCGGTAAAGTAGTTAAACAGCTAGTGGCGTGTATCAAAGGTTATCTTGTGCGTCTGTTCGCAGGAGATTCAAAAGGCTTTGATTGTGTAATAGCTTTGTGCTTATTAGGTCCCTATTTTCTTTTTTTTTTTAAATGAAAATAGTGTCCATTGAGACCAACTAGTTATAGAGTGACCGTTTACACACCTTCTCGGGCCAGTGTAGTGGTCCCATTATGACAGTGAAACGATCAAAAGATGCCGATTAGAAAGGCAGGGCCGAAGCTTTACTAATATAAGGACTAGTCTTGCTTCTCCAGCTCCACCAGAGCATTTAAAAAGAGCGCTCGGGAATAAAGCCTAATCAAAGCGGGCAAAGAGAAAGATCGTGTAACTTGACAGGTGCAGCCACGACGGCTTGTTCCTCAACCGCAGTAGTTCTTGTTCTTCTTCTTTCTCAGAGGTCGATTCAGCAGCTTCAGTGACCTCCATGCTTAGTCTTTGTATTGCAGGTTCTAATCCTGAAATGGATTCTTGTGGGCCAGTCTCGGGAGGGATAGCTTCGCTCCTGGGTTCCAGGGATGGCTCCATCTCGGTTGTGGATCTAATCAGCTCCATCAGACCGCCCGCCTCCACAGTGAAGCTTCCGGCCACTGCTTCCACAGCAGGACAGGAGTAGAAGTGAGCGCTTCAGGTGGATAAGCTTCGACGCTCTCAACCTGGTTTGGATCGTTTGACTATGGCTCCGCGTTCTTTACAATCAAAAGCTCGATCACGAGGGTCCAAATCAAGGTCTCCATCTCGCCTTATTAAATAAGTTCGGGCAAATCTACATTTGAAGAAGTTATAGGTATAGGGGGAGATGGGATTGGATCCGGAATTAGAATTGGCTTTGCATCATCTGGAACTAAATAAGCTTCGGGTTTTTGATTGAAATTAGAATCTGCATATGGAATTCGAACCGGGCTACCCCATGATCGTGATATGATATCATCATTAGGTGGTGAGAAAGCACGCCTTATGACGAAAGGGGAGCATTACGTCCGATCAAGACACCAGTCTGCCCCCTAATAGAGGGTGCTACGGAATAAATTAGGCACTGAACTGAGGTTTAGCAGTGCTTATCACTCAGGACGGCCAGACTCCAGTCGTCGGTTTACTGGAAGACTTTCTGAGGAGCTTAGTGCAAGGGAGACCGAGCAAGTGGGAATAAGTTCTTCCAACTGCAGAGTTTGCCTATAAAAACGATGTGAATCGGCCTATGTTAAGTAAGGGGGGAAGTAACCATTCGAAGTGGTGTATGGTAAGAGGACTAACAATAAGGGGAAAGCACAGCGATCAAAGCTTTGGTTTAGGGCCTACTTGGTTTAAACGAAAGAAGAGATCTTTCTAGCGATTCAGTTCCTAGAGGGTTCCAAACCGAGCCTTCCAATATGAGAGCGAGACAAGCAAGCCTGAACCCATCCAATGAAGGAAGTGACGTTTGCTACGATCAATATCCGAACAACACCTTGACTTTGAATCTAGATGATGGGGGGACCCCCTCTCCCGCGCGATTTGATCTCTCTCCCATTTGTCGAGTCGAGCTATCACCCCGATTGGAATAGATATACACAGCCCCTCTACCCCCTACTCTAGTCAGCTTTCTATCTCTTTCTCCAACCTTCGATGATCCTCCAGCAGGCAAATCATAAAAGTCAAGAAGAAGTGATGGGCCTGATCTTCCGATATCGATATCTGATATCCATAAGCTAGCTCTTGGTTAAGAAAATCCTGCTATAAAGAGGGAGTTGGCAGAGGTAGAATCGGCATCTGTCTCGCCTGCTGGAAAGCTTGACTTGGCTATTGAAATCAGCAGCAGATGTTCTCAAATCAACAACATTAAGAAGAATACGTTCTTGGAAGAATTTCTACTATAAGGGAGGAGTTCTCATACCCAGTTAAATGATGTTGGAGTTTTCCCGCCTCAAGGGGAATACTTTTTATAAGCTCTTCTGTCTCTTGGCGACTCGGAACGAATGCTTGAATCCGCTTCTGTCGTTAGAACGAGAATAGCTCAAGTGGAATCTCTTTCTTTTTGGAGGGTTCCGGAATTGAGAGAGTCAAGTCATATATGGCATTCAAATCGCCAAATCGTTATCTTCTCTTTGTCTAGAGTAAGTTGGTGTGAATTCAACGGAGGTAGAGGATCCACAATCATTAGCTCTGGTTCACAGGCAAGTAGTGAGGGAATTGAGTTTCACTCTTGAGAGATAGCCAGATAGTGTTGAGAGCTACCCGTAGCAGTCGTAAGGTAAGGCCTCCCATCCCAATAAGAGTTCAGTCGTAAGTCTGCCCATTCAACCATTTTTCTGGGAATTTGATACAAAAGGAAAAGGTAGTTGATCGATTCCGCCCTTTAGCTTGGCACGTTGATGGAATAAGTGCTCTTCTCTCTTTTTCTATCCCCTCTTATACAACTATAGAATACAGAAGAATGACATTCCCTTCCCCGAAAGCCTAGAAGTAAGCCATAACTCAACACGATGCAAGGAATAGCTATCGTTTCGTGCCCCAATCCAAGCACGGGATGAGACTGACCAACTGATCCTAGTGGCTCTGGGTCAGGTCACGAACGGTATTAGATTGATTTGAGCTCTATCGTCCCATCCTCTAACTAAACTAGTCCACCAGCGAAGGTAGGCAACTTACTAAGTAGAGTCTCTAATGTTAGCAAGATCCGCTACGCTATTGAAAGGCTCTTAGTTGCTTATCCGGGATTAGAAAAAGGCGTAACTGCTCTTGTCTCTTCTTTCAAAGAAATTCCTCCAGTTTACAGAGATATGATCGTAAAATAAGTGGAATTACAAATAAAACTGATTCCACTCAAGCAAGAATAGTTTCTCCTTCCCTTGCTTCTGTCTTCCTCTAGCAACCGATTCTTTTATTTTTAACTGACTGAACCATCAGGAGGGTATTCTCAAGCAGCTGATTCGATAGCATTTGTCCGGATTCACCAAGAGCTTTTTCTTTCGTTGAGCAGCAATCCCTTCCCTTCTTGAACAAGCCATTCAAAGAGGGCATGAGATGACATCTTATTCTATGTCATTTGCTTTCCTTAGGACTTTTCTAGGCTAAACCTTTGTCTTTCTCATTGGCATTGACCTACAACCTTCGACAGTTGTTAGTTGTGATTCCGCTTTCATGTCTTGGATTGAGCTTTCACTCCAGCCCTTCTCCATTCGATCTAGTGGGAGTCTTAAAGGTTGCATTCCTAAAGGCATCTAATCTTTCTGCGCCTGTTGCAGATTTCTTTTTAGCCTTTAGTTCTCCTGCTTTCGCCTGCTTTTGAGCGAGAAAAAATGCGTCAGTCTTCACCTCTAATTACGTAAGCCCTGACAATTTTAGTCTTTCTCTTAAGAGTTCCCCTCTTTCAAAGCATTAATTCCAGCCATTGGTAGTTCACTTAATCCAATTGAAGAATAAAGGCAGCTGGCTTTCTTTCAAGCCAACCTGTTGGAGTTTTTTTCCTTCACCCTGCCAATCTTTCTGCTTTTGAGCGAGCCCCAATTGCAGTTCTCTTTTAAGGCAGTTTCAGAAAAAAGACCTTTTATGGTGATAGGTGAATACAATCCAGCCAATAGTTCCTAGAAAGAAGGGGGTCGATCTTTCTTGTCTCTAAGGGTTTTTTCAATACCATCAATCCCAAGGATAACGTTAGTTAAGAGCACTAACATTAGTATTATCAATACCAAATGGTCTAAAGCTCTAAGGCCTAACAGGCAGAGTAGGGTTATAGGAAGCCCCTTAAGTGCTAATTCTTCTAGAGCCAATCCCAATCTGTCTTCTACGGATAATATAAATAGTAGGTAAATAGTTAATAAATAGTTAACTCAAAGACTTTAAGGGCTTTTTCTATTACTGATAGCAATCTCCTTTCAAGCGAGCTTGCAGGCCATGTGCTTTTTTTGGTTCTCCTTTCTTATCCTAATGCTTGTGAGCCTCTTGCAGTTCTCGGGTAAGATTTATAGTAAGTCCATGTACCCGTCTTGGCTTTTCTTTTTTGTATGGATGGCTTTAGGAGATTTATCACTAGCTGGCCCTTGAAGGTTCTTACTGAATTTATTTTGCTTATTTCTCCCTTAAGTACTTTACTTTGCCTCTGCTAAGAAAAAGGCCTAAAAGTTTGTCTTGATAGGAGTATCCATATGAAGGGTCTATAAGATTGAATCCAATTGCAATTCCATTTAGTCTTTCTTCCCTGAAAGAGTAGTCTATCTATTTAGTATATCTTTCCCTGGTAAGGATCTCTTTCTTTGGGGGGCTGTAGATATCTTTTCTTTAGGGCTTTCTCTTCCCTTAGAATAGGCGGCTGCTTTGGTTGAATACTCGTTAGAGGGGTTGTGCATATGCTCTCTCTACAGCCGCTCTCAAGCCATCAGGAAAAGAAGAAGCTGATTCTAGGTCAACTATCCATTGAAAGTGCCCTATAAATCAGTAGAAGTTCTAAGCAAATCTCATAGAGCTATTAGGAGTTCTCTGCCATCAAATTATATGAATTTTTCCCTGTAATTCCAGACTAGACATTTCGTACATCACTGTCGTCCTCCGCTACTGGGTTCGATAGAGTGGATAGCGATTGGATGGCATCTTTCAATTTGGATAAAGGTCTTGTAAAGCCTCAAATTGTTTAATGAATTCATGCCCCTTCTTTCTTTGAAGATAAGAGATATGCAAAAGACCCTTCCCCTCTGTTTCATTATGAACAAAAGTTCTTATCCATTCCCATTTGTTAGCCTTGCTTGTCTTAGTGCTTTTAGGAAAGTAGATGGCATTCAACCTAATCAGAAAGTCCTTATAGAAGATGCATGTTGCCTTCTTTACTATTAGTCTCTCTTGATTGATATTTAGCTTTCCAGCCTCTCATTCTTTGTTTGCACAACGCAAAAAAAGCCTATAAAGGTTTTTGGATTTGATTATAGGTTTTCTTATCTTATGATATTTATAGTTAGAGGGGTTTTGTTAAATGATAAACCTGGTAAAAAAAAGCATAGTCTTGGCACTTGACATGTGATAGTTACATCGAAAAGAAAAAAGCTCTATAAAACAGAGTCTTGCTAAGACCTTCTTAGGTCACTTCTTGCCAAATAAAAAGACATGAATGAAGGAGAGAGATAACGATGCTATTCATGATGATCTTAGTAGCTTTCTCTCTTTTTCGAGAATAACTGTAATCCAACTTGGGTGAGGCCCCTATTACTAGGGGAAAAAAAGAGCGATTGTAAATCTCATGAATCAATTCAAATAGAAAAGGTAATTTATTATTATAGCACGCATGAGTGAGAGCATCCCTACCTCTAATGGTTTGATAGTCCTTGCCCTCTAATGCATGTCACATTGGATTTGCTAGTATTCCTATGGGGCTGGGCTTACTTAGTATTCCAAAGAGTATCCTAATCCATGTTGCTATGGAACTCACCTTAATGCCCATCTATTGTCGCGGGAAAAAAGGCATTTAGATGTGCTTATAGTCTTCTTACTCTATCTTACCAGAGGACGCGAGGCTTTTCCAGAGCCATAGCAAGACCAGAGCACTCTTTCAAAGTTTTCTTTCAATCTTATCTAACCATTGATAAGATCTAGACCAAATACGAGATGACATGATGTTGAAAGTTAACCTGATAGCTTTCTCTTCGAAAGGAATCGTAGAGACTTTCTGGCAAACGACGTCATAGCATCGAAACATCAGACCATATTTGTGAAACTTTGATAATTGGTTTTTTCGATCCGACTTAAAACACAAGGCAGGAGGATCAAGGAAGCTCTCAACGTGGATTGAAAAGTAAACTCTTACCCTGTACCACCACATGCAATAAGCCAAACAAGCTTTTAACCTGAGAAAAAGCTTTTCTGTTAGCAAGCTGGTGTCCTCATCAAGCTTCAAATTGAGATCAATGGCAAAGCGCTCCATATTACCCCAATTTGGAGAACACAAAGACACAAGCATGTCTCGCAACATACCCATATATATGATAACAAGTGATTCATATTCCATCTAGGAACCCTAACCAAACCTGAAATGGGAATGGTAAGATACCACCGAAAGAGAAGGCCACACTGTTGTGGCGATACTAGTGTCTATTATAAGAAGACTCACGTGCTCTGGTTTTATAGAATATCTATAAAATCCAGCTTCAAGAACTCTCATAGAGAGTCACAGAGACGTCAGTCCAAGTATTGGCATCTATGTACCTCGCTGATCGTATTATTCTAACACTTATTGAAGATAGCTCATGATCGTGAATTCATAATTTCTTCACGAACTCAAGATCGTCTCTATCAGAGAGAGAGAACAAAGACTTCGGTTTTTATCACCCCCAAGCGATTAATGACATCTTTATAAACATTCATAATCGCGATGACGATATCATCATCGAGAAGTGCGTATTTACTAAACTTTTTTCCTGGGTATACCTTGTTAGCACAATACCACACCACAAAGTGATGTGATAGAGCGAAAGCCAAGATGAGAGGTACCCTAGAGGCTGTGTCTTGTAAAAAATCGAACGAACATAAATGGCTCCCCTAGTGCACGAGGGGCTAGAAAGGCATTTGTTCCAAGCCTGAGAACACCCAAGCAAAGGCTGTCTTTAAATTAAACAGCCTTAGAGATCTACCTATAGGACCTTATGGAGAAAAACTGGGATTGCTGAAGCTATTGACCTTTCTAGGTAGAAAATCGAACGTTACCTTTAAGCTTTGATTCTTTATTGGTCCTCCGAGACTAATACTTTTTTTTTTTTAAGGAATTTCAAGGGCGCGCTTGCGGATATACCGCTATAAGCTTTTTTCTTGATTGAGAAAAAGCGTTTACCCTACAACTAGGAAGAAAGAAAGGAACATGAGGCATCCTTTTTTTAGGAGCTCAGACTCCAGTTCGATCATTAAAAAGAAGGCAAGTGCAGAGGCAAAATTCATTCTGAATGGTCTGTGTCTGAAACTGAACTCACTTCTTTTTTTATTTCTACTAGGCATCCCCAGTTGGGGCTATGACAGATGGATGAATTTCATTTCATGCATTGTTTCCTACTCATACTTAAACTTTGGCAAATTTCAACCTATGATCCAAGCAAAAAAGGAGTGGGCTTTAAGTGGATTGACAAGATTCAGCATTGGTTTTTGGAGCGTTATAAAGCATGCCTTATAGTCCAAGGTTTTACTCAAGCATTTCTTTCGCTCGAGCTACTTCTTTCCTCTCGGCCCGACCCCATTCAACTTTCTGCTCTCATAAACAACTGTAAAAGAACCCTAGCAAAATCTGAGGCCTCTGTCTGCACTTTCAAAAGACTTGATCACATCCGAGAAGGCAAGCACAAGGTCGGTAGACATGGTTTGCTTTTGTTGCTTGGCACTTCTAATTCCACTCCCAAGCTTGGGTCTTCTTTAGCAAAATCCGTGAAAGGCAAAGCTATCTTGGAGTAGCTGCTATTACCACTATGATAGAAGCCTTCTTTCTTGAATTCAAGCCTTGCTTGTAACTCCCACACCACTGCCTATATTGTATGATACTTTCATTTTCCTCTTTTCTTTCTTGGTAATGGTAAACACTCCTTAACTATTTAGCCTGCTAATCTATTGAATGAGGATACGGATATTCTAGTAAAGAATAGTCAAAATAACCTTATACATTCATTGATTAGATCAAAACCAATCGAAGCCATGCAATCAATCGAGCTACTCGTATTTGAGTTTTGTTTTATCAAGCAAGGGCTTAGTCGTTTGTTTATATTCTATTTTTGGGAAAAAAAAGAGACAAAACGTCAAATGGCTAAAAAGTCCTATTTATTTATGTGAAAAGTTTATACTTAAAACATTGACTTAATTGGAAGCTGAATCCTCGTAGAGTTGGAAAGCTTTGAAAACCCTTTTACTACACCACACTTGCTACCCACTTCCTTTGTTATTGGTTCAAATAAGCTAAAACATTCCTTTTATTTATTCTTACTCTGCTTCATCCTATGGTTGCTCTTTAATATGTTCTAAAACCGCCAACCCTTGTTGTTACTTATTCCTCGACGGAGGATAGCTTTTATTATTCTGCTTTCTTATGATATGGATTCGGTTGATTCTCCTGTGGTATCGACTACCTTCGTTCGGTTGAGACTTCCGCATTTTTGGATTCTCTAGTAGTTGCTCTAACATCTGCTTCGTCGGATGCTGAATCTGCGCGGTTTGAAACTTTTTGGCAAATAAAAAAAAATGCTTTGCCCAGGAGTTCTAGGTTGAAAGCCCTCTCTGACCAAAACCAGGAGTTCTAGGTTGGTAGCGTGTGTCCCAAGGTACGCTCGGTTCCGGTAGAGCCTGGAGCGACCTGAAGATAGGGGTCACCCTTCCCGAGGAAGGCACTGTGAGAATTTGGAGCGAATCGAGGAGAAGTTCTCTAGACATCCCTGGTTGTTACCGTTTTTTTAAGTAAACTCTTGTCACTCCTACCTCAGGTTATCAGGCCAAAATCCCCTCGATTTTTGTTTTCAATAGAGGGGAATTACTAAATGCCATAAGATCTCGTGCTATCAGAGATCTAGGCACAAGCTCCCATCCCTACTAAGTCGCCGCCTCTTCTCCATACAAAATAAAGGGTGTGAAGCTAAGACCCTTCTACCGTACCGAATTACGCTTTCATCAGGAGCGTAACGAAAAACAATAAGTCAGACTTTGGTCCGGCTTACTCTCTTAACATATCTTGCTTCCCTATTACCATCTCTTCGGAATGGCACAGAAGGCTCCGCACTCACGATACCCTCACAATCTAGTATAATTAGTGACCGTTCACGTCAAGAAAGAAAAGAAAAAGAAGAAAGAAAGAGGGTCTACCAAGGATAACATCAAAAGCAAACATGCTTACCATATGGCTGCTCGTCAAGACTCTCAGCAAAGACTCCAATCGAGTGACTGGAAGTGGATTTGCCCAAACTACTCCTAGAGTGAACGACTTGCTCTGGCTTTGTGCCCATGATCGTCTAGCCCTTCTCCACACATTAGTCACGGATCCCTATTGTTGGTGCCAAGGAATCAATGAAAGCATCGACCATGTCCTCAGAACCAGCCCTAAAGCTACTAAATTATTGTCTTTTGGCCTCCCCTCTGATCTGAACAAGCCTAACCATGGACTTCGTGAGTGGCTCAAGAATGGAATCCAATAAAATCTCACTTCTGCCCATGCTAATCTTCCTTGGGCATTCTATTTCCCCTTGCGTGTTGGACACTCTTGTCCGAAACAAAGAAGCCTTGGACCCAAAAGGCTTTGTTGGCAATCCTTATTATATAAATAAATGAAAGTCTTCTTTTCATTTTCATATAATAAGCAAAGCAGGACTTATTCTTTCTTATCTAGTTACGGCTGACAGGGAAAACTCTTGTACTCTATAAAGCAAAGCTAGTCTCATAAGACTAGCTAAAAGACTCTATTCCATATGCCAAAGCTTGGAGTGGGAGTTCGGCTCGATCCCTGGAAACATTCTTTATTTCACAAGAGTCCCCCTCGGATCAGAGAACTGGCTTGACACAGCCAAAGAAAAGAGGATAGTTCGATCCCAGATTGAACCGAAGCCTACTTCCTTGCCTTTGAAAAGGTATAAACCAGTCTACAACTTTTTTTGGGTTTTTAAGGAATGAATTGATAGGACTATTAGCGGAACCGCCAGAGTACTGCATCGACTGCTATGTGCTAAAGACTGCGGAATAAGAGCTCTTAGTCCTTTCGGCATAAAAGCCTTAAGGAAGACTGGGGTAGCAAGTCCATTTTATGCTTCCGATAAGGATAGCCCAGAAGGAAGGTTTAGAACTTCGACTTTCTTTTTGCAAATAGGGTGCTAAGTTACTCAAGTACAATTCGATCCGATGCCGCTTAGTGGCTTGGCCAGATTCAATTTACTTTACTATACGATGAAGCCGAGTCCCCTTAACCACACGGCCTAGACTCCGTTGGTGAATCACTTGAGCCTTGAACCAAAATCATACCTATCTCTTGGGTGCCTCTTTCAACGGATGGTGGACGAAAAGAAGGCATCAAACTAGAGAAAGAGAAAAGCTGGTTCTCTTCTTATCTTATTGCTTTAATAACTGTATAGGTCTCGATATCTTGATCGTCGACTGTATCGATTCTGATTCTTTGGTTGGATTTTGGTTTAATGAGTATCTCCCTTGATTAGAGAAAGTTTTTCCTTTGCCTAAAGGTAGAGCAGAGTTAGGATAGTAGGTATTGAGTGATGGTAGGAAACAGTATAAATTAGGTCTCGAGTATCATGATTTATTAAATAAAAAATTAATTTTAATTTTTTGATATTTTTTGAATAAAAGATAAAGGTAATCAACTATTTTACTTTAACAAGTAAATAAATAAACTAATTAGATAAAAAAATAAAAAAATTATTTATATTATTTTTAAAATAAAATAAAAAAATTAACGAAAATTGAATCTTTCACCGATAAGATGATTCTTTATGCGTAAGCCAATTGAGAAGGAGCGAAGCAACTTTTGCTCATGAAAATTTTCAAGTTCCTACTTCCCCTAACGGATCATATTTCTTCTCTGAAGCCTATCAACATTCCTATTCTTTCTCATGAGATCTCGGAATGATACTTTCGATGAAAGCAGTGCTAGTCTTTATTTATTCTCGAGGTCAATGAATTTTAGATTCTTTCGTTAAAACGCTATCCTCCTCACCTATAATATACTGACCCTAAGTACCCGCACTTCATACTAGTTCTCCCGATCAACTAGCCTATTCTGACTTACCTTGAGAAAAGCGCAAGCGACCTCCTTTTCATTCTAGTGAGAAGAAAGGTAAGGGAAAGTAGTTTACTTGAACAAGTAAGGAAAGATCTGAAAGAAAGCTTTCAACTGGTGAAAAGCTTGAGAAGGTCACCGACTAAGCACTGACTCGAGAGCAAAGCTCTTCTTCCTCGACTTATGCTATTTATGCTAATCGCGCTAGTTTCATAATTGGATTCTTAGGCTCTGTTACAACTTATCCACGAAATTCCAACAGCGGTACCTAAAAAAAAAAGATATCGTTGAAGTCTTTAGTAGATCTGGTTTGGTGGAGGGACTAGAAAAGAAAGAATCGGGCGGTGCCCTCTTAACTTTTTGATCCGAAACGGTGGCTGCTCGTCCAGATGCTAGATATCTACGCGGCGCAAACTAAGTTGATAGGGCCAAAGTAGTCTACTTGCTTACGAGGCCTCCGTCGAATCATAAAATATCGTAAGTGGTTCTGAAAGAAGGTGTCAAAGGGCTTGGCGAAACGCCCCGAGGGAGTTTACCTGCTTCACCTAAATGTATCAAACAGCAACAGTATCATGGTCAGGCCTTGGTCCTGTCATGATTGACCTTGAATCGAGCAGTAGTCGAGATCGAGCTGACGGGAAAGCGATTCTAAGAAATACGGGCGTGTATTCGGAACTTTGGAACATGATGCTAACATGTTGTAGGGGCAATGGGAGCTTTGGGCCGTAAGATACGCGAAAAAGTTCGAAACAATGGTCGGACACCCTCAAGCCAAGTAGCTTGACGAGTGCCATTTGTGGAAGCAGTGTGCGGACGTTCCGTGCATGGGAATAGGTTAGGGACATTGTGTGTGGACGGTCCATATCCTAAACCCCGAGATATACAGGTAAGTATAAGACAGTACGTCGGTGCCTTGGGACTAGCTAGCCAGTCAGGTATTATCGGTCTAAGCCATGTGCGGGCACCTTCGAGTGGGTTGGTGGAGCAATGAAAAGAATCAAAGAGCAATGGTGACCAAGAGGAAGGTTACGGGGCCCTGAGTTAGTTGGAGAAAGGCCCCAAGATGGCTGGACAGAAAAGTGTCCCTATTTCAGACATTCTTACGGTCACTGGTAGCAGATTGGAAAAATCTCTAACGCTCTTTATAGGGGGACGACTGGTGTCAGCTCTCCACCATCCCCTTGGCTAGCGGGCAAGCGGGGGCCTGGCTAGTCTGAAGTGAGCTACTCCTAGTCACTAGTGGTGGCTAGGTGGGCGGGCATCGTAGGGTCACGAGCGTAGCATGATGTTTTCTCAGGTTACGGTAAATCCGGGGGCGGTTAGGGTCGGCGGGCCTCGTATCGCGTCTTTGCATTGAACCATGAGGTTAGACGGTAGAGATCGTTAGGCCCCTCAGTTTCCCCTCTTGGAGCCGGAAGGATCATGCAATGGTGTTTATGTAGAAAGGATGCCATCGAGCCAAAGGGATGTGCAGGCTAGTAAGCAGGCATGCTGCTAGACCCCTGTGGCTAGTCGGGAGAGGTGTGCTGCTTCTGGGACAGTCACCCAAGTCCCCTTGCGGGACTAACATGATGGTTGCTGTCAACCATACGTGCGGGTGGCTGGTGTGCTGCAGCTGGGGCAGTCCATCCAAGCCTCTTGCGGGACTAGCATGATGTTGGGTGTCAATCATGCGTGCGGACGGTCGATACTGATGCTAAGGGCCTAAGCCCTAAGAACCGAGTCCCGTGGGACGAGACGAGCCTAGAGGCTCCGAGCTGGTTGTCGACCAACTTAAATGTGATGCTTGCGTAAACTTGATACAGGAGCTTGCGTATCATACGTGCGGGCATGGTGTTGGGTTCTCACCATGTCAAGAAGCTATAATATCGTGAGAACTGGGACTGTGTGTCCATACGGGCATCGAAGGATCGATGCTCGAGGTCCAACGCCCTGCGGGCAGCACTGGTGCTCGGGGCTACTTTGAGAATCGTGGGCTGTGCACCCCATACAAGCATTCGCGGGTCGATGCTCGAGGTCTTAAGCCTTGCGACATGAACTGGACGCTTTGGGTCAATAGAAGTACCGCGGGTTGATGCGCGATGAGAGTTGGGTTCCTCTCTATAGAGTTCGGAATGAGCGACCCTACGAGGTCATAGCCAAAAAAGGCTCGTGGGTATGCAGCTTGAAGGATCGAAATTGGTCTGTCCGCGAAGAAAAATGGGCAAGGTGAAGGCTGACCTAGACTAAGAGTAGTCTTGGTGCCGCACGATCGCGTGACTTCAGTAGAAGGAACGTGTGGACCGTGACATTTGGTATCAGAGCCTTGGTTTGGCTCAGTGGCGAGATTTGCATGACCCCATGTACGGGTCTAGTGACGTGAAATCGAGGTGGTGCCAAGCTCAAAAGGAGCTACCAAGACGCGAATGCGGTTCTGTGGCTATGGGGGCTCAGAAATGAGCCAACGATGCGTGCTGCGGGAAATATTGGGCCTAGGTAAAATGGCTCTCGAGTAGGCTCTTGGATGCCAAGCAAAAGGGCACCAAAGTCTAGCCTCACTTAGGAAAGGGTGTTGGCATATGTTGAGGCATGTGATGCCTTACGGTGGAAGGAACCGTAGTGAGACTACGATGCGAAAAGGGGCTTACACCATGAAATGGTGTTGCGTAAGGCCGCGTGGGCCGAGTGAATCTTGTCCTGAGGGGCAATAGGTATCGAGTTTCAAGATTAATTACTAATGTGTGCACTTGCTGTATGGTGCAGGTGCCCCAGTGGGGGCGCAAGCTGAAGTATTCGGGTCCAAGCATGGAGTTCTTGCACAGAGGAGTATGGAGTGGCCAAAGATTGAAGCCACAAGTGGGATGGTCAGTGGACTATGAGCTGCGATGGTCAGTGGAACAGGAGTTCTCGTGGTCAGAGGATCACGGGGGCGTGTGAATCGGTGAAACGAGTCTATGTTGATCGATAAGAAAGGCTTCACATGAGCTATGGTGGTTAGTGGGCCACAACAGGGTGTAATCGAGTGACACAAGCAAAGGGAAATGACCAGTTGACAAGGCCTCAGGCGTGTAGGTCAGTGGACCTTGAGGATTGAGCGAGTGAATCCCCGAGTCGAGCAAATCAGTGGACTAGGCGTTTTGTCGAATCAGTGGATCTTTGACTATGTTTGGATTTTGAGATATCATAGGAGCCATGCTAGAGTCAAGGTAGACAAGGAGTAGATCCATGGAGGAGACATGATTACGCTAAATGCTGCGCTGAGTTTCGAGTAAAAGTGGGGGAGACCTGTCAATTCCCCGTGAGACTGAGCCAAGATAAAGGAGCTTGGGTGATGGAGCATAGTGTTCAAGCCGGGGAAAAAGATCGAGTTAGCGCGCTTTAAGGGGCCATATTGGGGGCGGTTGGCCTGAGGGCCACACCTAAAGAGGTGACCTTGGAGGGGCCAAGAGGACCCAAGTTGGGAGATGACCAAAGTGCCTGAATGCCACTGTGCTAGGGTCATCATGTGGGGTGCCGTATGAGTGCGGTTGACCTAAGCATCATGTCCAGAGGGGCGTATCAGTGAGTTGATGCTGCAAGCGTGCAGTTGGTGTGAGGGGTCACATCCGGTGGGATGCACCAAGTGAATGGCAAAGCAGGTGGTCATTCATTCTACTGAGGGTCATTGATCAATGAGGGCACCTCGAGGTCGCAACCTGATAATAACCACGGGATGAAGCCATGGTATGGCCCATATGATTACAACCAAGATAGGTTAGGCGGTTCGAGCTGCAACAAAGTCGAGCAGCAATGGAATCAATCTACATCAACAATGGACAAGTATTGTGGGCGGTGCCTCATGTGATGGGACCTCGACCCAATCCTTGAGGGCACAAGTGAGAGACATATAAGTAAATGTTAGCTGTGTACAACAAGATAGTTGGGTGTGGTCTTGGCATCAATGAGGGCATCGACATAGTAAGTGGGGGAAAGTGTCATGGTCAGGCCTTGGTCCTGCCATGACTGACCCTGAATCGAGCAGTAGTCGAGATCGAGCTGGCAGAAAAGCGGTTTTAAGGAATGCGGGTGTGCATTCGGAGCTTTGGAACATGATGCTAACATGTTTAGGGGCAATGGGAGCTCTAGGCCGTAAGATACGCGAGGAAGTTCGAGACAGTGGTCAAACACTCTCAAGCCAAGTAGCTTGACGGGTGCCATCTGTGGAAGTAGTGTGCGGGTGTTCCGTGCATGAGAATAGGTTGGAGACATTGTGTGTGGATGGTTCATGTCCTAAACTCCGAGATATGCAGGTAAGTATAAGGCAGTACGTCGGTGCCCTAGGACCAACTAGCTAGTCAGGTGCTATCGATCTAAGCCATGTGCGAGCACCTTCGAGTGGGTTGGTGGAGCAACGAGCAGAATCAAGGAGCAATGGTGACCAAGAAGAAGGTTACGGGGCCCTGAGTTAGCTGGAGAAAGGCCCCAAGATGGTTGGGCAGAAAAGTGTCCCGATTTCAGACATTCTTACAATCACTGGTAGCAGATTGAGAAAATCTCTAACGCTCTTTATAGGGGGACGACTGGTGTCAGCTCTCCACCACCCCCTTGGCTAGTGGGCAGGCGGAGGCCTGGCTAGTCTGAAGTGAGCTACTCCTAGTCACTAGTGGTGGCTAGGTGAGCGGGCATCGTAGGGTCACGAGCGTGGCACAATGTTTCCTCAGGTCACAATAAACCCGAAGGTGATTGGGGTTGGCGGGCCTCGTATCGCGCCTTTATGTTGAACCATGGGGTTAGACGGTAAAGATCGTTAGGCCCCTCGGTTTCCCCTCCTAGAGCTGATAGGATCATGCAATGGTGTTTATATAGGAGGGATGCCATCGAGCCAAAAGGATGTGCAAGCTAGTAGGCAGACATGCTGCTAGACCCCTGTGGCTAGTCGAGAGAGGTGTGCTGCTGCTGGGGCAGTCACCCAAGTCCCCTTGCGGGACTAACATGATGGTTGGTGTCAGCCATGCATGCGGGCGGCTGGTGTGCTGCAGCTGAGGTAGTCCTCCCAAGCCCCTTCCGGGGCTAGCATAATGTTGGGTGTCAATCATGCATGCGGGCGGTCGATACTGATGCTAAGGGCCTAAGCCCTAAGAACCGAGTCCCGTGGGATGAGACTAGCCTAGAGGCTCCGAACTGGCTGTCGACCAGCTTAAATGTGATGCTTGCGTAAACTTGATACGGAAGCTTGCGTATCATATGTGCAGGCATGGTGTTGGGTTCTCACCATGTCAAGAAGCTATAATATCGTGAGAACTGGGACTGTGTGTCCTTAAGGGCATCAGAGGATCGATGCTCGAGGTCCAACGCCCTGCGGGCAGCGCTGGGTGCTCGGGGCTACTTTGAGAATCGTGGGTTGTGCACCCCATACAGGCATTTGAGGGTCGATGCTCGAGGTCTTAAGCCTTGCGGCTTGAACTGGGCGTTTCGGGTTAATAGAAGTACCACGGGCTGATGCGCAATGAGAGTTGGGTTTCTCTTTATAAAGTTCAGAATGAGCGACCCTACGGGGTCATAACCAGAAAAGGCTCGTGGGTATGCAGCTTGAAGGATCGAAATTGGTCTGTCCGCGAAGAAAAATGAGCAAGGTGAAGGCTGACCTAGACTAAGAGTAGTCTTGGTGCCGCACGGTCGCGTGATTTCAGTAGGAGGAACGCGTGGACCATGACAAACAGCGTACAATAGAAAGAGCTAATCCACAGTTCGTCGATATGTCCCTTACTCTTTACTAAACCTAACTTTTTCTCATTCAAAAAAGAAGATGTGCTCGAGGGCTACTCTCAAAACAAAACTAAACCAGAATAAAGATAAAGATCTTGAGACCACTGAAATATGTACATCGTAGATTAGGAGGAATAACCATCAGAAAAAGATTGACTTCCAACTGAAGTAGACAAAGAAGATAGGGACTCCATTTTAGCTTCACCCCAATCGAAGACCCGTATAGACGTTCGATAACTCAAGGGGTCCCCTCTCCTTTCAGTCGGCAGGTAACCTCCTCATTCTTTTGCTTTGTGATTGGATGAACCGACTTTGTATGTCCCAGCTTTGAATGAATCTGCTTTGGAACTAGCCTTGTATTAGTCTTGGTATTTTTATTTTAATTTAAGAATAGGCGGTCAGGTCAAGTCCTATTTGTCCACGAAGCCAACAGGGATATGATAATATGTAATTCTAATTTAATCTCTTACCCATATCTTTTCGGCTCATAGCACGATAGAATTTCCTACTCGAAAAAATTGAAGGGGCCAATGTGTATGGTAGAAGGGGGACCATGCCTTGTGTAGGCCAAGCAATAAAGTTCAATAAACTTATGTGCACCAAGGATGTAGTTTGATAAACAGGGTTTAATCCTTTTTTCAAGGCAAAAAAAAACTCCCAAAACGATGATACTCTTATGATAATGGGTGTCACGGACTAAGCTTTCTCTTAACAAGCAATAGATCGTGCGGCATTTGAATGGGCACTCCCAACCAAGTCAGCCTTCAATAGATCGATATCTAAACAAATAATCATAAGCCATGATTAGTCCCAAGCATTCACAATAAGACACAATACATCGATATCAATCTCAAGCACATACACAAGAAGGCATATTCACATTGAGAAAAATAAAGAAAAGCACATCGAGGCAACAATCAGAACATTCAATTGGGGTAAGTTTTATTATACTTAAGAATCATACATCGGGACCTCCCACCATCACCAGGGCCAGGGGCCAGCCTTTGGTGGGTGGCCTAAACTTGCATAGCAACCGATGAGATAGCCCAACACTACGCTGCTGGCTCACCTCCAAAAAGCTTTAGAGATTTTAGAGCTATGCTACCAATAACCATTATAATGTTTGAAATGGGGACACTCTTCCTAACACAAGGGATCTACCCGACCATGACTCTATACATGGATGGCTCATGGCAACCTAAGTCTCGGTCATGGCCCTATACAAGGTTGGCTCATGACATCTTCCTCCACCTATTCTATCCACTTATTTTTCATATGTTTCTTATACAGAAAAGATCAATTGAAGGATTCCAAGTGAAGGGAAGAACAAATCTACAAGGAGAAATTGTCTGTTAGAGGTGAGTAAATAATCTCTTTCAATTTTGGAGTATTGATGGTTAAGTCTTAAGGTGTAATTTATAATCGAGAAATCCTAAAATTTTAGGGTTTCCATTAGCCCTCTTTGGGCAGATGATTTGGGCTTTAATTAGGGTCAAATTAAGTGTTGAGAAAGTTGGTAATGTGAATTTATTGCTGAAACAGAAATTTGATTGGAATAGAAAGGAAAATCTTTGTTTCGTATAAATCCTGATATGAATATTGTGTTTGTAGTGATGAATTAAAGTTATATTATGTATTAAAGGGTTAAATAATACTATAATTATTATATATGGTTGGAAAGCATGTTGAATCTACTTTCTAATGAAACAAACGGGAGTTGAATTCGAGTTCTTTATGAAGAGTTATCCAATTTTTACCTAAGGATGTGCATGCTGCCTAGTAGCAACAGTAATGAGGAATTTCGAAATTTCCCTTAATTTTTATACAAGGATTTACAGATTAACCCATATATGTTTGGAAAGCTTATTGAGTCTATTTTCCAATGAAATAAGCGGAATTGAATTTGGAGTTACCTATGAATAAATACGTAATTTTTATGGAAAGGTATATAGGCTGTCTGACAACAGCGTATAACGTGGATTACAAAAATTGTTATAATTAATCCACAAAGAATCACGAGATGGGCCATATATGGTTAGAAAGCTTGTCAAGTCTAGTTTCCAATGCATTAAAAATATTTTAATTCTGAATTGGATATCTTGAGTTATGGTTGTTTTAGTGAAAGTAGCGAAGACTACCAAAATTAGTTACTCGAGTTATTACTTGTTTAACTTAATTATTTTGGTATAAGTGGCCTCAAATGGGTTGATTAATTATTGTTATGTTGGAATTATCTTGAATAGGCCACTAAATTTTAAGGGAAAAAAATTAGGTGGTGAAATCAAAAGAACGTAAATAGAATCTCACACACTTTGCTTGTTTTCGAATCTATGTATATATGTATATTTTTAAATGAATGAATATTTTATTTTATTATTTTCGATGTATGAAAATAAGGTCAAGCGTATGATTATTTTGTGTTTTTCTATATAAATGATGGATTATACTGATGAATGAAATGAGAAAATGATTTATGTTTAAAGAATGATTTTATGATAGCTACGTTTTTATATCATTGGGAAGTGGGATCATCGACACCAGAACTAGTTCTACGACCCTGGCTAACGGGTAATAGTAGGTAGTGTAAGCCCTGACTAACGGGTTATAATAGTTAGCAATGATCATAAGAATGAAATTGTCGATACGGCTAATGTCACAGGTTATAGCAGTGACCATAGCTAACGATTTGAATGATAATGATGATTTATAATAGTGATGATTTACGATGATTTTTAATGATTGATCCATGATTTGGTTTGATTATGATATTTGAATAGTAACATATTTTACAATGATTTATGAATTTACGAAATGTTTGATAGAACGATGATATTGAGATATTTTGACATTATGATTTGATGAATATTTTGAATGATCTATATGACATGTATGAAATGATGTTTGATCCGATAAAGTGTGTGAGTCTTCACTTACTGAGCTGTGGTTTGCTCATTTCTTATTTTTTTTTTCTTTTACAGATGTTATGAGTGATAAGTACAATTAGCTTGAGAAAAGCTAGAAAAATTGAGCATTGGAGAACTACTTAGAAATATAGGATTTTATGAAGTATTATTTATTTTAGTTGTAATAGAAAAAGAGGTCATGCCTAAAATCCCCGGTCCAAGACAATAGTCTAAGTCAGCTTGCTAGAAAGACACCGGTTAATGGTTTTTACTGCACTACACTATGAAAGTAAGGTAAGGTTTCAATCGGCAATGCAAAAGCTAAGTCAGTTCCAGAAGCTGGGAATGAAAATGGCACATCATGAGGTGGAGCCGGAGAAGAACCGGGATAAGGAAACTATTTTCGCTATTGTTCCTAGAGAGGAAAACTATCCCTAAAAACCAGTTTCCCTCTTGTGATAACTCTTGAGGTGATGGATATGCTGTGTAAGGAGTTATGGTAACGCTTGAATTCAGTGCCACAGCTTCTTTTACAGTTTCGGTAGCTACTGTTACTTGAGGCAATCTCCAGATAAAGAAATCCTGCATTGCCTTACAATAATTGGAAAATACGATGAAAATCTGATAACAGATCAATCCGAAACAGAGGATATGTTGGTTCTTTAAAAGGTAATGTAAAGAAAGCTAAGCGAGAGCCCTTATTATATTAGGATAGGAGCTATGTAATTGCGAAAGGAGGAAGCTCGTCTTGTAGCTACTTTACTTTATATGGCTGCATTTTTGGTTATCTCTGTCGTAGCATGCTTCTATCATTCACTCTATCCGGTAGTCTTATTCTAAAATCTCACAAGACTCGTGATCGGGCTTTCCTCAATGGCCTTGTGTAAAGGTATTGAGCAAGACCAAAGGTTTCTTTTTTTGTTTCGACAGTGAATTTTCTGCTTGCCATCGTTGGAAACTTGCATTTAGCGCCTCGACAAAATTCTTATAGAGACGAGAGGTGCTTCTTTATTTATGATGCTTTGGTTATTGATAGTAGTATTCCTAATCTGAGCTTCCAATGCGAGGTTTGCTCATCGAAATGTTCCCCAGTCATTAGTTTTCCGGTCAGCGCTGGGCATTAGCTTCTATGGTAAATAGGTCCCTATGCTCTCTGAATCTACTTGTATATAGTCTTCAAGTTGAGCCCTCCAAGCCAAGCATTAAATTGACATTGATCTTTTCGTCCGTTGGTTGACGGATTGAGTACAAATCAAGGTGTAAAAAAGAAAATAAGGACGTTCGATGATGGTTGCCTCACATCAGTTGTTGTGGCGTAGAGAGGTCAAACGCCCTTCTCACAGGCTCTGTCGTTGGATCATTAATTGGTTCAAGGGGCATAGCGCTAGAACTATACCTTGGATAAGGAGAAGAAGTACATAGGATAATTGGTAAACAATAGGGAGAATGTGTCACATATCAGCTGTTAGGAAGGGAAGGTTGAGAAATCCCATGTCAGCTGTTGTCTAGATAGATAGAATAAGATCTTTCATGTCGCATATCCGCTTTTCTTTAATGGATGGAAAGAGGGGCGGAGTTACTGGAGGATGTGATGGAGGGGAAGGAATGAGAACAACCAAATTTGGCTACCTCTCCCACTCATTAAGGCAGACATAAGAAACTAAACTATTGCCAAAGGAGACTAGGTCCGCTATGCCCCTTCACCTATTAAAGCCTTACTTGAGTGCTGCCCTTTTTAGGGCCTTCTGCGTCAGAGAAACCCCATCGGGGCAGTCACCCAGAGTTCAAATTCGATCCATTAGGTTCTTCAATTTATTCATAAAAGAAAGTAGAAACAAGAAATTCATACATATCATCAAAGCGGGGATATGACTATCTTCTTTACCGTTGTTATTAATATTCATCATTTTGGGATGTTTGTTTTGGGGATTCAATTTCTTAATGGTGAACAGATCATTTGATATATATTTTTTTGACTTTATAGTGTATGTAATGGTAGAAAAACAATTGAACCTGCAATGGCTACTAAATAACCTCCTTTGACTTTTTCAAGAATAAAGCCTTTTAAGTTTTTTCTTGGTTCGCCAAATCATGTTCAGTTCCAGCCTAATTAGGTTTTGTCTGAATCTTTGTGGATTTAGAAGAAGTGGTTCACTAGCCATTCCATCCAAGGATCCCATTAAATCATTCAACCTTGCGGCTGCTCGCTCTTTGATCATTGAATCACCGAAAATTAGATCAATGAAAATTCTCTCCAAAATTCACTTTTTGATCCGCGATTTCCCACCACTACACCCTGGAATCCTACCTTATTCTCAAACCTGGTTTTGGCTCGGTTGATTGGCACTCCAGTAAGCTCATCTTGGATACAAAATCTGGGGGCCCCAAGTCCTGCATCCACCAAGAACATATCATCCTTTAAGCGTAAAACATCTGATTTTAATGCGTTTCCACTAGATAATAAGAAACTGGAATTCGATCTTGGATAGTTTCTACTCATATAGTAGCTCATCATATAGTAGCTTTTTTCTTGACTCCTCTTCCTGTTCTATTGATCAAAGTCAAAGCCCTTGAGCCTTTCTACTTAAAGACCCGCACTGCTATTTCTTTCATGCCCTTCTTTAGTCGAAGGCTTCCTACCTACGTGAAATATAGTTCGTAGCCAGACTTGCTATCTTAGGCCTCACCTAATTCGCTTTCTTAGGTCTGATCGTCTTCTATAAAGGCATAGCCTTTGATCCTGGGCACGCACCAAATGTTGTAAAGCTAAGTGCTCTGTTCTCTTCTCCTTTTTTTATAGCTAACTGGAGCTTCTATGGCTATATACCCATATATGGCTATCTAGTCCCAGGGAATGGAAGGTGAGAAGCATCATTTTAATCTTGATTGCCAGGTACAATTTCATCTCTATCATCCGAATCCCCAGCTCTATCTTTATTAGTTTTTCCCCTCTAGTACGGACGCGCGGAGCAACGGAAGCGAGTATGCTGCTAAGCGGCATTAGAATCGTCGATAGGGGATAGACAAGAGAAGAGAATAGCTTCGATACGACCTTCCAATCAATGGAAATCTATTCCATGAACCTAAGTGCCGGCCCAAGCTTTCTACTCTGAATGCCTCTGCTCTACATCTATCTATTCTCTAAGACCCAGACTCGAAGGGACAGAAAGGGAATCGAATCTGTCTGTGGCTCCAAAGCACCATTTCTATCCATTCCCGAGCCATCACCAGTCCATTTCATGCCTTCGATTCGACTCCAGCAACAGCGAATGAAGAGAGACCTCCAAGGTAAAGTCTTTTAATCTATCTTTTCTAGATTCATTTTCCCCTGCCCGGCTAGATATTCCACTCCTAGCGACCTTCACGGAACATCTATTGCACTCTTTTCCACCAAAGCTAGAGTTCGTGCGCTAGCGCTTAGGGCTTCAGTTGAATTTGCCCAAGTGCTTGCTAGCTCTCGTATCTGCTGGCCCTTTTGCTACAGTCCAATTAGGGTTATATGCTATCCAAGGGGAGAAGTTTCATAGGATGAGTCTAAGAGCTTTATTTGCTTCTATGAGAATCAGATAATAAGCCCTTGCAATAGAACGACGAGTGGCACAGATAAGAGCAATATAGGCTGGGATCCCTCTCTTTGATGACAGTGCTTATGGCTTCTACTGGTGTCTTTTGTACCTGCATTAAAGAAGGTTCTCTTTCCTGGTAGTTATTTATATATCAGACATTGGTTACAGGCACTTGGGTCCAATTTTATTTTGCAAAAAGTCATGACTAACCAAGGAATGCTACCTCATAAGATGTTAGTTCCAGGTGGATGGCTAGAGCTATAGTCGACCGAAAACCCAGGTACTGTTGATTCAAGAACCTAGAGTGGACAAGACCGGGTCAAACTCCAGTTAAACGCATAAAAAACTGAGGGACGCTTCTTCCACCATGAAACAGCACTAAAGAAGGATTGCGCTTCCTCTAGTCCGGAAGACAAGATTTCATAAGCAAAAACCTAAAGCGGATGAAGACTCTTTTTGAAGTCAGCCACGACCTTTGATACGAGGGCGTGGAGAAGCGGTTTATTAGTCATTCGCATCACATGTAGTTGACGATCATTCTTGACACTGATATCCTTGCTTATTAATTCGACTGGTAATTGATAAGATATGTATCTAGCCTAGGGATGCCTGCCCTCTTCGGCCTCCCCTTCTTTTCAGAGCTCGAATTGTTAAATGCGTCGATCAGCATCCACTTATATAAGCTATTGGATTGATTTAAAGCATTGTTTTGGAAAGTCAGTCTAAAGACTAGCCCTCCGGAAGTGTACTATTGACTTGAGATTTTTTAACTTGAGCATAGAACGAGACATTGATGACTGCGATTTTCCCATTTCTTTGTGATTTTCTTTTCTTTTAAAATGGACATTCAATGTGACATTTGATATAATGAAGGATCTCCGCTCTGTCTTTCTTCAACAGCTGGATTCCTAAAGCTAGAAATCAGAGCATTTCATTTCCCGGGAGTTTACCATTTACCTAAGTTCTCCAATCATTTTGTGAAAAGGCCCATGTTCATAATAAGCATGAACATGGATTGCCCCTCCAGTACAAAACCCTATTTTTAGTGCCTACACCCAAAAAAAGTGAGAAAATGACCTGATTTAGCTTGAACCTTGAGCCGTAGAAGAGGACCTTTTAGAAGGACGGCTAGTTTTAGCCCTTGAGCATGGAATTAACCAAAAGTTAACCTATTTAAAGGTTTACTGTATCATTTACTGGTGATGGGAATATGTAATATTGTTGTAGAAGTTTCCAGCCTCACGGGCTTTAGATTGAACTATGGAACCGAGCGAAGACCTTTGAGATTGATATTCCCCAGTCCACTTATGAAATGGATCCAGATTAACAGCTTTCGATTGAGATGTAAAGTCACCTTCGCCTTTGCTTTTCGCATTCTATGCGACTTTCTCCAACTCTAATATCAGGGTTTTCCTTCTCTATGAACTCTAAGATTGATCCACAAAGATATTATACCTACTTCAGTAGAAGTTTATCCTGAGCCCTACAGCACTTCGTTGCTTACTCCAGTGAGCTACCTATTTAATTAAAGGGATATTCTCCTTTTTTAGTGTACATGCTTGAAAGCGGAAAAGATGAACTAAGACTAATAAAAGGAAACGAAAACTTATCTTTTGTCCTGTGCGTGCAATTTTCCATATTGCCTGGTGCAACCTAGACCACATGAGGCTACCAGCGCCCTTCCTAAGGATCTGATCTCTCTGGTGGGCTCACTTCGGAAGTATAAACATTAAAGAGGTAAATATTGATGAGGTAAGGCTCTCAAATGCATGCAAACCCGAGAAAACAAACACATACTAGAAAAATCAGCTATGAGGACTTCGAAAGAGTACGTACTACAGGTCAATACTAAAGGCTTTGTTAGCCAGTTCTCCTTTGCAAACCCATATCAACACCAGAACATATTAGAAGCTATTATTAATGTCGCTAACGGACTCATTGACACCCTATCTATTATAATTCCTATGATTAGATCGCCCACGGGCTAAAAGCAACCTTCGCCATCGCCCGAGACTGCTAACAAGGATTCTAACCCTACTGGATCTTTCCTACCCTTCTACAAAACCTGACTTCCCACTTAAGAATAAGAAGTACTCGATTCCGATGCAAGCTTTGATAATCAGTCTACCCCTTTATAACATAATCTTTCTTCTAGTCTTGCTTTCTCAAGCCAATCCTACGTCTCGAATAGGATGGTTGACAAGACTTTCTTTGAGTTGTACCCACTTTTTCTGCACTTTTTTATTTATTTATTGCCCTTTCCTACCAATCTACTTTCAGACCGGGAATTCACTTCTTCACTCAAGATTACATGTTGCCATACGAAACATGGATTTAATGACTTCTAGTCCGTCCTAGTCCCTTCCTTTCTCTCTTTCTGTGGTCCTACTGCGACCCGGATATGATACAACGAGAAAAACAATCATGGATCGTAACTTCCCCGGAGCTTACTTTGCTTTTTAAAACCATTAAACCTCTTATTAAACATATAAAGATCACTCCTAAAATAGTTTACAGGCCAAGCCTTCAAGAGTTATTTTTTTGCTAGGCTTTCCACTCATTTTCTCATGGTTGAGCTTCTTTTATTTCCTTAGATAAGGGATCTCGCTAACCTCCCTTCTGTGAAACTCACTTTAAGGAAGTAGATGAGCTCTCACCTACATAAGGACCAGAAGACGCATTCTAACGCTCTACAGAGCCCGAAAGACTAATTTCAGAGTTTACAATCAGATTAGATTCGAAATCAGAGAATAGAAACAAGAGGGACAAAGTAGCTCACCAAAAAGGAGAACGACTTCAACAAGAGGAACTACTCTTGACTTCAATAAAGAAAGAGAGTTGCTTACTACGGAAAGCAAGATGCCAGTGGGGATAGACCCGACATTAATAGAAAGTGAATGATCAAGATCGGGAGAAATTCAATAAAAAAACCAAGAGAAGGAATTGATACGGCTTTTTGTAATAGAAAAACTCAAGGTAAACCCTAAGACAAGGTCTAAGGTTACTTCCGATCTTTAAAACCAATGACCAATTTATTGAGACGATAGATAAAATTTATTGAAAAGAGTAAAAAACTTGAGATCTTTGAGAGGTTAAGATCTGTAGAAATTATGACTTCTATACTAACTATCTATTTAACTCTCTATGTGGTCTTCTTTTCCAATATTATCCAACAAGGTTATTGATTTGATATGTATTAGCCCTAAGCCCTCTCTCCGATCAATGTCGATGTATACATCATGCACACTATTACCAAGTGAAATGTAGACTCTTTCGTTTTCTTCTTTCTTCATAGCAGAAGAAAAAGAAGCATCGATCTTGGAGAATTAGCACGTTGTCTTACTTTCGCTTTTCTTTCGATTTAAATCCTGGTTCAAGAAACGCTTTCAATGCGATATTCTTTCTCGAAGACTCAAAAACAAAAAAGTCTTTTCGAGATCCTACGTGAACGGCTATCTAAGTTCTTATTAGAACGAGGCAATAAGCCCATGACTCAAAGATTTTCTTTTCCTATTCTAACTCTAACTAAGACACATCCTTATAACGCCAATCTTATGGCCCTAGTATACCTAGACTCCTAAAGAGTAAAGCTAGTACACCGGTCGGTTGAAGAAGCCACTTTCAAATCAATAATAACGATGTCAGAGATATTTCATGAGGCAGATTCGGGTTTCGGTAAACTCGTCTTTAGACCTAATGCTAGCTTTCTATCGAGTCTGTCCAGGGAAATGGTCGGCCATGGACCAACCGTGCTTTTTCTATGTAATAGACCTGCTCCTCTTTCCGAGATCGACTACTGAAGCATTTTCATTACTTTCGTCTATAACCATACCACATGAAACGATTAGTGTCATGAGTCAACCTTCTATAAGGTCATGACCGGGACTTAGGTAGCCATGAGCCATCCATGTATAGGGCCATGGCCGGGTAGACCCCTTGTGTTAGGAAAAGTGTCTCCATTTCAAACATTATAACGGTTACTGGTAGCATAGCTCTAAAATCTCTAAGGCTCTTTAGGGGGGTGAGCCGACAGGGTATTGTTGGGCTGTCTCACCGGGTGCTATGCGAGCTTAGGCCACCCACCATGGGCTGCCCCCCTGGCCCTGGTGATGGTGGGAGGTCCCGATGTATGATTCCCAATTTTAATGATATGTGCCTCGATTGAATGCCCGATTGTTGCCTCGATGTGTTTCTTTTCTTTCTCGATGTGAATGTGCCTTGTTGTGTGTATGGATGAGATTGATATTGATATATAGTGCCTTATTGTGAATGCTTGAGACTAACCATGATTTATGGTTATTTGTTCAGATCTCGATCTATTGAGGGCTGACTTGGGTGGAAGCGTCCATTCAAGTGCCTCGCGGCTAGTGCTTGTTGAGAGAAAGCTTAGTCCGTGACACGTGGTATCAGAGCACGGTTGAGAAGTGCTAGAGAAATGGATGAGATGGCCACAAGTGGTGGACCGGATCATCGGCAGAGAATTGAGGAACTTGAGGCCGCGGTGGCCGCAATGAAAACTCATATGGTAACAAAAGACCGAGTGAGGGAGATCGAGACAACCCAGCGGGAGTTGTCCGATACTCTCCACAATGTGAGCGAAGAGGCTAGAGATGCCTTGAACATACTCCACAAGGAGTTTGAGGAGCTCAGGGCCCAGATGAGCATCCTACAAATGGCGGTGGCCAGTTCGAGTTCAAGCTCGACGGACAGGGGACAAAGGCCCAAAGTACCGGAGCCTCGGTGCTATGAGGGGGCAAGGGATGCTAAGGAACTTAAGAATTTCCTGTTCAACATGGAACAATACTTCCGAGCTGTACACACAAGTTCAGAGGAAGACAAGGTGACAATGGCATCGATGTATCTCGTAGGGGATGCCAAGTTGTGGTGGCGCTCCAAGTTTGTCGATGACGAGTGCCCGATTAAGACCTGGACAGATCTGAAGCGTGAACTGAAAAACCAGTTTTTTCCGGAGAATGTGGATTATATGGCTCGAAGGAGACTTCGAGAGTTGGTGCAAACCGGAACGGTGCGAGAGTTCGTGAGGAACTTTTCTACCCTGATACTGGATATTAGGGACATGTCCGAGAAGGACAAGTTATTCCATTTTATTGAGGGCCTCAAGCCGTGGCGAGGACAGAGCTACAGAGGCAAAGAGTGCAAGATGTGACGACGGCCATGGCTGCAGCGGAACGTCTTCATGATTTTAATGATGGTTCGTTAAAACGGAAGAACCCTCCACCATCGGGTAGTAGCTCTAATCTTGGGAGTGGGGGAAAGATAACTAGGTTGGACCGACCCTTCAGTTGGGGATCAGACAGGAGGTCCTTTGGGCGAGATAGCATCCAGCCTATGACAAACAACGCAGGGATCTTCAAGCCTAGGCAACCGCTTGCTTGCTTTCTTTGCAAGGGGCCGCATCGAGTGGCTGAGTGCCCACACCGAGGAGCCCTTAATGCCTTAAGGACCTCATCCCAAGAGTCTGCAAAAGTGCCCGAGAGCGTTGAAGAAGCTGAAGAGGAGCCAGCCAGGATGGGTTCAATAAGGTTCCTCAGTGCCCTTCACACCCAATTGAACACTATAAAGAAAGAGCAAAGCAGAGGCTTGATGTACGTGAACTTGACGATCAATGGGAAAACCACCAAGGCCATGGTGGATACAGGCGCAACCGACACTTTCATCACACCAGAAGAAGCAAAAAGGTGTGGTCTTCAGATTGGTAAAGACTGTGGGCGAATGAAGGCGGTCAATTCGCCAGCCTTTGCAATCAGTGGAAGCTCGAAAAGTGTGACGACCCAATTGGGGCCATGGGAAGGGAAGGTAGACTTCACAGTCTCCCCCATGGATGACTTTGATGTCGTTCTAGGATTGGACTTCATGACGTTGGCTCAGGTGATCCCTATCCCCGCTGCTAGCTGCTTGTTGTTCTTAGGAGAACACCCATGTGTGGTGCCAGCCAATATCTTGCCAAAGAGTGGGAAGAAAATGATTTCGGCTTTGCAATTCAAGAAAGGGGTAAAGAGAGGGGAACCCTCTTTTGTGGCCATGCCGATCTACAAAGAAGGGTCGAAAGTAGAACCAATACCCAATGGCGTGAAGAAAGTGTTAGAAGAATTCAAAGAGGTGATGCCAGAGATGTTGCCCAAGGTTCTACCCCCTCGACGAGCAGTGGACCACGAAATTGAGCTACTCCCAGGGGCAAAACCCCCTGCTAGAGCCCCCTATCGCATGGCCCCGCCAGAGTTGGCCGAGCTGAGAAAACAGTTGGATGAGCTTCTACAAGCCGGGTTCATCCGACCATCAAAGGCTCCTTTCGGAGCGCCAGTGCTATTCCAGAAAAAGCATGATGGGAGCTTGCGCTTATGTGTCGACTACAGGGCTTTGAACAAAGTCACCGTAAGAAACAAATATCCTATCCCGCTCATAGCAGACTTGTTTGATCAATTGAGCGGGGCCAAATACTTCTCCAAACTGGACCTGAGATCGGGATACCATCAGGTCAGAATCCTCGAGGGAGATGAGCCGAAGACCACCTGTGTAACACGGTATGGTGCATTTGAATTCCTTGTTATGCCTTTTGGACTAACCAATGCTCCTGCCACATTTTGTACATTGATGAATCAGGTGTTTCATGACTACCTAGACAAGTTTGTAGTCATTTATTTAGATGATATAGTGGTGTATAGCTCCACGTTGGAAGAACATCAAGAACACCTGCGCCAGGTATTTCAAAGGTTACAGGACCACCAGTTATATGTAAAAAGGGAGAAGTGTGCATTCGCTCAGACCCAAATCCATTTTCTCGGTCACATTGTCGAACGTGGCCACATCCGAATGGACATGGAAAAAGTCAGGGCCATCAAAGAGTGGACGATACCGAAGAATGTTAGTGAGCTCCGCTCCTTTTTGGGACTAGCCAACTATTATAGAAGGTTTGTGGAAGGGTACTCTCGTAAGACCACGGCCCTCACGGAGCTACTGAAGAAGGAACATAAATGGTGTTGGACGAACGAGTGCCAGGAGGCCTTTGAGGGATTGAAGGATGCTATTATGAAGGATCCCATCTTAGCTCTCCCCGATATTGGAAAGCCTTTTGAAGTCCAGACGGATGCATCGGATTTTGCTATTGGAGGTGTGCTTTTACAACAACATCACCCGGTAGCATTCGAAAGTAGGAAGCTGAGCGAAGCTGAAAGGAAATACACAGCCCAGGAGAAAGAGCTCCTTGCGGTGGTTCATTGCTTGAGGACTTGGCGGCATTACTTGTTGGGTGCGCACTTTGTCGTGAAGACAGACAACACAGCCGTTAGCCACTTCCTCACCCAACCAAGACTCACGGCGAAACAAGCTAGGTGGCAGGAATTTTTAGCTGAGTTCGACTTTTATTTTGAGCATACCGCGGGGAAGACTAATCAAGTGGCGGATGCCTTGAGCAGGCGGCCAGAGTTAGCGGTCCTCAGAAGAATGGCCCCAATGGTGGCTAGCAGAGCCACTACAGACATCCATAAGTTGATTGGAGACCATTTAGGGAAAGACCCGCAAGCCTGTGCCATTTTGAAGCTAGTGGAAGAAGGGAAGTCCAAACATTTCTGGAAAGAAAATGGGGTCTTGTGGACCAAGGGACCTCGAGTCTTTGTGCCAAGAGCAGGAGGTCTGAGACAGATGCTGATGAGGGAGTGTCATGACACCCCATGGGCGGGACATCCGGGCTGGCAGCGCACGTTGGCGTTATTGAAACAAGGTTATTATTGGCCTCAAATGCGACAAGATGTGATGGAATATACGAAGACTTGCCTCATTTGCCAACAAGACAAAGTCGAGAAGAGGAAACCTGCAGGTATGCTTGAACCTTTATCGGTACCTACCAAACCGTGGGAAAGCATCTCCCTCGATTTCATCTCGAGCCTACCCAAGGTTGGCGATCTTGGAGCTATCTTGGTGGTGATTGATCGGTTCTCTAAGTATGCCACATTCATTCCTGCTCCCAAGTACTGTACAGCGGAGGACACAGCTCGACTATTGTTCAAACATGTGGTCAAGTATTGGGGCCTCCCCCAAAACATTGTCAGTGATAGAGATCCTAGATTCACAGGGTCCTTTTGGAGAGAACTTTTCAAGATTTTGGGGTCCCAACTCAACATCTCCTCGAGCTATCACCCTCAAACTGATGGCCAAACAGAACGGTTCAATGGATTGTTAGAGGAATACTTGAGGCATTTTGTCCACGCCAACCAAAAGAACTGGCCCTCATTATTGGACGTTGCTCAACTCTGTTTTAATTCCAACAAGAGCTCTTCCACCAACAAGAGCCCATTTGAGGTGATCACCGGACAATTACCAAGGCTACCCCACACTTCCTTGGAACAATATGGAGGAAAGAATCCCAGAGCATTCAACCTCAGCAAGGAGTGGAAACTAAACACGGAGATCGCACAAGCCTACTTAGAGAAAGCGTCAAAACGGATGAAGAAATGGGCAGACAAGGGTCGTAGAGCTCAGCAATTTCAAGTTGGGGATTTGGTTCTTGTTCGATTAGTCCCTGAACAAACCAGGTTCTTGAGGAAGAGAGATCGTAGATTGGTGCGCAAGTACGAAGGTCCAGTAAGGGTCCTTTCCAAGGTGGGGAATGCTTCCTACAAAATCGACCCTCCAAAGTGGATGAAGGTGCACCCAGTATTTCATGTGAGCAACTTGAAGCCATTCCATGCAGATCCTACAGATGCTGGTCGAAGAGAGCCAACCAGAGCCGCCATCACCATGAAACCACCTCAGAGCGTCGAGTCCAAGAGATCTTAGCTGACAGGGAAACCAAGATATCTCGAAGACTAGTTCGAGTACTTAGTAAAGTGGGAGGGACTAGGCCTAGAAGAAACCAGCTGGGAGAGAGAGCACGACCTCCAGAGATTTCAAAGGAAGATCGAAGAATTTCAAGCCAGCAAGTCGACGAGGACGTCGTTAGAATAGGTGGGGGAGGATGTCATGAGCCAACCTTGTATAAGGCCATGACCGGGACTTAGGTTGCCATGAGCCACCCATGTATAGGGCCATGGCCGGGTAGACCCCTTGTGTTAGGAAAAGTGTCCCCATTTCAAACATTGTAACGGTTACTGGTAGCATAGCTCTAAAATCTCTAAGGCTCTTTAGGGGGGGTGAGCCGGCAGGGTATTGTTGGGCTGTCTCACCGGGTGCTATGCGAGCTTAGGCCACCCACCATGGGCTGCCCCCCTGGCCCTGGTGATGGTGGGAGGTCCCGATGTATGATTCCCAATTTTAATGATATTGCCTCGATTGAATGCCCGATTGTTGCCTCGATGTGTTTCTTTTCTTTCTCGATGTGAATGTGCCTTGTTGTGTGTATGGATGAGATTGATATTAATATATAGTGCCTTATTGTGAATGCTTGAGACTAACCATGGTTTGTGGTTATTTGTTCAGATCTCGATCTATTGAGGGCTGACTTGGGTGGAAGCGTCCATTCAAGTGCCTCGCGGGCTAGTGCTTGTTGAGAGAAAGCTTAGTCCGTGACAATTAGCATCGCCTCATTCGGTATCAATGAAATGAAAAGTTTATGTTCTTCAAGCGCAAAGTGATTCGAAAACAATTTCATTGCACGGAGCCTACCTATCTTCCAACTAGTGCTATCTTTGTATGTATGCTTCGTTCCCATCGATCGAGCCTTGAAACAGGCACATACGCATCATCAAGAAAACCTAAACCGGCTCAAGCCACAAGTAAGAGTGACACCACCATGAAAGCAGCAACCTACTTTACTCGACTTGGACAACAAAACAACCAATCGCCGTGAAGAAAACTATTTTATATAGCCTGTCCTTACTTGAACTCTTAAAACAACTTCACTTGTTGTTGACGAAACCAAAGAAAAGCCCTGTTCTTTCATCCCTAGAATAGTCTACTTGGGTCTAGGATCTCTGGTCTTGAAGATCGTCTTATTAGAGGAATCAAAAGCGCCACTCATAGAAGCCCGACAGTGAGTATCCTCCCTTTTCTCCCTATAAGTTGAAGCAGAAGTAGATTCCACAGTCATTTCTTCCTTGTTGTTGGGTTTCGCATTGGTGGATTGTATTACAAAAGAAAGTCTGTTCCCTTCTCCGTCTTCCCACTTTCAAGTCTTCAAGTCAAAGTTTTTGCGGTGCCTTCTTGTGGATCCTCAATTGGTCTTTTAAAAGATTAGGCCAAAAGTATGACGTCAGTGGTACTAAGGTCTAAATCGATAACCAAAATTGGATATCTCTCTCATGCTTCTACTATTTTATTTATTTAATTAGGACTTTCAAGATGATAAGATCAACATCATGAATTTACTCTTGCAGCTCCTAGAACATCTCTAGGCTAGAGTCACAATCTTCCTGCCACGGTAGTGGCCCTATGGCTCAATCGATGACAGGACTAAGTTACCATATGCCAATTTGATTGTTGGATTGGACAGGGAGAAGCGAAAGACTTTCTGGCCATACTGCCACTTCCCTAGTCACTTTCCTTACTTATTCTTACTGTCTAGCACTAGACTAGGGGGTCACTTCGCTTGCCTAATGCTCTTCCTTGTCTTGGCTTGGTACCGAGAATGGAAGAACATCTGATTAACCAATAGGCATATTACGAAGAACAATCTAAAGTGCCAATCTCAACTTCTATCTTCTTACCTCGTTCAGTCTTGATGGCGGATAGTTCAATGTATGCTCGATTGCTAGTAGTTGGAGGGAGAGTTCGAAAGCCCACACTCATTGCTTTCTATTTTTCAAAGGCAGAGCTTAACCTTTCCTCAACTCCCGTAGCCTCTTGGTAGATAGGGTACTCCCCTTTCTTAGCGCAGGATAGACTTTCCCCTTTTTATAAGAGTAAGGTAAGCATTCAAGCCCCTTAACTAGGTTGGAGCTATGAAGCCCTTCCTTTAGTTGGTGCTCAGGTTTGGAACCATAACAACGATACTCAAAAGGTCAGGTCAACTCACTGCTTCTATCGCCTCTCCATTCCCTCCTTCACTTCAGTTTCAGGTCGACAAAAGAAGATTTCATTGTTTGAGATCATGCGTTACCTGCTCTTTTCTCCTATAAATTCAAATGCATAGCCAATTTTCTTCAAAGAACAATACCCAGGTGGTAAAGACCGTGGGATAGGCGCAGGTGTGTACGCAGTGATTTAGGTGAAGAAAGAATCCAGAGATCAAGTGAAAACAAAGCAAAACGTGCATCTATTCCACCTAAGAGGAATTATGAGCTAACTGCAGAAAAGTTATAAGGGTAAAAAATTTGTCTCAGCAAGTGATTGGCATTGTCGATGAGGTCTAGAGCTTAAAGCTTGCTTTTCACTATAAAGCAAAGCACGGTGCTAGAAAGAAGGGCAGTGGATCGGTCAACACTTCCACCACTTGCTTGAGAGATGATTTACTTTACGCATCGGATACTGTTATAAGAGTAAGAGCTCACCCAGGAGAAATAAATAATGGTCGGGGGATGCTTTCAACAAAAATGAAAAATTGAGTCTATCGCGTGTTTTTGGGCTATCATTCCATTTCCCGAGGTGGCTAGCTTTCCAGCCTTTGTGCTTGATATTAAAAAGATGGCATACCAACGATTCACTTATTGGAACGAGGGAAAGGAAATGGGATTGACTATCATAGGTAACGTAATGTTCAAAATCACTCATATCCAGTTCAATCGAAGTAGCTTATGTCCACTAAAGCCCTCTAGCTGAAAAGATTGAATGACTTCAAAGGGAGGAAAGGCTAG
Source organism: Durio zibethinus (assembly GCF_002303985.1). The sequence goes on along the minus strand of NW_019167949.1, from coordinate 12,079,309 downwards.
ACTCAAATCCAATCCCAGGTAACGATTATGCTGAGACTTTCTCTTCGATAGCTAAATTCACCTCGGTTCGAGTTTTCTTAACTCTTACAGCCAATCGGAACAGGCCCTTGCACCAATTGGATCGAATAATGACTTCCTCCCTCAAACCTAACTGAAGAGGGGTAGGAAGCGGCATTCCTCCCAATTGCTTCTTGCTAGCATAGAAAATCCAACTCATTTCATCGATTTATGGCTTTCTTTCCTTGTGAATATGGGTACTTTACTAGGTTATTCTTCGTATCGAAGAAAGGAAATGATGTTGTATAAATAAGGGCGCTCTCACTCTCTCTTGCATGTGAACTAAAGGCTAGGCTTCTTCATGCCTTTGCTCGAATGCCTTGTTCTGTACTGTAGCACAAGAATAAGCTGCTCTCGAAGAAGGATAAGTGCTCATTGAACGGAGAGGAAGCAAGCTAACGAAACCTCTCTGTAGGCATTAAAAGAAGAGGATCAGAGCAGGAAAGAAAGGAAGACATATATGGTGTAGATGGCACTAGGCTGAAGACATGGCTTAACACATGAGCGACAGGCGAAGAGCAGGGATCATTTTAGTAGAAAAGACAACTGCTCTGAAATCAGCAATGCCACATCTGACTCAAAAGGGATCGATAAGCCTTTGCACATGAGAATAGGATTAGACTGAACGAAAATAACCCTGGGAGGGAATGTAGATGGCATCGCATAAGCTCTTTCATGTGACGGTAACTTGAAATAGAATATCTTAAGAGAAGAGAGTTCCCTTTGGCAAGGTGATATCGATTGCTTGAGTAACGGAAAACAGGCTCCTCCCCGAAACTGCCCGTTTGTTAAGGTGGGAGTCCGTTAGTAAAAGAAAAGCCGCTAGTCCTAACTAAAAAAAGGAACAGTCACCAGGTTTAATGATTTGGCCTTCCTGATTAAGCGGGAATGGAGGGAAAGGTACCATTCTTAAGCGTTCGTACCCCATACCCCTATAATAATGGTAGAGGTTACTTACACCTTCAATAGGTGGTTAAGAAAAAAGGCTTTAAAAGATTCAACTTTCTATTTCTCTTCTCTATCTCTTCGAAAGCAGCAAGATACGATAGCTTAGTGGCTACTAAAACTCAAGGTTCCCCCTAGGGGTACTGTAACACGCTCAAGAAGGGCACACTACCTAGTACTACCTTGAGTTACACAGTAACACCTTTTTAAGGATAAAAAAGTTGCTGAAGGTAAAAGAAAGGACCTTTCAAAGAAGAAAGAAAGCCAAAATAAGGAATGCTATCTGATCTTTTAAGAGTAGTAGCACTTAACACAGGAAGAGATAAACATATAAAATAATTATAGATAAATAGAGGTATTAGATTGGCAAAGGCCTTACTCTATTCCTAACTAAAGAAAAGAATAGCAGTTTTAGTGTCATGAGTTAATCTTGTATAGAATTATGATCGAGACTTAGGTTATCATGAGCCACTCATGTATAGGATCATGATCGGATAGATCTCTTATATTAGGAAAAGTGTTCCTATTTTAAATATTGTACTGGTTACTGGTAGCATAGCTCTAAAATTTTTAAGACTCTTTAGAGGAGGGTGAGCCGACAGTGTAGTGTTGGGTTGTTTAACCGGTTGCTATGCGAGCTTAGGCCATCCACCAATGGTACCCCCTGGCCCTGGTGATGGTGAGAGATCTCGATGTATGATTCTCGAGTATAATAAAACTCACCCTGATTGAATGCTCGATTGTTGCCTCGATGTGTTTTTCTTTATTTTTTTCGATGCGAATATGCTTTCTTGTGTGTGTGCTTGAGATTGATCTCGATATATTGTGTCTTATTGTGAATGCTTGGGACTAATCATGGCTTATGGTTATTTGTTCAGATATCGATCTATTGAAGGCTGACTTGGTTGGGAGCGCCCATTCAAGTACCGCACGGTCTATTGCTTGTTGAGAGAAAGCTTAGTCTGTGACACGTGGTATCAAAGTACGGTTGAGAAGTGCTAGAAAAATGGATGAGATGGCCACAAGTGGTGGACCCAATCATCAACAGAGGATTGAGGAACTTGAGACCGCGATGACTGCAATGAAAACTCATATGGCTACTAAAAACCGAGTGAGGGAGATCGAGACAACCTAGCGGGAGTTGTCCGATACTCTCCACAACGTAAGCGAAAAGGCTAGAGATGCCTTGAACATACTCCAAAAGGAGTTTGAGGAGCTCAGAGCACAGGTGAGCATCCTACAAGTGGCTGTGGCCAGATCGGGTTCGAACTTGATGAAAAGGAAAAAAAGGCCCAAGGTGTCGGAGCTTCGATGTTATGAGGGGGCAAGAGATGCCAAGGAACTTGAAAATTTCCTGTTTGACATGGAACAGTACTGTCGAGCTGTACACACGGATTCAGAGGAAGACAAGGTAGCAATGGCGTCGATGTACCTCACAAGGGATGCCAAGCTGTGGTGGCGCTCCAAGTTTGTCGATGACGAGTGCCTGATTAAGACTTGGACGGATCTGAAGCGAGACTTGAAAAACCAGTTTTTCCTTGAAAATGTGGAGTATATGGCTCGAAGGAGACTTCGAGAACTGGTGCAAACAGGAACGGTGCGAGAGTTTGTAAGGAGCTTTTCTACACTGATGTTGGATATTCGAGACATGTCCGAAAAGGATAAGATGTTCTATTTTCTTGAGGGCCTCAAGCCTTGGGCAAGGATAAAATTACAAAGACAGAAAGTGCAAGACGTGGCCACGACCATGGCTGTAACCGAACGTTTCCATGATTACAATAATGGCTCTTCAAAACAAAAAACTCCTCCATCAGCTGGTATTAGCTTCAATTTTGGGAGTGGAGGAAAGATAACTAGGTTGGACCGGCCCCTCAGTGGGGGATTAGACAGCAGGTCCTTTAGTCGAGGTAGCACCCAACCAAAGACAAGCTACGTAGGGATTTTCAAGCTTAGGCAACCGTTAGCTTGCTTTCTTTACAAGAGACTGCATCAGGTGGCTGAATGCCCGCACATGAGAGCCCTTAATACTTTAAGGACCTCGTCTCAAGAGTCCGTAAAAGTGTCAGAGAACGTTGAAGAAGCTGAAGAAGAGCCAGCCATGATGGGTTCAATAAGGTTCTTCAATGCCCTTCGTACCCAATTGAACACTTTAAAAAAAGAGCAAAGTAGATGCTTGATGTATGTGAACTTGACGATCAATGAGAAAGCCACCAAGACCATGGTGGATATGGGTGTAACTGACACCTTCATCACACCAGAAGAAGCAAAAATGTGTGGCCTTTAGATTAGTAAAGACTGTGGATGAATGAAGGCGATCAATTTGCCAGCCTTTACGATCAGTGGAAGCTTAAAGAGTATGACAACTCGATTGGGGTCATGGGAAGAGAAGGTAGACTTCACAGTTTCCTCCATGGATGATTTTGATGTTGTTCTCGGATTGGACTTCATGATGTTGGCTCAGGTCATCCCTATCCCCGGTCGTGAGCTGCTTGTTATTTTTAGAGGAACACCCATGTGTGATGCCAGCTAACATCTTACCAAAGAGTGGAAAAAAATGATTTCAGCTTTACAGTTCAAGAAAGAGGCAAAAAGAGGGGAACCCTCATTTGTGGCTCTGCCGATCTATAAAGAAGGGTCGAAAGTATAACCAATACCTGATGGTGTAGAAAAAATGTTGGAAGAATTCGAAGAGGTGATGCCAGAGATGTTGCCTAAGGTTCTACCCCCTCGACGAGCAGTGGACCATGAAATTGAGCTCATCCTAAGAGTGAAACCCCCTACTAGAGCTCCTTACCGCATGGCTCCGCCAGAGTTGGCTGAACTAAGAAAATAGTTAGATGAGCTGCTACAAGTCGGGTTCATCAGACCATCAAAGGCTCCTTTTCGGAGCGTCAGTGCTATTTCAGAAGAAGCATGATGGAAGCTTACGATTATATGTTGACTACAGGGCCCTGAACAAAGTCACAGTAAGAAACAAATATCCCATCCCCCTTATAGCAGACTTGTTTGATCAATTGAATCGAGCCAAGTACTTCTTTAAATTGGACCTGAGATCTGACTACCATCAGATCAGAATCGTTGAGAAAGATGAGCCAAGGACCACTTGTGTGACACGGTATGATGCATTTGAATTTTTTGTTATGCCCTTTGGACTGACCAATGCTTCTGCCACATTTTGTACATTGATGAATCAGGTGTTTCATGACTACCTAGATAAATTTGTAGTCATCTATTTAGACGATATAGTGGTATATAGCTCCACCTTGGAAGAACATAAAAAACACTTACGTCGAGTACTTCAAAGATTATAAGACCACCAGTTATATATAAAAAAAGAGAAGTGTGCATTTGCTCAGACCCAAATCTATTTTCTCGATCACATTGTCGAACGTGGCCACATTCGAATGGACATGAAAAAGGTTAGGGCCATCAAGGAGTGGATAACACCGAAGAATGTTAGTGAGCTTCGCTCATTTTTAGGACTAACCAACTATTATAGAAGGTTTGTGGAAGGGTACTCTCGCAATACCATGGCCCTCACAGAGCTATTGAAGAATGAGCATAAATGGTGTTGGACGAGTGAGTGCCAAGAGGCCTTCGAGGGATTGAAGGATGCTATTATGAAGGATCCCATCTTAGCTCTCTCTGATATTGAAAAGCCTTTTGAAGTTCAGACGGATGCATCTAATTTTACGATTGGAGGAGTGCTTTTGCAATAACATCACCCGGTAGCATTTGAAAGTAGAAAGCTAAGTGAAGCTGAAAGGAAATATACGGCCCAGGAAAAAGAACTCCTGACGGTGGTTCATTGCTTGAAGGCTTGGCGACATTACTTGTTGGGTTCCCACTTTTTCGTGAAGACAGACAATGCGACTGTTAGCCATTTTCTCATTCAACCAAGGCTTACGGCAAAACAACCTAGGTGGCAAGAATTTTTAGCGGAGTTTAACTTTTGTTTTGAGCACACCGCTGGAAAAACCAATCAAGTGGTCAATACACTGAGCAGACGAACAGATTTAGCGACCCTTAGAAGAATTACCCCAATGGCGGCTAGCAGGGCCACTACAGACATTCACAAGTTGATTGGAGATCACTTAGGGAAGGACCCGTAAGCTTGTGCCATCTTGAAGCTAGTGGAAGAAGGGAAGTCCAAGTACTTCAGGCAAGAAAATGAGGTCTTATGGACCAAGGGGCCTCGAGTGTTTGTGCCAAGAGCAGAAGGTTTGAGACAGATGCTGATGAGGGAATGTCATGACACACTATGGGCGGGACACCCGGGCTGGCAACGCACTTTGGCGATATTGAAACAGGGATATTATTGGCCTCACATGCGACGAGATGTGATGGACTATATGAAGACTTACCTCATTTGTCAACAAGACAAGGTTGAGAGGAAAAAACCTGCAGGCATGCTGAAACCACTACTTGTACCTTTCAAATCGTGGGAAAGCATCTCCTTCGATTTCATTTCGAGCCTACCCAAGGTTGGTGACCTTGGAGCTATTTTGGTGGTAATTGACCGGTTCTTTAAATACTTCACATTCATTCCCGTTCACAAGTATTGCATAGCGAAAGACACAGCTCGACTATTGTTCAAACATATGGTCAAATACTGGGGCCTCCCTCAAAATATTGTCAGCGATTGAGATCCGAGATTCACGGGATCCTTCTAGAGAGAACTTTTCAAGATATTGGGGTCCAAACTCAATATCTCCTCAAGCTATCACCCTCAAACCGATGGTCAGACGAAACGGTTTAACGGATTATTAGAGGAATACTTGAGGCACTTTGTTCAAGCCAATCAGAAAAGATTGGCTTTTATTATTAGACGTGGCTCAACTCTGCTTTACTTCCAACAAAAGCTCTTCCACCAATAAGAGCCCATTTGAGGTGGTCACCGGATAATTACCTAGGCTACCCCACACTTCTTTGAAATAATATGGAGGAAAAAATCTGAGAGCCTTCAATCTCAGCAAGGAGTGGAAACAAAACACAGAGATTGCATAAGCCTACCTGGAGAAAGCATCAAAGCGGATGAAGAAATGGGTAGACAAAGGTCATAGGGCTCAACAATTTCAAGTTGGTGATTTGGTTCTTGTCCCACTAGTTCCTGAACAAATCAGGTTCTTGAGTAAAAGAGATCGTAGACTGGTGCGCAAATATGAAGGTCCAATAAGGGTCCTTTCTAAGGTGGGAAATGCTTCTTACAAAATCGACCCACCAAAGTGGATGAAAGTGCACCCAGTATTTCATGTGAGCAACTTGAAACCTTTCCATGTAGATCCTACAGATGCTAGCCAAAGGGAACCAACCAGAGCCGCCATCACCATGAAGCCTCCCTCAGAGCGTCGAGTCGAAGAGATCTTAGCTGACAGGGAAACCAAGATATCTCGAAGACTAGTTCGGGAGTACTTAGTGAAGTGGGAGGGATTAGGACTAGAAGAAACCAGCTGAGAGAGAGAACACGACCTCCAGAGATTTCAAAGGAAGATCGAAGAATTTCAAGCCAGTAAGTCGATGAGGATGTCGATAGAATATGTGAGGGAGGATGTCATGAGCCAACCTTGTATAGGGCCATGATCGGGACTTAAGTTGTCATGAGCCACCCATGTATAGGGCCATGATCGGGTAGATCCCTTGTGTTAGAAAAAGTGTCCCCATTTCAAACATTGTAATGGTTACTGGTAGCATAGCTCTAAAATTTTTAAGGCTCTTTAGGGGGGTGAGCCGGCAGAGTAGTGTTGGGCTGTCTCACCGGTTGCTATGCGAGCTTAGGCCACCTACCAAGGGTTACCCCCTGGCCCTGGTGATGGTGAAAGGTCTCGATGTATGATTCTCGAGTATAATAAAACTCACCCCGATTGAATGTCTCGATTGTTGTCTCGATGTGTTTTTTTTTATTTTTCTCGATGCGAATATGCTTTCTTGTGTGTGTGCTTGAGATTGATCTCGACATATTATGTCTTATTGTGAATGCTTGAGACTAACTATGACTTATGATTATTTGTTCAGACATCGATCTATTAAAGGTTGATTTGGTTGAGAGCGCCCATTCAAGTGTCGCACGGTCTATTACTTGTTGAAAGAAAATTTAGTTCGTGACACTTAGACTGTTACGATTCTATAAAAGACTGCTGTCGCAGATGTGCTATCGTACATCCGTTGTTAGCAGAGATGATTGCCTACGAGATTTTAGTGAGTTAGCAGATGTCGCATATGCGACATCCCTAACTCTTCTTCCTACGTCTTGAGGGTTAACTTGACTTGCTTAAGACTTCGTGTTCGGTTACATGCCTGGACTTGGAAATTCAATCAAACCACATCCTTTCTTTCTCCTTTCATGCTAAGACCGCTTTGTGTACCTCATCGGATCATCTACATCTAGAACAACTTCTGGTTTATATACATTGCTAAAGGCGGATCTATTCTTAGTACTACTGTTATTCTACCATCGTTGTCTTTCCATGCTTGTTAGGAGTTGGGCATGCATGCTTGCTGAAGCCCTTATTCGAACTATTTCAAATTGACAACTGCCCCTTTTGTTGGCTCAGCAACACTCTTAGTGCGGGACCTTTCAGAATCATGGATCTACGACTGTTCAGATGAAGATAAGAAGGCGGATGACAAAGAAGATGAGAGATCAGGATATTGGAATACCGCTTTCGAAAGACTTCTAGAAAGAGAAATGATCCTTAAGGGGAAAGGGCGACTTAGGCTTAGAGCACAAGGTCTCGATACCTGAGATCCTGATCTCCCTCACGTGAAAATAAACTACCTTTCTATAGAATATACGGATTAACGCTTTCCCATAAAAAGACTCACGGCCAAGTGCGCCTGTTGTTGATGAGCCGACAACGTCAATCTAATAGTATGGTACCTTTGCCATATGGTAGGACAAGAGACCTATTCGTGAGCTAAGAAGTTTGATGAACTACTGCTAAGGTTTCATTTGTAAGCACATCACTTTCGGGTGAGATCTTTATTGATTAGCGGAATAGAGTGGCGTGGGGCAGATATAAAGGCAGCAACCTGGATTTGATCATATCGTTGAGCTAGGCCAGCAACCCATATTACATCGATATGCGTAATTCATTAATATGTGAGGGATATCATAAAGATAGTTCTATCCGATCACTGACCTCTCATAAATGACATCATTCTGGGAGGAGGAAATGAAATTGGCGGATGAACTAACATAGAATGAGTAATATATGTTGTCCGATCTTTCAGTTGACCCTCTAGAGTTGCCATCCCTCGGCTCTTCGGGATGCCCCGGTTACAGTCTTGCATCCTCTCTAAATTTTAAATCTTGGAAAGGAGGATGACCCCATTGCATTGTGTCAGGTAGCTTTGATTTCTAGAGTTTAATAGGGACACTTGCGTAGATAGATGAAAAGGATTCAAAGCCAGAGCGGGAGCTGGGGGCCAACCACTAATTCTTTGAATTAGTCTCAAGACTACTTTTCTTAGCTAAAAATCCCCACCAAAAGTATTGCTTTTTTATATTATATTTATAGGGCATAAGCTTAAAGTAAAACTGACCCAGGAAAAGAAAACACAAGTTGAATCCAGGAATTTCTTAATACAAGCAATTCCAACAATGTTTAAGCCTTCTTTCTGTACTTGATTTTGAAAGCAAAAGTTTGAATGCAGCTACCTAGGGGATTGATAGAGGCACTGCCTTGCCTTCTTTCTCTAAGGAAGGGATCAAATCAAATATAAATATAGACGGGTGCACAGTTTGCTTAGCAGTAATGCCAATCAGGTTGTTCAAAGAAAGGCGCTAGTGTACTTCCCAGTTGGGCCTTAAGAGCAAAGTACTTTTCAGTGGGGGACTTTTTGCTTAGCAATATAGAGGTATGAGGTAGCTTGCTTGGTCTACCACCAGAGGGGATTGAAAAGGGGAGAAAAGAGCTCTAAATAGCCATATGGAGCTTCCTTAGAACCATTCCTCTGTCTAAGAAAGCACTGGTTGGTTGAAATGAAAGAAAGAATTATCCTCTTTCCTGTTAGGAGTCGGAGCTCTACGACATTTGCCTCTAGGACTTTCGACATCCAAATCGAACCGATCAAACTTACTCAGAGAGGAAAAAACGCCAAGGCCCCATTCCTCCTAATCTTACCAATCCCGTTCTCTCCGTATGGAGCCACCGTCTTTGCTAGGTATGCTCTTCCTACCCTCCAAGGAGCCCCGAAGTTGAAGAAGTAGTTACCACCGGAACTACTGAGCGATCACTGCAGTCACAGCTGGTAGCCAACTTACAGGATCAATGTCCGCCGTCTTGTGGCTGTTGCCTCTGCTTTTGAGCTAAGACAAGTCAATCATTTCAACTATATTCTTACGCCCATTCAGAATGGTTACTGGACAAGGCTGGGTTGGCTAAACCCCGGAGCATATCTATCCTAAAAACCCTTGGGTAAATCTTACAGCTACAACTGAGAGTACTCTAAGCCTATAATCTTAATCAACATTTATCAGATAAAAATCACAGGCTTAAAGGATCTGGATTCATCCGCTCCGACCACCAAGCTATGAGTCTACCAGGGAGTCGCTCACACGACTGCTCCGAACATTTAGTTTAAGCGACCCATCGATTCTCGAGTCTCTCAGCCTTTGACAGTAATCTAAGCTACTCTCAATTGACCAAGCAATGGTGATCTCGAATATCACTTATGCAAATATGAACAAAACCTTTAGCGAGGGATCAGTGCTAACGTTGAGACCGAGCGATAACTCATTTCTCTATCTGAAAGTGGGAGTGAGGGTCTTTGATGGGCTCGGATCCTTTGCATGATTTCATGTGAGAAGCCACGACGGATTTTTTATTTGGATAGATCTAGTGGGCCTTCTTAACATGCGTCATTTGACGACTTAGTGTATAGATGTCACGAGTCCATTGGCATAGGGTTAGGCCTATTTTGTAAGTGAGCAGTCTTTGACAGGCCCTCTACCAAATCAATAAGAAAGGCACCGCCACGAGAACATGGTTACTGCAACCATGGAGAGCTGGTTGTTTAACTAAGTTGTTGAATTCCCGCTAGACCTTCTCCGTTTGAATGTAATGCATATATCAACGAATAAGGTTTTGCAGAGGTATAGGACCAACCTCTTCTGGCAGTAATGAGAATGGGAGGGACTTATACCGATACGTATGGCAATAATGAGGACTCGAAGGATGAAGCATGGAATAATGCTTTTTGCTATGAGCAAACTAGTAGTTAAAAAACTAAACGATATGTGCGGGTACGACGTGGAGTGGATAATAATCGGGGTTCATAGTTCAGTTTCCCTGGAACCAGAAAGAGGTGCACGGTCGGGAGCTCCGTTTATAGGTTTGACTGACTTTCCTCAGTTTGATGGATGGGCTGGCAGCAGACTCACAAAGGCTCTTGCTCTTGGGCCTAATCGATTCGAGTATTTATCTTTTGGGCAGGGAGCATGCTAAGACGGGAATAAAACCCTTTTTAGGCAGTTTTCAGACCAAGCAAAAAGAAGGGTATTAAGGCTCTGTGTCATGGACTAAGCTTTCTCTCAACAAGCAATAGATCGTGCAGTACTTGAATGGGTGCTCCCACCCAAGTCAGCCTTCAATAGATTGATATCTGAACAAATAACCATAAGCCATGGTTAGTCTCAAGCATTCATAGTAAGACACAATATATCGAGATCAATCTCAAGCATACACACAAAAAGGCACATTCGCATCGAGAAAACGAAAATCACATCGAGGCAACATTCGAAATATTCAATCGGGTTAATTTTATTATAATAAAAAATCATACATTGGGACTTCCCACCATCACCAGGGCCAAGGGGCAGCCCTTGGTGGATGACCTAGGCTCACATAGCAACCGGTGAGCCAGCCCAACACTATACTGTCGACTCACCCCCCTAAAGAGCCTTAGAGATTTTAGAGCTATGCTACTAGTAACCATTACAATGTTTGAAATGGGGACACTTTTCCTAGCACAAGGGATCTACCCGGCCATGGCCCTATACATGGGTGGCTCATGGCAACCTAAGTCCCGGTCATGGCCCTATACAAGGTTGGCTCATGACATCCTCCCCCACCTATTCTATCGACGTCCTCGTCGACTTGCTGGCTTGGAATTCTTCAATCTTCCTTTGAAATCTCTGAAGGTCATGTTCTCTTTCCCAACTGGTTTCTTCTAGTCCTAATCCTTCTCACTTCACTAAGTATTCTCGAACCAATCTTCGAGATATCTTAGTTTTCCTGTCAATTAAGATCTCTTCGACTCGACGCTCTGAGGGTGACTTCATGGTGATGGCGGCTCTGATTGGCTCCCTTCGGCTAGCATCTATAGGATCTGCATGAAAAAGTTTCAGGTTGCTCACATGAAAGATCGGATGCACCTTCATCCACTTTGGTGGGTCGATTTTGTAAGAAGCATTCCCCACCTTGGAAAGGACCTTTACTGGACCCTTATATTTGTGCACCAATCTACGATCTCTCTTTCTCAAGAACCTGGTCTGTTCAGGAACTAGTCGGACAAGAACCAGATCACCCACTTGGAATTACTGAGCCCTGCGACCCTTGTCTGCCCATTTCCTCATTCGCTGTGATGCTTTCTCCAAGTAGGCTTATGCAATCTCCGTGTTTTGTTTCCACTCCTTGTTGAGGTTGAAGGCTCTCGGATTCTTTCCTCCATTTTGTTCCAAGAAAGTGTGGGGTAGCCTTGGTAGTTGTCCGGTGACCACCTCAAATGGGCTCTTGTTGGTGGAAGAGCTTTTGTTGAAATTAAAGTAGAGTTGGGCAACGTCCAATAATGAAGGCCAGTCTTTCTGATTGGCTTGCACAAAGTACCTCAAGTATTCCTCTAGTAATCCGTTGAACCGTTCTGTTTGACCATCGATTTGAGGGTGATAGCTTGAGGAGATGTTGAGTTGGGACCTCAATATCTTAAAAAGCTCTCTCTAGAAAGACCCCGTAAATCTCAGATCTCTATCGCTGATAATATTTTGAGGGAGGCCCCAGTATTTGACTACATGTTTGAACAATAATCGAGTTGTGTCTTTCATTGTACAATACTTGTGAGCGGGAATGAATGTGGCATACTTAGAGAATCGATCAATCACCACCAAAATGGCTCCAAGATCACCAATCTTGGGTAGGCACGAAATGAAATCGAGGGAGATGCTTTCCCACAGTTTGGTAGGTACCAATAGTGGTTCAAGCATGCCTGCAGGTTTCCTCTTTTCAATTTTGTCTTGTTGGCAAATGAGGCAAGTCTTCGTATAGTTCATCACATATTATCATATGTGAGGCCAATAGTATCCCTATTTCAATAACGCCAAAGTGCGTTGCCAGTCTGGGTGTTCCGCCCATGGGGTGTCATGACACTCTCTTATCAGCATCTGTCTCAGACCTCCTGCTCTTGGCACAAACACTCGAGGCCCCTTGGTCCACAAGACCTCATTCTCTTGCCAGAAGTACTTGGACTTCCCTTCTTCCACTAGCTTTAGGATGGCACAGGCTTACGGGTCCTTCCCTAAATGATCTCCAATCAGCTTATGAATATCTGTAGTGACTCTGCTAACCGCCATTGGGGCAATTCTTCTAAGAGCCGCTAAATCTGTTCGCCTGCTCAATGCATCAGCCACTTGATTGGTCTTTCCAGCGGTGTGTTCAAAATAAAAATCGAACTCTGTTAAAAATTCCTGCCACCTAGCTTGTTTCATCGTAAGCCTTGGTTGGGTAAGGAAATGGCTAACGGCCGCATTGTCTGTCTTCACGACAAAGTGTGGACCCAACAAGTAATGTCGCCAAGCCCTCAAACAGTGAACCATCGCCAGGAGCTCTTTTCTTGGGTCGTATATTTCCTCTCAGCTTCGCTTAGCTTCTTACTTTCAAATGCTATCGGGTGTTGTTGTTGCAAAAAAACCCTTCCAATAGCAAAATCAGATGCATCTGTCTGAACTTCGAAAGGCTTTTCAATATCAGGGAGGGCTAAGATGGGATTCTTCATAATAACATTCTTCAATCCCTCAAAGGCCTCTTGGCACTCACTCGTCCAACACCATTTATGCTCCTTCTTCAATAGCTCCGTGAGGGCTGTGGTCTTGCGAGAGTACCCTTTCACAAACCTTTTATAATAGTTAGCTAGCCTCAAAAATGAGTGGAGCTCACTAACATTCTTCGATGTTGTCCACTCTTTGATGGCCCTAACATTTTTCATGTTTATTCGAATGTGATCACATTCGACAATGTGACCGAGAAACTGGATTTAGGTTTGAGCAAATGCATACTTCTCTCTTTTTACGTGTAGCTGGTGGTCCTGTAACCTTTGAAGCACCTGACGTAAGTGTTCTTGATGTTCTTTCAAGGTGGAGCTAGATACCACTATGTCATCTAAATAGATTACTACAAATTTGTCTAGGTAGTCATGGAACACCTGATTCATCAATCTATAAAATGTGGCAAGAGCATTGGTCAGTCCAAAGGGCATAACAAGAAATTCAAATGCACCATACCGTGTTACACAAGTGGTCTTTGGCTCATCTCCCTCAACGATTTTGACCTGATGGTAGTCAGATCTCAGGTCTAATTTGGAGAAGTACTTAGCCCGACTCAATTGAACAAACAAGTCTGCTATAAAAGGGATAGGATACTTGTTTCTTACGGTGACTTTGTTCAGGGCCCTGTAGTCGACATATAATCATAAACTTTCATCATGCTTCTTCTGAAATAGCACTGGCACTCCGAATGGAGCTTTTGATGGTCTGATGTACCCGGCTTGTAGAAGCTCATCTAATTATTTTTTTAGTTCGGCCAACTTTGGTGGGGCCATGCGATAAGGGGCTTTAGTAGAGTGCTTTGCTCTTGGGAGGAGATCAATTTTATGGTCCACTGCTCATCGAGAGGGTAGAACCTTAGGCAACATTTCTAGCATCACCTCTTTGAATTTTTCTAACATTTTTTCCATGCCATCGGGTATTGGTTCTACTTTCTACCATTCTTTGTAGATCGGCATAGCTACAAATGAAGGTTCCCCTCTCTTTACCCCTTTCTTGAACTGCAAGGCTGAAATCATTTTCTTCCCACTCTTTGGCAAGATATTGGCTGGATCCACACACGGGTGTTTCCCTAAGAACAACAAGCAGCTAGTGGCGGGGATAGGGATCACCTGAGCCAACATCATGAAGTCCAATCTGAGAATGACATCAAAGTCATCCATGGGGGAAACTGTAAAGTCTACATTCCCTTCCCATGGCCCCAACTTGATTGTCACACCCTTGGAGCTTCCACTGATCTTAAAGGCTGGCGAATTGATCGCCTTCATTCGCCCACAGTCTTTGCTAACCCGAAAACCACACCTTTTGACTTTTTTTGGTGTAATGAAAGTATCGGTAGCACCCGTATCCACCATGGCCTTAGTGGCTTTCTCATTGATCATCAGGTTCACATACATCAAGTCTCTACTCTACTCTTTCTTTATAGTGTTTAGTTGGGTGTGAAGGGCATTGAGGAACCTTATTGAACCCATCCTAGCTAGCTCCTCTTCAATTTCTTCAATGCTCTCTGGTACTTTTGTGAACTCTTGAGACGAGGTTCTTAAGGCATTAAGGGCTCCTCTGTGCGGGTATTCGACCACCCGATACGGCCCCTTGCAAAGAAAGCAAGCTAGCGGTTGCCTAGGCTTGAAAATTACAGCGTTGCTTGTCTTAGGTTGGGTGCTATCTCGACCAAAGGACCTCCTGTCTGATCTCCCACTGAAGGGTCGGTCCAATCTGGTCATCTTTCCCCCACTCTCAAAGTTGAAGCTACTGTCAACTGATGAGGGATTTTTTCGTTTTGAGGAGCCATCATTGTAATCGTGGAGACGTTCAGCTGCAACCATGGCCGTGGCCACGTCTTGCACTTTCTGTCTTTGTAGTTCTGTCCTAGCCCAAGGCTTGAGGCCCTCAAAAAAATAGAACATCTTGTCCTTTTTGGACATGTCTCGAATATCCAACATCAAGGTAGAAAAGCTCCTTACAAACTCTCGCACTGTTCCTGTCTGCACCAATTCTTGAAATTTCTTTCGAGCCATATACTCCACATTCTCAGGGAAAAATTGGTTTTTCAATTCTCGTTTCAGGTCCGTCCAAGTCTTAATCGGGCACTCGTCGTTGACAAACTTGAAGCGCCACCATAGCTTGGCATCCCTTGTGAGGTACATTGATGCCATTGCTACCTTATTTTCCTTTGAATCCGTGTGTACAGCTCGAAAGTACTACTCCATGTCAAACAAGAAATTTTCAAGTTCCTTAGCATCCTTTGCCCCTTCATAGCATTGAGGTTCCGACACCATAGGCCTTTTTCCTCTTTTCATCAAGCTCGAACTCGATCTGGCCACAGCCATTTGTAAGATGCTCACATGTGCTCTAAGCTCCTCAAACTCCTTATGGAGAATGTTCAAGGCATCTCTAGCCTTCTCGCTCACGTTGTGGAAAGTATCGGACAACTCCCACTGGGTTGTCTCGATCTCTCTCACTCGGTCTTTAGTCGCCATATGAGTTTTCATTGCAGCCACCGTGGCCTCAAGTTCTTCAATTCTCTGTTGATGATTGGGTCCACCACTTGTGGTCATCTCATCCATTTTTTAGCACTTCTCAACCGTGCTCTGATACCACGTGTCACAGACTAAGCTTTCTCTCAACAAGCAATAGACCGTGCGGCACTTGAATGGGCGCTCCCACCTAAATCAGCTTTCAATATATCGATATCTGAACAAATAACCATAAGCCATGGTTAGTTTCAAGCATTCACAATAAGACACAATATATCGAGATCAAACTCAAGCACACACACACAAGAAGGTACATTCGTATCGAGAAAACGAAAACCACATCGAAGCAACATTCGGGATATTCAATCGGGTTAATTTTATTATAATCAAAAATAATACATCGGGACTTTTCACCATCACTAAGGCCAGGGGGTAGCCTTTGGTGGATGGCCTAGGCTCGCATAGCAACCGATGAACTAACCCAACACTATGCTGTCGGCTCACCCCCTTTAAAAAGCCTTAAAGATTTTAGAGCTATGCTACTAGTAACCATTACAATGTTTGAAATGGGGACACTTTTTCTAGCACAAGGGATCTACCCGATAATAGTCCTATACATGGGTGGCTCATGACAACCTAAGTCCCGTCATGACCCTATACAAGGTTGGCTCATGACACTTTGCTTGTCATTGATCAACCAGCCGTGTTGAGAAAGTACAGTGAGGGGTTTTTGGAGCGTAGTTAGGCCGACAATTAGCTTGTTATTTCAAACAAAGCACTAATGGAGAATATCTTCTAATGTGGTATCGAGATAGGGTCGGTACCGAGAGGAGCGGATCTCTATTCTATATCCAACCAAGACGCTAAACTTTCCTTTCTAAGAGAGTGACAAGTCCTGAACTACTTAGAATATTGAGCCCCTGAGCCAGCGTGTTGAGTCCGACCTCTCATCTCAAGCTAGGGAGTGCCCAGCCTTGTCCTTACCGACGGGTGCTCCTGATCGGAAAGTTCGGCAGAACTGATATAAGATGGAACAGCTGAGGTTATATATAAACAAGGGTTTCCGGCTCGTCGACATATACCTTTCGCTTTGATTCACACTCAATGTGTTGATTGACCGGACAGACTTTTCCTTATTCCTTATGAAAAGCGTTGAGAAAGGGGGCATCTGATCTCTAACCCATCAGCAAGATAGTGCCTTTTTTAAATCGATATTTAATCCAACAAAAGGTAATCCCTTCCAAAGATGAAAGCTGCTAAGTCGCTCACACACAGGTGTCACACCGCTTTGTTTATAGCAAATAGCCATAAACAGAAAGCGTGCTTAGGGACTTTCTGTGACTTTCTGTTTGTGCCAAACCAGATTAGACCACTCAACAGGATTCGACTGGCTTCTAATGAAGTTCCAAGCAGTTTTTAAAGAAAAAATGCCCGAGGCCGAAGGCTTCCAAATAGTTGTATCGACTTCCAACCCCTCAGGAGGGAGGACGTCTTTCACATCAGCAGCAATGGCAGGAGAAAGATAGGCTAACCTGTCCAGCAAACTCTCGTTAGCCCAAACGTCAGCTAGAGAGGCATGAGCGGGGATACCAGTAATAGCCGGGGCTTCACCACCATACACGTCAATCAAGGAACCCTTTGATGACCACGGATCCCACCAAAACTTAGCAGCACTATTCTTACCAACTGAAAGGAGAATGCATCTTTTGGCATTCGTTCTAGTCTTAAGGATAGAGCGCCAACTCCACGAGCTGCTTGTGGGAATTTTTATTTCCCAATTCGATCTGCCCTTAAGTAATTTGTTTGCAGCTAACCCACCTGTTCCAAAACTACAGGGAGCAAGCAACCTGTAAACACAATTTCATCATGAATTTACGTTTTAAATCTCAGATTTTCCTGATCCCTAGACCCCTCATTAAAAGGTTTGCAAATCTGGTCCCAAGCTACTGTGTGGATCCTTTTTTGCAAGGTGGATCCTCCAAAAAGAAAATCTCTGCATAAGGCTTTGATGTGTTGAATAACCGAGATGGGCAGCGGAAAGGCCGCGGTCCAGAAAACATGAAAGGCATTAAGAACGGATTTTTTCAGTTCCGATCTACCCGCGTAAGAGAGAGTACTACTCTTCCAACCAGCCAACCGCTTATGGATTTTGGAGATTAGCGGTTCGTACATAGCAGCTGATAGCTGTCCAATATAAAGTGGCAGCCCGAGGTATCGGATAGGTAGAGAACCCGTCGGGAAGTTTATAATATTTTGGATGGAGGTGACCAAGTCATTATCACACGATCCCGAGAAGAATAGTTGGCATTTACTACTTTTCATTGCGAGGCCCGAGATTTTCTCGAACTTCATCAAAAGAGCTTTAAGGTTTTTAGCAGATTTGGTGTTGGCTCTGACGAACACCATGAGATCATCCGCATAGAGAAGGTGGGACACCGCCTCCCCTTGGCATTTAAATGAGGCGTCAATCCTTTTTTCCCGAATCTCCTTGTCGAGCAGTCTAGAGAACCCTTCAATCGCCACTGAGAAAAGATAGGGTGATAGTCCTTGACGCAATCCCCTTTTGCCTCTGAAATTCCCATAGGCAGTCCTATTAACGTTAACTGCATAGGAGGCTGTTTCTACACATTCTTTGATCCATTTGAGGCAGTCTTCGCAAAAGCCCATCTGATTGAGGCAGTTGAAGAGGTAGCTATGATCCAATGTGTCATATGCTTTCCTCAGATCAACCTGAAGACAATTCTCTGAGGACCCCTGGCTCTATTGAACCCCCTGACTAGTTCATGAGACAGCAAAATGTTGTAAATAATGCTGCGGCCTTTGAGGAAGGCACTTTGATTGGCACTAATCAGGTTCAGAAGCACAAGTTGGAGCCGACTGGTAAGCATTTTAGCAATAATTTTGTAAACTGTGTTGCCGCAGCGCCTGAACATATCGAAGTAAGAAGGAACTTCACATTACATTTCGGGACCAATGTGATACAGGTGGAGTTTATCTCACGCAGCATTCGGCCACTAACAAAGAAATTTTGCACTGCCTTGGTGACTCCAGAGCCAACGATATTCCAATAGCGCTAGAAGAAGAAGGCATTGAATCCATCAGGCCCGGGGGCCGTGTCTGGGTTGATGCTTTTTATCGCCATCAAAACTTCCTCGGCACCGAGATAGGGACTGGCTTGATCATCCGTCACCATTGAAGTAAACCCGAGTTGCCTGGGGGTTCCACTTGGGGGGCCTTCCCTAATATTTCATAAAAATAATCAGCAGCCGCCATCCCAATTTCGTCTTGGTCCTCAACCACCAACCCATTAGGCAATGTGATAGACCGAATAGTGTTCACGGAGCGTCTAGTCATCAATGAAGCGTGGAATAATTTTTAGTTGGAGTCCCCAACCCCAATCCTCCCTAGATTTTTGTCTTAGGATGCTTTCTTATTTCTTATATATTGAGAGCATTCAAAAACTTAGCAGCAGCCTCTTTTTCTCTGATTTCAAGCTCAGCATTCAATGGGTCCTTTTTCTTCGAAACCTCGTTAATCAAGGTTAGCTCATCTCTAGCTAAAATAACTTCCTTTTGGAAATATTGGATCTGCATCTGCCCTTTATTCCACTCTTTGAGATCGAACTTGATGGCCCTAAATTTTGACGTAACCCTAAACATAGGATAGGAAAACAACCTCTTTTAGACGTAGACCAGGCCTTTTCGCCAGACAGAAGAGAGAGAGCACAAGAAAGAGGCCTAGCCTTCGTAAGGCCGCATCTGAGAAGGATAGTTGTCTGACAACCTTTGGGTACTTGACTCCCTTGTTTAACTTTACTATGCTATTCTTCGCAGTTTTCTACCTATCCTATTGGGATCTTTCCATTCGAGAAAGAGATGTACGAATAAAGGTTTGATGGAATTCAACTCGACCGGGCGGGAGAGGTTGTTTAAGAATCGAGATAGGCACTGTGAAAGAAAGAGTGAGATAGACGTCTAAGATAAAGTGCTAGCCAGCAAGCATTCCTTTAGCAAGTAAGCCCTTGCTTGTTCCCGTGCTTCCGTTAAATATCTCCCCTGTCCATTCTTTGAGTTCGCATTAACATTTCCCATTACTCTGTCTTGTAGGGCTTTTCTATGTAGCAAGAAGTTCTGTTCAATCAATCTCATAGGGAACTGAAGCAAGAAGAACTATAGATTAGGCATAGAAGTCAAACTGGAATGAGACCTTCCGGCTTAAGCGATCGAAGTGACCTAACCTGGCTCCATCTAGAAGGGCCCTCGGTCATCTATGTCGTCTTTGGAACTCCTAAAAGAATTTACGGGCCTAGCTCCCCGAAAACTTCGTTCGACTTGCATGTGTAAAGCATATAGCTAGCGTTCCTTCTGAGCCAGGATCAAACTCTTCTTTTGACTATGATTGGGCCCTGCAGTGGTAGAACCTGGTATGTCCTCCCAGGGAATCCTGGTGAACCGGGCGTACTACTTCCCAACGTGGACCTTGCTTCTCTTATGAAATTACCGCTTTCACCCCTTTCCCTTTTGATTGGGTTTACCACTCAACTGAAAGAAAGATTTTTTAATGCCTCCTGGGGCGACCGCCTCCCACTAGATTTGGGAGGAAATGAAGTAAATGTAAGTAATCGGCTATAAGCGCTTTGGATTTCCTGTATCCGGTGATGGAAGTTTGCTTTAATCATATAATGGAGGTGGGATCCGTTTTCGATCAACATTGAACCTAGGCAGAAGGAGGAATAAAAACCTCCGGGGGGAACCTACGGCGACTTATATAAAAATGCGCCATACACTGATTGGTTGCTGAACGGTTCGTATCCCCGACCCCCGGTCTGCTCACCTCGGCGCGCCAATACTGCGCTCCGATCTCTAACTCGATAGTTACAGAATTCCGATCAAATCAATCCCTGAACTTACGAGCTTAACGCATGTATTACAAGGAGCACTATACACCTACTGTCCCTCTTCGGAGGGGGCTTTCCAAAGACTTTCGAATCTTGACCGACATTCAATGTAGTTAAAATAACTTTATTTTTGGCTGTTCGGTCCTTCTCAATGTCATCTTTTTCTTATGAGATAAGCACGACGAAAATATAAGAGAAAGGACGTCAATTCTTTCCCTCTTTCGGGTCTCATTCTCTCTTTTAGCGACTGGCGCTGCTGCCTGTATTTCGCTTTCCGTTTGAAAGTGAACTTATCTAGTTTCGCAGCTGTATCCGAAGGGGAAAGTCCCGGCCGTGCCTTAAGCAGCGAACTTTGTCGGTTCGCAGGTCAGACTTATCTGTTCAATTCAATATCGTCGAATGGAATGCTATGAATGTTATTCGAGCCGGTTCTGAGGTATCTCCCGATTCAATGACTGATGAGAGATCGAATCGAATGGGAGTCCTAACCTAAGCAACTGGTTTTCATCCCTCAATCAATCGACTTTTAGAACTAATCTCAACTTTTTGTTTACGGCTGAACTCCGTATTTATGTGAGAGCGATTGAACTCCTTTTTTGACCTCCGTCACCTCTGAAACTCGGCAAAGCTGCCTGCCTTTCTTTCAATGCTTTAAGATGGAAGTAGGTCGAGTATAGGGCTTTCTCGATCGGAGTCCAGACGGACTTGATTGCTTATTTCATTCCATCTCCGCTCCTGGAAACAAATCAAGGATGTTAAAAAGACAGAGTCAACCGATAGATCAAAGAGTCACAAACCTTGCTGCCACCTAATCGATGAATCTTGTCCCCCTTTTGTGGCTTTAGCCCGCTTCTTGTTACCTTGTTACTAAACAAATTGCGTGCGTATAGAATGGGATCAAGACCAGTGGGTCGGTTCTCTCCCGAGTCTCATTAGTGGGTTGTAACCACAGACTTTTTTGATAAAAAAGAAAGGATAGGTCCGGGGACCCCTCATAAAATTTGTAATTTGATCACTCCTCTCATGCCGTGGATGGACTCTTATTCACTCTTATTCGATGTCAATCGCTCAGTTTCTTTTTCTTTGTTTAAGGTAAGGGGAATGTGGGATTCAGCCTGGATCCAGGATTCCACTGTCTTCGTCATGTCTTATCTCGCAGGTCTTCCTTCGAGTCAAAACCATCGCATCGTTACCCTAACGCTCGAGCTATCCTTTCTTCTTCGAGGGGGGTCGCTTCGATCAAAAGCTCTATTTCTTATGACACAAGCAATCACGAAGGTGAGAGTTCAGTTCACACTAGGACTGGGAGGTTCGCATCGCTGCCCTAGCTTCGTGTTAAAGGCACAACGGAAAGAACTACAACCTCTATTGACGTAATATTCATTCATAGTGGCCAGGCGGGTCGTGAGAGAAAAAGCTATGGGAACGTACGCACCAACCTGAAAATCCTTCTCTTTCTTCCCTTGCCCGAGAGGGGTTGATCCTTTTGATAGAGAACACGTACTTGATTGAGGAAGACTCGTTAAGCGAGTAAGAGAGTAAGCCACGATAAGGGATAAGGCTCGTAAAGGTGAAAGTGTCTACATAGAATCCTCTGTTTTAGTGTTTTTGTATACGATCGGTACTCTAGCTAGTTTTTTGATATCGAGAATAGCCTCTTTTTGGGGTTCTATTCTCTTGAGAGAGTTGAGTTGAAGAATGTACTTGAGATAGACACTGAAAGCAGCATAAACTATCTCTATAGATTTCCTTGTTATCTTTTAGTCGTTTTCTAAGGAATTCCCTAAAGAGTGTCAAGACGTGTAGGGAGAGGGAGGTCAGCATAGTTTTGAAGCTTACCTCCCACTCCCGGAGAACTCAATCCCGCTAAAAGCGAGGGCAATCTCTCCTCTTTCTTCACTGGATGGGTACTCTTGTGAAGCTATCTTTCTCAGTAGATCTCGTTAACGATGTATACTGATTAGACTAGAGAGTTAATAGAGGTAGAGAGGGTGTAATGGGATTGCACTTGAACGATGTAAAAGTAGTAGTGAGTGGGCCATTCGATGATGGCACACAATCGATGTAGGGATTGGGTTGCTGTCCCCTCTTTCCTCCCAGACTACTCTAAAAGGTAGGAAGGGGAGAGAAAAGGGATAGCGAAACAATCTTTTTCGAAGCTCACCTTCCGAACACCAGTAAAGAAAGATCATTCATTGATGCCATTCACCTTAAACAGAGCCCACCATGGATTTTTGGCTGACAAAGCTGATGCCAACCGACCAAATGGACTTTCCGCTGATCATCCGAGTCGCCCGGAGAGAAAACTCTTGCAAAGATTCTCACAGGTCCCTTTGGAAGTTTAACCAATTGCATCGTATATGTTGGCAACGCAGAAATCATCGATTGACATAGAGTAATTCTTCTAGCAAGAGATAGTTGATCAACCATCCATCCTGTTAGTCTCCCTTTGAACTTCTCGACAATATGATAATAACTTTGTAACCAGTGTATGCAACAGAAAAACCTAAGATAATTGCTAAAATTTTGAATAAGTGAAAAACGGCTTTCCTTGTTGATATCCTGGATTGCGGCTTAAGAAAAATTTTTCGAACAGAAAATGAGTTTTGATCGCATTAATCTTCTGATTCGAAGAGGCACAGAAATTTTTTAGACAATCCAAGATCACTCTGATTTGATCTACCGACGCTTCCACAAAGAGTACTAGATCATCTGAAAATAGAAGATGCGATAATGCAGGGTCATTTCGACCAATCCCTGACCGGGACTTCCTATAGACAACTTGGAGTAGCGCGTTGAGCTTTGTCGGGAATTTCTTTTTTCTTATCAAGGACGGTTGAAACTGGATCTCTAGGATCTAGCTTGGAACGGGCGCTAAGAGAAAGATATGCCTGGAAATGACTATATGAGCGAACTTTGCACTTTCTTTAGTGAGACGTATCAAGAATCATATCAAGAGAGCTAGATCAAAGCAAAGGTGTGAGACCATAAGCTGTGCTATGCCTACTTAAATAAAGAAGTTCATAGGAGAAGTGGAATGACCTTGATTCGATATAATGCCGAGTACTCGTATCTTACCTGGTGCCCCTTCCTTTCCCGCCTCAAGATCCGTTGACTGCAACTTTCACCCTTCACCGCTTAGAGAGAACTACTTTGCTAGGGCCAGTCAGGGAAGGTAAGAAGGAGGGAGGTACCTCAGAAGTAAGAGCATTCTTTTCGCGGTACCAAATCATTTTAGAAGTATGGTGAATCTATTCATCTCAATATGGGAATCCTAGACCGCTAACCTAACTGTAAAATGTTGCTAGCAGAGGAGTGATAGCTAATCCACTCTGCGCGCGGAAAGGCTGTTTATTACGAATCATGTGCAATCAGGCATTCCATAAGAGCCCATTCTCTGAGGCCCTTGCTTCAGGGAATTCGCGGCAAAGAGAGCAAGTGAAGGAGTCGGGGGGATTCCAAATTCAAAGCCAAACTGACGAAAGCCCGATGCAGGTGAGTCAGGTAGGGTAGAGGAAATGAATTCAACAATTCCATGAGCGGTGGTTGGAGTTTCCGTAAGGGAAGGTTAATATAGAGGCAGAAAGAATATTAAAATACCTTAAACCCATAGCTATCAACAGTCCGCACCTTTGGTTTGGTCAACACTGAGAAGCGAAGAGCAGTTTGGCACGGTTTGGAAAAAGCCATCCTCCGCTAAAGGGAATCGGTGGGGCATTGCTTTCTTTAACTAGAAATCTGCTAGAATAGAAGGCTAAACAACTTCCTCGAAAGGGCTCTTTCGGGCGGATCTTTGGGCATTAAAAGCACCCGATCTAACGACTATTGGCCGATCTAATGCATGTGGATCTCTTACCTATTGATCTGACCTTTCCTTTCCTTTAGGGCAGCCAGAAGGGTAGAGCTCTATGTTCTATTGAAAGCTGTCCCATCTTGTCTATTAGTAAAAGCTGTGATGTGGCATTTCTTCAACAGCAACCTAACCACTAAGCACTTCTGGGAATCACCCCTTTGCTTTAGTGTACCGTCGGATTGTGAAGGTGTTCTGTAATCGGATGCTATCGAGGAAGATGAATTAGATAAGCATAATTTCTCTCAGTAACTGCTTGGGGGCAAAGTGTTTTTTTGTGGCTGTTCATGAAGATGAGACAAAGCTTGCTGTAAATATAAGAAATGCCCTCTTTGAGATGTGAGGTGCTGGAGCTTCTTTGTTGAAGTCACTCAGCGTCCTAACTTAAGTGCGCTGTTAGGTTCTCTCTTGAAGTGAGTTTTTCTTTCGCTAATGAGATAAGGTAGTTGACCTACTTGCTTGTTAGAAGACAGGTAGTTTATTACTTGCTGTTGTCAGGCGGTGAGCCAACCGGGTGATTTAAGGGGAGGAACTGAAGAAGCAGATTAAGGACTTCTTAGCCTCCTTCCGCTCAAATCGAACCAAGCTCCCGCGACACATGGTAGAGAGCCTTCTCGAAGATCTTCAAGTAGATGAAGCTTCGGACGAAAGAAGGAACGAGATTTCCCGATTTATCTCGAGTATTTTGAATGATCCACATGTAGTGACAGATGATCAACAGGCGAATGACATTTTTATAATATAGGATTCAATGTTCAAGGGTTCAGTAAGAATCCGAGTCAGCTTGACAATTTCGTTTGCTCTTTTTTATTTTATGTAATATTGAGTGTTAGAATGGATTCTCCTTTATTAGCTAGTCGAAGATAGTTCACCTGGAACTTGCATCCTATGAAGTCAACAATGAAGTAAGCCAAGCATTGAATTACTCGAGAAGCATGCCTAACCTTCTTTCTTTACTTTAGTAGTAGTGAGCCGTACCGAGTAGCTCCTAGCAAGGGCTTCAAGATCATAGTAATGCCTGCAAAAATTTTCCTTGGGTACGAATGTCATGTTCAAAGCTGCTTTCTCTAGACACCATGGAAAAGATCACTGACGAGCTCAATCTCTAAGTGTGAAATTGTCAGTTTCATCCTCTTTATGAGCCTGAGATCATAATCATATGGGTCAACAATTCGAATTTCTTAGTTACAGAAAGCCCTTCTCAAGGAAGTAAGCCAAAAGCCACTCATCTGAGCCAGCGGATTCTCATTCTGCTGTGCCGGTGCGCAAAGCAAGCACGCAACGACTGCGATGTGCAATCTTTGGTCTGCCTATCATTGTCCATTAAGGGCTGACTCCGCTAGGCAAGAGGACCACTA
Organism: Durio zibethinus; assembly: GCF_002303985.1. Next base: position 12,053,691 of record NW_019167949.1, on the reverse strand, counting down.
CTGGGATTATTCAACTACTAACTGATGACCAGGGGACTACTCTGCTTCTTCCCTACCAGAACCCGATTCTCCGCCCCAATCCAGAATGAGAGAAGTTCTTGAAGTTGGGTGGTCTCATATGGTATAAGAGAACGACTTAGCTTAGGAGTTCTCTGTCTTCTGCTTTCATTCAATCGATTAAAGTCCGGATATACATGGTAAATGAACCTACCTAGGGAATGAAAAAAAAGAAAATTCCGATTCGAAAAGCTTGCACTCATCCGAAAAAAATTCGACCTGTCAGTGAAGAAGTTGTTTAATTAAATTGGTTGGATTACTCTTGAAAAAAATTTCAGAACCTCGGCCGGCTTCACAAGCTGAACTGAAGTGAAGGGAACAGAAATAGAATCTGACTCACTTGTACATGAGATTCTCAACTTGAAGTTTCTCGTAATTTAAGTAGTTCTTTCCTTTTTTGTAATGCACATGAAAGGGAAAGCCTAACAGAGACTACCCACACGGTGATAAAAAATCTTCCTTCTCTGCTTCTCTCTCAATTGATTGGCGCGGGAATCATGAACCGTGTTGAAGCTTTTGGAACTGACGCTGATGAAGCTAGAAGAAGGGAAGATAAAGAAAAAAAAAAAGCAATCAAATTTTCGTATCATATAAGAAGAGGCTTACTCTATAAAGGGCTATGCTCCTTTGTTATAGCGTTTTAGTTTCGTTGCTTGTTCTTCTTGGAGGTCGTGGAAGAATTGGGGTTCAACTCCCTAAGCCTCGATGTGGCGAAAAAGACTGATTCAACGAGATATGCCTTGCCTGCATTAAGATTTAAGCGTGACGCCATGTTCCGTGCTCAGATAAAAAAGAAAGGCCAAGATTTCACTCCTTTGGAACCAAGTAACTTGTCGGCTGGTATGCAACCTATTCTTGTCCAAAAATCCCATCAGAGAACTCAGACTCAAAAGCCATTGAATTTATTACACCATAGAATCTTTCCAGGTATCCCCGCATTGAAGCGAAAGATGTTATGGCTAGGCAAGGTGCGTAGCCTTCTGAGATGGGCGTTCTCATCCAGGAAAAAAATAAACTAATCACTCCGCTCTTTTTCGGTGCAGATGAAGATGAGAAAACGGTCTCTTTCATTCCTAGGGCAAGAAGACTCGCTTCGCACCTTTTGGAAATGGGAAGATCATTTTTTCATTCATTCCTCCAATCCCGTCTTGCAACGGTGTTCTTTCTTGCAAGAGGGTTAACAATCCAGCGTAGGATGCTCCCGCTGGGGCTCTTTCGAACTGGTCCCAGTCCAGCTCCAGCAACTCCTTGGATAGGCGTTCCATTTCCTCTTTTGTCTGGACCAGCTCGAGTTTCAAACACTGGGACAGTTCATCATCGGTTTTTTCCCTGTGGAAAACATCAATTTTTCTGAGGGACTCCCACTCCTCTAATTTGCTCCTAACTATCCGAAGAATAAAAAATTGTTTCATTGCCTCGTGTTCTGCACTTCCAGGTACTAGAAAAGCATAAGAGTAGCGCTCTTCGTTCTCTCCGTTGTTGGGAGCACTATCAATACCGGGAGTCGGGGTGGAAGAAGACGACGTGGAGGAAACGGATTGTGGTGGAGTAAAGAAGAGTTTGGTGTCCTTCTCGGAATCCGTTTCGGAGGACGCGTGGCCAAGAAGGGAGTGTCACCACAGGTTAGTGTATTTTTGCAAAAAGATGAGGGGGAAACTCGCCCTATGGAGAATGACTTCCGGCCAGCCCCTTCAATTCCTTCTTCTTATGGACCAGTTCCAATTGTAGTTGCCTACCCATAAGCAGACCTACTGTAAGCCATTGCGAGTTCTGCAGTATTCTCTAGAGTTGATATACTCCTTCCCGCCTTGGCAAATCAAACTTTGACCATTTCACTTCCTGTTTGCGGGGACTCCTTCTTCCTTGCCCGATCTGCTGGCTTCCCTTGGTGGCCCTGGTTAGAAAGCCTTTACCCTTGTCTAAGTCTAAAAGATTTCTAATGGCTTTCACTAGCTTTCGACCTAATTAGCATTAGCCTTCACCTATACCCAACTTTCTTCTTTTACTAAATACCACTGTCTGCTTCGATAGGACCAGGAATTTTGCCTGCTTTCCTTAGACTTCTTATAAAGTAGATTATCTGGGAACTATCGGGAGAAGGTTTTTGGTTTTTACGGACACTCGGCGGGAATTAGGGGTAGGGGCACGGAAATGCCACTCTTGAGAAGGGCAATAAGAGAGACTGGCAAGGCTATGGGCCTATCAATAAAGAAGAAACCACTTATACTGAAGATGGAGCTTATCTACAACCGGTGAAAAGAAACTCTCTCGGCTGGTATGGAAAACCTCGCCTTGTATACTTTTTACAGCATATAGGTGTATTGAAAAAGAAAGTATAGATAGGGGAAGATCCACCAAACGTTTGAAAATTGAAAAATGAATCTCATCTGTCGATTCCAAAGTCATTGATAGAGTAAAGTCAGGTCAGGTTTGCTGCGAATCAAGCTTTCAATCAGTTCGCCTTCTTCCGCTTTAGCTGAGGCCAATGTTGATGCCCTATCTTTATTCATTCTTCTCCGCCCCTAAACAATAGCAATAGCACGAATCCTAAGCTACGGCACGCGAAGGAATGGTTTCATGAATCATGGGTGGATCTTACCATCTTTCCCATCAGAAGACTACTACGACTCCATCATATTATCGTCGGAGGCGGGGCTGCCCGTTGGCAGCAAGGCTATCTGAGTCTTATCGGGTTCTGGTGCTTGAAAGGGGCGGTGTTCCGTACGGAAAGCCTAATCTGATGACCCTGCGAAGGCTTCCTCTCTCATGGGATGGGGGTCGACGCTTTCTACTCCCCTGTCCAAGCCTTCACCTCCGAAGACGGTGTCCCCAAGGCCAGAGGACCCATTCTTGGTGGCAGCCGTGCCATAAATGCCAGCTTTTACAGCAGACCAGTCATTCTATCCGAAATCAGGTGTCAATTGGGACCCGAGAGTTGTGAATTAGATCGTGCTACTTTGCAATCCGATGGTCTTTTTCGTAGCAGTCCAAGGCCTTTTGGGCATGCTTCGTTTGCTTTGCTTTTCTTCTTCGGACACATTTGGCATGGTGCTAGAACCCTGTTCAGAGATGTTTTTGCCGGTATTGAGGATGAAAAAGTGTGCGGATAAGGAAAGAAGGCCCGCAGCAAACTTTAAGGTGGGAGACTTGGTGCTGGTGAAACTTCAGCCGGTCTATCGGAAGGTGCACAAAGGGCTCATACTTCCGTATGATTGGCCCTTCCCCATAATAGGAAGGGTTGGGAAGGCAGCAACTCGGGTCTCCCGGCAAGGCAAAATTCACCCCGTTTTTCACGCAAGTTGCCTTAAGCCATATCATGCAGACCAAGGCGACGAGACAAGGAACGTTTCCACCCGTAACCTCCAAACACCATAACCTCATTTGAGAAAGAGGTCGAATGCATCTTGGCTGCTCGAGTAAGCAGCAGTCGAGGCGTGACTAAGCATAAAGAATACTTAGTCAAGTGGAAGGGGCTACCAGAGAGCGAGGCTAGCTGGGAGCGGGATGCAACTCTTTGGCAATTTGAGGATCAAGTCAAGTAAAAGCGCGGAAGGTCGACGAGGGCGTCGACTCGGGGTAGGATTGTGACAGACTTAGCCAGCCCAGGGCAAGTCCTTTAGCATACACTTGTTCGAGATTGCCTTGTGCCTTTGAGTTGGCCCGGATTGTACATACTTTCTTTTGAAACGATTAGATTTGAGTGTGGGACGGTTATAGAGAAGCCGTCGAAAGGCCTAGATGCCTCTGGAACCGGCTAGACATGTGGGAAATGTGAGGGACCCGGCCGGAAGGCTGACGAAGCCCAGAAAGCTGACGAAAGGTCTACCAGGAGGCCCAAGTGCCTATAAATTAAATTGGAGGGGACCCCTCATTTTTGGGCATCGAATCCTCCAGTGTGAAAGTGTTCTGCTCACTAGCATTGTACTGCTTGTACAGCTTCCTTTGTGTACAGTTTGTTCCTTCATCAATAGAAGCACTTATTTACCAAGTGCTTGGCTCGACTAAGTTCCGCTGCGTGGTTGTCCCTTGCATGCTTTAGGACGTGATAGTGTGGGATAGGCTATGAACTCCCAAGAGGGGCAAGCCCTTTGAATATGGCTCGGGTAGCATAGCAAGCGTGCACGAGTGCCGCACGGGCGAGCCTTAGGGGAGACACTAAGTCCGTGACAGTAGGATCAGATCGGGTGTAGGTGTAAGGGAGCGGAGCGACCGATTTATAACAGAATAAACAGCTTGGTTGTAGGGAAGAAAGAAGGTAGGGAGTTTGGTTCAGTGGGAGGGAGCAGAGCGACGGGGGTATTAAGCCCATTGCTGTATCACGCCTTTCCCCTCTATCACCGGGGGGCGAGATCTCGTTCAATCAATTCGGGCTTTTCATTCGAAAGCTCGGAAAGCGGTCAGCGAGCCAGCGAGGAACAGAACTCAAAGTTGGGTTGGCCAGGTATCCGATAGCCCTCCCCTCCACTCCGAACGATAGATAGCCAAGCCTCTTCTTCTATGCCTGATCGAGAGGGATAGATACATCCTACCCGCGGAAATGATTCTATCCCACTCGGCTAGCCTTCCACTCAACTGTACTATATATCCCCGGCTGGGATAAGGTTCGTTGGAGAGGGAAGTAAGAATTCAACATTCAGTATATATGGGGTGAAGGCGACCTATCCGAACGAATCCTAAACCCTGCCTAAACCAAAACAAAGAAATGTTCTGGCGAAGAAAGGAAGCGGAAACAGATTGAGAGAAAGTTGGTAAGTCACTCACTCCTCTAATACAGAAGGTTTGTGGCCGGGTAGGGGAGGTAACTCTCTCCGGTGGATCCTGCCCCGGGGAAGAAAGAGTACAACTATGCCTTTCTGTAGTGTAAGAGAACTTTATAGCCAGGAAAGCTAGAACAAAAGGTGGGCGGAACAACCTCTTCTAAAGAAGGAGCTATCAGCTCCGGAAGAGGAACATGATTCGCCAGATAGTATCTATTGATTATTAGCCAGATGATTGTCTTAGTCTACCCGCTAAAGCTATCCCAGCAGAGACTGCTAAACCTAAGATAGCTAGCTTGATATTCTCCTTGATATTCTCCTAGACTTATTAAATAGAGTGTTATAGGCTGACGCACCTAACCTGGAGGTTTCAACAAAAGTACTATGCACCCCGCGGAACCCCCGCAATAGATATATTTAACCTCTACGCCGCTCGTGCCCGCCTTTAATTAATATAAAAGTGAAATCTGTCGATCCTTATTTTCCCATAAGCAAGTAGCTGTCTCGTCTACACCCGGAATCCGAAAGAAAGGATGTGAGCGCTATGTTCCCGCCGCGGAGTACATTAAATAGTTCGTTCGCTACGAACAGTTCTATTTATAACCTCTTGGAATAGGATTCCCATGAGCAGGTATTATAATAGAGTATACAATCCCGGGCATAAGACTTTCGATTAAAATAAGAATTTCTTATTTGTGTAAAATAAGTGAATCCCGCCCCGGGGTTGGTACGCTTAGGCACACCGCGTAGCCAATTAAACACACCGCTAGCGAGCAAACCTTTGAATTACTAGGACTCGTAGAACCTTTCCCGAGGAGGCTTAAAAAGGGGTCCGGGAAGGAAGGGTCGATATTCAAAATCTTCTCTCGTAAAAGAGAGTAATCGCTAGGTTCAAAGATAGGGCGCCGCGGGAGTAAGGTGCGTAGCTAAACAAAAGAAGAATAGGGGTTATACCTGGGGGTTTTGATGGGTGGGACGAAGTCGCATTGATTGGAGCTGGTCCTGCTACTGAGGCTTTGGCCGGTACAGCTTAGAAGGGATTAGTAACCTATTCAGTAGGTTAGGTAGGCCTGAGAGACTAAAGGTGTTCCCCGGGAGCTCTATAAGAAAGAAGGGAGATTTGCACTAGCTACGAAGCTAAACTTAAAGTCTTTTGCGGTGACAGGAGACAGTGAATGTGGGGGCGGAACCTATTAAGACTATTTAGGTACGTAGAACCTAACCTTAAGGGGAAGTACTCTTGTACACTAATTCTTAAGAATCAGGTTATGGAATTGGAATAGCAGTTCCTGGGAAGGAGTCACCCACGGAAGAAAGATGAATCCCTAAGGTTTTGAGAGCGGAGATTGGCTTAGTTTGAAGTGGATACTGATGTATTCTTTAGACCTCCTACTGCCGGCTAAAGAACTTAGATTATCCTTTCTCCAAGACCAGCTGTAGCAGCTACGGAAGCCCTATCTATGATATTGTTGGTTCGTAGCGGAACAAGAGTCTTATTTAACAATGTGCGAAGCGCTAGTTGAGCTAGGAGTTTCCTGGGCTCAGTCCTTTCGCTTTAAGAAGATCCTGACTTTGTAATATGGCATCGTGACTTTTCCTTTAGTTAGGCTAATAAGTTCGAGGTATGACCCCGAAAGCTAAAGCGAAGAACGGGCGAGTCGAGAACAAGCCCTTCCCTTCAAAAAAAATGCCTTCTTTGCTTCTTTGGGTCTTTCTTCGGATGTGTCTTCTCGGGTACTTCATCTTTTCCCTTGTCTTCTTGCTTTTGGGTTTGGGGCCATAGCCACCTGCCCTTTCTTGTTGGTATTATCATACAATAGAGAGAGAATCCACTCCTTCCTCCAAGCAGTAAAGGTATAGAAAAAAAAGTAATCAGGAAAGGCATACTACTACCACTAATTCAGTCTAATTGGCCTAAGGGTCTTAGATCCCCTTCCGGGGGTAAGGGTCAAGACCAGTGCCTGCTACTCCTACTTCTACGCTTTCTTTAGCACATGCCCACGAAAGAAAGAATGGGCCCGGCTATGCGAAATGGTTTACTCTCGTCTCTTTATTTAATGTCAGCTTAAGGACTGAACTATTAGATGAAGCAGCTCTTGCTTTACGACCTCTTGAATCGATTCCCCTACTTTAAAGAGATAGATCCTCCTTTCTCTTTCATTTTTCTATTTAACAGGTGATCAAGTATCGACAAAAGATCTTATTAGCTTAGGGGCGTAGCGATAACTCGAGACCTTCCTCTACTTAGGCTTACCAGTATTGACTAATTACAGAATCTATATATTCCCAGAAGCCCGGCAAGACGCGATAAAGACCTGAAAGGCCTCCTTCAGCCTGGTATCTATCTACTCTCAGAAATACAAGCTGGAGTGAGAGAAGTGATGGCATTATTACAGGCTACCTAGAACGGCCAAAGCAAAGCTGGGACCCATTGTACTGGTTACTACTATTGCTAGTGCTGTACTGACTTAGTGTAACTGGTGTTAGTGGACTGACAGAGCGAGCTGGAAAGGGGCTTTATCCGTCTTTTCGAGGAAAAAGCAAGCGTCTGATCAAATCCATCTGCGAGAACTAGCTTCGGTCTCACGTGGGTGCGTGTGGATTTGTGCCGAGGGACTGTATTTGTGGGTTGTGGAATGTAGATATCCCGGGAAGGAGGACGGATCACATGGTTTTGTACTTGGGGTCAGGGGCTGGAGATTGACGATTGACTGAGCGTACTTTGGAAGCTCGTGGTGGAGTACTCTCTGACAGATTCGCTCTATTCTCCTATTCTTGAGGGAGTGATCAGGATTACGACGCGTGGCGATACCGACTCTTTTTTATTTTTTTGAGGGTGGGCGTATTTTAATTTATATGAGTTTTCAACATATTAAAATATAAGGTTATATTTATAAAAAATCAAGTTTGAATAATTTTATATTATATATTTTTTAAAAATATATAAATAATAAGAAAGAGTTAAGGGCCTCCAACGCCTATAAATAGAAGCTTCTTTCAGTCTCTATTTTCTATTTGGCAAAGGGCACTTAGAAGTCGGCAAGAAAGTGAGTAGACATGGATATCGCGAACAGACTGGAAAGCATTGAGCAAGAAATCCGTCAGGTAGAAAACGAGAAGCTCCAATGCGAGCAAATGTTGAGTGTCATGAGCCAACTTTGTATAGGGTTAAGATTGGGGTTTAGGTTGTCATGAGTCACTCATATATAGGGTCATGATCGAGTAGATCTTTGTGTTAGGAAAAATGTCACAATTTCAAACATTGTAATAGTTAGTAGTAGCATAGCTCTAAAATCTCTAAGGCTCTTTAAGAGGTGAGCTGGCAGCGTATTGTTAGGTTGTCTCACCAGTTGCTATGCAGGCTTAGGCCATCCACCAAGAGTTGCCCCTTGGCCCTGGTGATGGTGGGAAGTTTCGATGTATGATTCTCGATTATAATAAAATCTATCCCGATTGAATGTCCTGAATGTTGCCTTAATGTGTTCTTTTTTTTCTCGATATGAATGTGCCTTCTTGTGTGTGCTTGAGATTGATTGTCGATATAATGTGCCTTGTTGTGAATGCTTGAGACTAGCTATGGCTTATGGTTATTTGTTCAGATATCGAACTGTTGAAGGCTGACTTGGGTGGAAGCGTCCATTCAAGTGCCGCACGGTCTATTGCTTGTTGAGAGAAAGCTTAATTCGTGACACGTGGTATTAGAGCACGATTGAAAAGTACTAAAAAATAGAGGAGATGGCCACAAATGGTGGACCCAATTACTAACAGAGAATTGAGAAACTTGAGGTCGCAGTGGCCGCAATGAAAACTCACATGGTGACTAAAGATTGAGTGAAGGAGATCGAGACAACTCAGCGGGAGTTGTCTGATACTTTTCACAATGTGAGTGAGAAGGCTAGAGATGCCTTGAATATTCTCCAAAAAGAGTTTGAAGAGCTCAGAGCACAGGTGAGCATCTTACAAATGGCTATGGCCAGATCGGGTTTGAGCTCAATGGAAAGGAGAAAAAGGCCCAAGGTGCCGGAACCTCAATGCTACAAGAGGGCAAGGGATGCTAAAGAGCTTGAAAATTTCATGTTTGACATGAAGTAGTACTTTCGAGCTGTACACATGGATTCAGAGGAAGACAAGGTAGCAATGACGTCGATATACCTCACAAAGGATGCCAAGCTATGGTGACACTCCAAGTTTATCAACGATAAGTGTCCGATTAAGACTTGGACGGACCTGAAACGAGAACTGAAAAATCAGTTTTTTCTTAAGAATGTGGAGTATATGGCTCGAATGAGACTTCAAAAATTGGTGCAAACAGGAATAGTGCGAGAGTTTGTAAAGAGCTTTTCTACCCTGATGTTGGATATTCGAGACATGTCTGAAAACGACAAGATGTTTTTTTTTTTTGAAGGCCTCAAGCCTTGGGCCAAGACAGAACTACAAAGATAAAAAGTGCAAGACGTGGCCACGGCCATGGCTGCAGCTGAACGTCTTCATGACTATAATGATGGCTCCTCAAAATGAAAAAATCTTCCATCAGCTAGCAATAGCTTCAACTTTGGGAGTGGGGGAAAGAAGACTGGGTTGGATCGACCCTTCAGTGGGGGATCAGACAAGAGGTCCTTTAGTCGAGATAACACCCAACCCAAGACAAGCAACATAATGATTTTCAAGCCTAGGTAACCGCTAGCTTGCTTTCTTTGCAAGGGGCCGCATCGGGTGGTCGAATGCCCACATAGAGGAGCCCTTAATGCCTTAAGGGCCTTGTCTCAAGAGTCCGTAAAAGCGCCAGAGAGCATTGAAGAAGCTAAAAAGGAACCAGCCAGGATGGGTTCAATAAGGTTCCTCAATGCCCTTCACACCCAACTGAACACAATAAAGAAAGAGCAGGGTAGAGACCTGATGTATGTGAACTTAACAATCAATGAGAAGGCCACAAAGGCCATGGTAGATACGGGTGCAACCGATACCTTCATCACACCAGAAAAAATAAAAAGGTGTGGTTTCCAGGTTAGCAAGGACTGTGGATGAATGAAGGCGATCAATTCACCAGCCTTTACGATCAGTAGAAGCTCTAAGAGTGTGACAACCAAATTGGGGCCATGAAAAGGAAAAGTAAACTTTACAATTTCCCTTATGGATGATTTTGATGTCGTCATCAGACTGGACTTCATGATGTTGGCTCAGGTCATCCCTATCCCCGTCGCTAGCTACTTGTTGTTCTTAAGGGAGCACCCATGTGTGGTGCCGACCAATATCTTACCAAAGAGTGGAAAGAAAATGATTTCAACTTTACAATTCAAGAAAAAGGTAAAGAGATGGGAACCTTCCTTTGTGGCCATGTCGATCTACAAAGAAGGGTCAAGAGTGGAACCGATACTCGATGGCATGAAAATAGTGTTGGAAAAATTCGAAGAGGTGATGCCAGAGAGGTTGCCTAAGGTTCTACCCTCTCGACGAGCAGTGGACCATGAAATTGAGCACCTTCCAAGAGTGAAACCCCCTGTTAGAGCTCCTTACCGCATGGCCCCACCAGAGTTGGCCGAACTAAAGAAATAGCTAGATGAGCTTCTACAAGTCGGGTTCATTAGACCATCAAATGCTTATTTCGGAATACCAGTGCTATTTCAAAAGAAGCATGATGGGAGTTTGTGATTATGTGTTGACTACAGGGCCTTGAACAAAGTCACCGTGAGAAACAAATATCCTATCCCTCTTATAGCAGATTTGTTTGATCAATTGAGCCGGGCTAAGTACTTTTCCAAATTAGACTTGAAATCTAGCTACCATCAGGTCAGAATCGTCGAGAGAGATGAGCCGAAAATCACCTGTGTAACACGGTATAGTGCATTTGAATTTCTTGTTATGCCCTTTGGACTGACTAATGCTCCTGCCACATTTTGTACATTGATGAATTAGGTGTTCCATGACTACCTAAACAAATTTGTAGTCATCTATTTGGATGACATAATGGTATACAGCTTCACTTTGGAAGAACATCAAGAACACCTGCGCCAGGTGCTTCGAAGGTTACAAAACCACCAGTTGTACGTGAAAAGGGAGAAGTGTGCATTTGTTCAGACCTAAATCTATTTTCTCGATCACATTGTCGAACGTCGCCACATTCAAATAGATATGAAAAAGGTTAGGACCATCAAGAAGTGGACAACACCGAAGAATGTTAGTGAACTTCGCTCGTTTTTGAGACTAGCCAACTATTATAGAAGGTTTGTGGAAGGGTATTCTCGTAAAACCACGGCCCTTACGGAGCTATTGAAGAAGGAGCATAATGGTGTTAGATGAGTGAGTGCCAAGAGGCCTTTGAGAGATTGAATAATGCTATTATGAAGAATCCCATCTTAGCTCTTCCTGATATTGAAAAGCCTTTCGAAGTTTAGATGAATGTATCTGATTTCGTTATTGGAGGAGTGCTTTTACAACAACATCACCCGATAGCATTTGAAAGTAGGAAGCTAAGCAAGGCTGAGAGAAAATATACGATCCAGGAAAAAGAGCTCCTGGTGGTAGTTCACTACTTGAGGACTTGGCGACATTATTTGTTGGATTCACACTTTATCGTGAAGACAGATAATGCGGTCGTTAGCCACTTTCTCACCCAACCAAGGCTTACACCAAAACAAGCTAGATGGTAAAAATTTTTAGTGGAATTTGACTTTTATTTTGAGCGCACCGTTGGAAAAATGAATCAAGTGGTTGATGCATTGAGTAGGCGAACATAGTTAGCGACCCTTAGAATAATTGCCCCAATGGCAGCTAGCAGAGCCACGACAGACATTCACAAGTTGATTGGAGATCATTTAGGAAAGGACCCGCAGGCCAGTGCCGTCCTGAAACTAGTGGAAGAGGGGAAGTCCAAGTGTTTCTGGCAAGAAAATGGGGTCTTGTGGACCAAGGGGCCTCAATTGTTTGTGCCAAGAGCAGGAAGTCTGAAACAAATACTAATGAGAGAATGTCATGACACACCATGGGCTGACAACGCACTTTGGCATTATTAAAATAGGGATACTATTGGCCTCACATGTGATAAGATGTGATGGACTATACAAAGACTTGCCTCATTTGCCAGCAAGACAAAGTTGAAAAAAAAAAACCTGCAGGCATGCCTGAACCACTATCGGTACCCGCCAGATCGTGGGAAAGCATCTCTCTCGATTTTATTTCAAGCCTACCCAAGGTTAGTGATCTTGGAGCTATTTTGATGGTTATTGACCGGTTCTCTAAGTACGCCACATTCATTCTCGCTCACAAGTATTGTATAGCGAAAGACACAGCTCGACTATTGTTTAAATATGTGATCAAATCTAAGGCCTCCCTTAAAACATTATCAGCGATAGAGATCTGAGATTCACGTGATCCTTATGGAGATAACTTTTCAAGATATTGGGGTCCTAACTCAACACCTCCTCAAGCTACTATCCTCAAACCGATGGTCAGACGAAACAGTTCAATGGGTTACTAAAGGAATATCTAAGGCACTTTGTTCAAGCTAATCAGAAGAATTGGCCTTCATTATTGGACGTTGCTCAACTCTACTTTAATTTCAACAAAAGCTCTTCCACCAACAAGAGCCCATTTGAGGTGGTCACCGGGCAATTACCAAGGCTATCCCACACTTTTTTGGAACAATATGAAGGGAAGAATCCGAGAGCCTTCAACCTCGATAAATAGTGGAAACAAAACACAGAGATTGCACAAGCTTACCTGGAGAAAACATCTAAGTGAATGAAGAAATATGTAGACAAAGGTCGCAGGGCTCAACAATTACAAGTTGGTGATTTGGTTCTCGTTCGACTAGTCCCTAAACAAACCAGATTCTTGAGAAAGAGAGATCGTAGACTGGTGTGCAAATATGAGGGTCCAGTGAAGATCCTTTCCAAGGTGAGGAATGCTTTTTACAAAATTGACCCACCAAAATGGATAAAGGTGCACCCTGTATTTCATGTGAGCAACCTAAAACCTTTTTATACAGATCCCACAAATGCTAGTCGAAGGGAGCCAACCAGAACTGCCATCACCATGAAGCCATCTTAGAGCATCAAGTCGAAGAGATCTTAGCCGACAGGAAAATCAAGATATCTCGAAGATTAGTTCGAGAATACTTAGTGAAGTGGGAGGGATTAGGACTAGAAGAAACAAACTGGGAAAAAGAACACGACCTCCAGAGATTCAAAAGGAAGATTGAAGAATTTTAAGCCAGCAAGTCGACGAGAACGTCGATAGAATAGGTGGGGGAAGATGTCATGAGCCAACCTTGTATAAGGCCATGACCGGGGTTTAGGTTGTCATGAGCCACCCATGTATAGGGCCATGGTCAGGTAGATCTCTTGTGCTAGGAAAAGTGTTCCTATTTCAAACATTGTAATGGTTAGTGGTAGCATAACTCTAAAATCTCTAAGGCTTTTTAGGAGGGTGAACCGACAGCATATTGTTGGGTTGTCTCACCGGTTGCTATGCAGCCTTAGGCCATCTACCAAAGGCTACCCCCTAGCCCTGGTGATGGTGGGAAGTCCCGATGTATGATTCTCGATTATAATAAAATCCACCTCGATTGAATGTCCCGAATGTTGTCTCGATGTATTTTTCTTTTTTTTCAATGTGAATGTGCCTTCTTGTGTGTGCTTGAGATTGATTGTCGATATAATGTGCCTTGTTGTGAATGCTTGGGACTAACCATAGCTTATAGTTATTTGTTCAGATATCAAACTGTTGAAGACTGACTTGGGTGGAAGCATCCATTTAAGTGCCGCACGGTCTATTGCTTGTTGAGAGAAAGCTTAGTCCATGACACTGGGTCTGCTCTGGGAACATTTCCCTGCTATAGATCCCATTATCATACAATTTCATATGCTCTCTCTACAAAACCAAAAAAAGAACAGCAAGAGCTCATCGTGCGGGCTGTCGTCACCCACCGGGGGAACTCGAAGACTCCGTCGACTTTTTCTTTTTCTATAAGATTTCCATAAGTATTCCGTCGACGCAAAGTAGTGTGTTTTAATGCATGGCTTTCTTTCTTATGTTTCATGTTGTTCTATGTCTTTTGTTAACTTTGTAATGTTGTGTTTAGTTGTGTGGCTAGTCTATGTGTGTGTAAGCTTCCTATTGGATGTACTCCCATGTATAAAAACTTGCTTGTAGTGCTGGAATGAAAAAAATATGCTCTGTTCTGAAGGGCACTTTATCCTTTCCCATAGTGATTACCTCTGAAGGTATAATTACAGAGTATAAAAGGTGAGGAAATTCCATCTCCTCTGTATTCCAATTGAAAAGCTGGTCTTAAGCCAGCGTTGAGTTCCTCCTGACTAAAGGATGACTTTAGCTTTCTTTACATTCTCGTAAGCACAACAAAACTATTCCCATTCCTTAAGCTCGCCAGCATACCGTCTTGATAGCTTTAATAGTGAAAAACGAGCATCTTTGTAAAGAGAAAGGCTCCTCCTGATCTGAGGAAGAAGAAGTAAAGTAGCGATATGCCAAAAATCGTCTGTTAGAATGAGTCAATCGAATCGTCTCGGATCTTGCCAGGAGTTATTGCATTGATGCCGAGAAGTTTTTATCTTTGCAGGAAAAAGGATTCGCAGGCGATACAGATGTGGATGAATGAATTAGCTGCGAAGTAGCGTGAAAAAGAGCAGTTTATTCTATTGGTCTAGAACCAGAATGTCGTATAGTGATCACAGCTTCTTCTGTATCAAAAAGAAGGTCAATCTTGACTTTACCAAACCTAATTCAACTGATTCACAATCTCCTTCTATTCATAAAAAAGAATATATGAGACGAAGGGCATAATCTATATTGCGTAAGAGAGAGCTACGAGGGCTAAGGTCGAGTAATCTGGCTTCCCCGATTCCTCCCCTCTACTTGTACTTGTCATGTCTTAACCCCTCATATGAGGCGCCCCTCGCCAAGATACCGCAGTTCGGTCTCTGATACAATTCTCAGAATTGACCTGCCCATTAGCAACGTATGCTCAGTGATTATTGTATACGCAATAAGATAGTATTAGGTTCCTTTTTAGCCTGGCCTGTGCCGATGTCGAATGCGTGCTTTCTTTTTGAAGCTCATTTGACTGTTGGTGTGGTTTATGCTTGGTTCGGTTTCAAATCCCTATTTTTAATTACTGGTCTAGTTGCCGGTTGATGGCAGTTTCTCTTTCTACACCAGCTCCCGCTCTGAACTCCAATCTGGAAGGAAAGAAAAAAGACTAAAGCGTGGATCGAAAATAAGCGCCCATTCGAGCTAGGTAGGCTTACCGGAGCGGAGGAAAGATGTTTGGTACTGTGTTCGCTGATAGCTTAGTGGGCGATCTTCGCTTTTATGACCACATAGGAAGATTCTTAATCTTTCTTTTACGAATTACGAAGAGGATAGAGATATACTGCTAGCTAACTTGTTAAGTCATCAAATGAAATGAGTAGTAAAATGAGCCAATAGAAGATCCTAACCCAGTAAAGATATACATTGAGCAGGCAGTGGAAGGCCCATGTGTTTCATTATAGTCGATTTTTTCTTAGTTGATCTAGCTCATTCCCCGTCAATAGCTGGATGGTCTATGAATCCGGGTGAGAAGAGATCAAGCCAGGGCCAGATTAGCAAACATACTAAACGAACTAGCGAGTAATCAAATCAAGTAGTGAAGGACAGAGAATTACTGCTTTTTAGCTCCATTCATGATATCAAAAACACCCGGGATTGGAGAGATAGGGTCTTTTTATGCCTGAGTGGGATCAAGAAAAAGATGGGCCAGAGTGCTGTTCTGTTCGATCGACTGAGGAAGACTCGAGTGATCTTAGTATGTGACATCGAAAAGAATCCTACCTAAAAGTAGCTGTGCTGTGGAGACAGGCTAACCGGGAAAGATTCAATCTGGGGTCAGTGACTTCCAAAGATTTTTTTAGGTCTTTTTTCTGAATCTGAAAGTGAGTGAAGGGACCTGGGTCAACAAAAAGCCGATCCCTTTCAAAGGAAAGGCAAGTGAGCTGATGCCCGGTTCTTTCGTCAGATGCTTTTCAGGCTTTGCTAGCTATATCTTCGCTTCTAACATCCCGATTTAGAGAGACCCTCTGGGCCATTCACAGGATGATCTTCTTCCACGGAGGGAGGCTCGCTTTCAGACTGGGCACATCCCTTCAGTCGCAATCCTTGAAGGGAAATCATATCATTCTTCTATTCCAGTAGATTCCTAGCCTGAAAGTTTAAGTCACTTACTTATCCTATACCTGATAATAACCTTCCCCGGGCATCCAAACAAAAGTCCTTGAAATGGAGGAATGGAATAACCGACCAGGTAAGATTACCGAGACCTGATTCAAGGTTCGTTTTTCTACAATGCACATCCATCCCAAACCCAAAGATCTTAATCTTAGCTTTTTAGTAAGTCAGACAGAGTTGGTCGAGTCATTTTTTATCTATATATCAGCCCCTCGTTCTTTCATCTAGCTCGCTAAGTCGCTCGACTTTTAACGAAGTTGGCCTGTCCTATATATATCAAATCATATATATCTGGGAAGATCTTATGAACATATAAGCGAGTGTTTTCGTAGAAAGATGAGCTCTCTCTGGTAACTCGGATGAGTGCCATTCCTCGGTAAAAGGTAAAAGACTGAGAAAAAGGCTAGTGCTTTCAAAGCAAAGTATATGTTTTCGAGATAAGACTCGATCTGAGATCGTAGGATATGATATGGGATATTAGCTCTAATTGAAGTACATGGCTAAGAATTTAGTAAAGAGTAGAAATGATCAAATCACTTCGAGATCCTATGCCGGGGAATCGAATCTTTACGAGTTGTGCAAAGAGAAGGGTAGCATAGCGAGTCAGCCTAGAAAGTTGCCAATCTCCGGGGGGAATGATAGCACTCAGAAGTCTGATCTGATGAATGCTAATTAGCGTTCAAGGAATCCTAAGGAATCGTATAAGCACAAGAGATCGGTCCTTCTCATGGAATGCATAGAGTCCCTTCTTTACTCTAAAAGACTCTATACTCGTTCACTGCGTACCTGGCGATCGGTGTTCAGATCAAAGATCTAGCTGCTAGAGCACATCAGAGTCTTTTCCAACCAATTTAAATTCAAGGAAAGGGAAGAACGAGCAAAGCGAAAGTTTATCTCTGGGCTTAGGCAATCTGGGTATCGAAAGCGGCTAACGCTCAATGAGGTTCCATTTTTTTTTTTCAAGTGAAATACTTGAGCGAAAGGATAAGCTTCGACCAAGACTGAAAAATTCGGCTGTGGGTATGCTCGACCTAAAAGCGACTTAGTGAGCATATAGATATATAGAACTTTCAATTCAAGGCCGACCTTGATTTACGAATGCAGAACTTCACCTCAAGTCAAGAGCTAAGTTCCAATCCTACTGGGGATTCGACTAGGATCCTCCCGACCATGCTCATGGTCTGAAAGCGTCCTTCCTGGGCCTGGGCATGCTTAAGGAGCAACCAGTGTCCCCGTGTTTAAGGCCCTTTCATTTAAGAGGTAGAATAGTTCCTGTCCTATCCCATTTATACTACTGTTGGCTTATGTGCTATGTCTAGCGGATGGTGAATCCTACCCAGTATCGGAAGGATTTCCTCGGTTTCCCAGAAGGGTTGGCGACCGGACTCCTCTTCTCTGGTAGTCTAATGGTTTGGGGGGACGTCGATTCCCTGGATTTTCTTGCTTCCCTTTCCCTTCAACCAGCCACTATCTTAGTTCCCTAAATATCTTAGTTCCCTAAATATATAGAATCCAGAAGACTTTTACGCCCCTTATCACGGAAGTCGATAGCGGTAATTATTATACGATATATATACGATAACGATATAGAAGGAAAAATATGCTAAAATCAATAAACAAAAAGAAGAAGGCCCTCTATATTCATTAAGGCTGTTTAAGGATGTGTCTATTTTATTTCTCTTATCTTAAATAAGAAGTTTTTAGTAAGATAGATAGTAGTGGATCTATAAATCAAAGCTTAAAAGGCGAAAGTGCTCTACCTACCCTCTCTTCTTTGAGGTATTCCACTCGTTCTCAAAGTAGATAGCTCTAGTGATCGCTTTGTATACTTATTATCCCGCGTATTTTTCTCGTTTATTCCACTCGCTCCCTAACTATTTAGCTGCACTGATGGGGTCGATCTCACCCTTGCTTCACCACGCCCAAGCCGAAGGCTAAGTAGAGTTGAATAAGGTGAAGATAGATACCGCTCATAAAGAGCTTGGTTAAGTGTCCAAGACCGTATGCCTTGCTGGTTGGATCATAATCCCTTCCCCCTTTCCTTTCTTTCGACTTGCTTGCTACTGGATTATTGTTCAGCAGGGAATGATCTCTTCAGGAATCTTATAAGATGGAGAATTGCAAATGGATCAAGGGTGGACTTTTGGCGGGATTGGAAATGAGACCGTCCTTCCACTAGTACAGAAGAGGGTGGAGCCGGAAGATGCTAATTTGAAGGTTGATGACCTTCTAGATGAGAATAAAGACTGGGTACTGTCTCGCCTGAAGACCCCGTTTTCAAGGAAAGTAATGAGCAGGATCTGGGCCTTACCTGTGGACAGTGGTGGAAGAGATGTCTTGCTTTGGGGCGCTTCTAAAGATGGGTCCTTCTCAGTCAAGTCGGCTTATGACCATTCGGAAGATGATAAAGGACCTCAGCCGAGCATGGGATTTAGGTGGATCTGGAAATGGAAGGGGCCCTAGCGCTTAAAGAGTTTTTTGTGGCTGGCCTTTAGAGACAGACTGCTTACAAACTGTCTCAGAAAGAGAAGAGGAATGGCCCAGAGTGCTCGGTGCTCAGTCTCCCAAACTGAGGATGAAAACGTACTACACGTTCTTAGAGACTGCCTTACTGCGGCAGATTTTTTGATTTCATCGCCTCACCTCTGCTTTTTGGAATTAGGACAGGGAGACCTGGCTTCATAACAACGTCTCGGGAAGGATGAGGCCTGATAATGACTCTCAGTGCTGATGTCACAGGCTCTGACTTTAGACTCAAAATCCGTACGACCTTAGGCTTGGAATCACCTTCTTGTAGCCTAAGTTAGCCTAAAACACCAGCGTACGGACACTAGAACAATAGGAAGGGCTGAATGCATAAGTTTGAAAAAAATAAGAAAACAAGATAGCTTGCTAGAATATGCTTTGTATTCACTGAAACAGAAGTGTATGATGGTGTACAAAAGGGGGTGGAGCAACCCTCTATTTATAGTTGAGGCTCCTAGCTACACTTATGGCTAAATCCCTAGGATCAAGGCTAAAATCAAGAAATTACAAAGATTACAATCAATCAAGATTCTATTTCTTGATTCTAAGGGTCAACTAGATCTATCAAAAGGCTCTTGTTGATCATGTGATCTTTCAAAAGATCCCTTTGCGTATCTTCCATCTTGGGCCCTATTGGATGTGGTGTAGGCATCAGCAAGCTAGACCTTGGCCTTGCGGGCTGGTCCACAAGCTGTGCGAGTGTTCTAGCCTTACCTCTAAGGCCTTGTGTGCTAACACCCGCCAGTGCACCTAGTGCGTAAGCCTTAACCTCAGGTGCACGTGCTGGTGCACCTGATGTGCCTGGTGCGCCTGCCCAAGGCATGACATTCTCCTTCACCTGATTACATAACGTCCTTGTTGCATCCTCTGCATGGTACTACCTTATCTGGTCTTTAAACTACCATAAGTCTCTGCTGGTTCCTAGCTTACCTCACTATTTGAAAGTCTCTTTCAGCATACCAAGTACCTTTGTGTTGGTTGGTAATTTTTTCGTCTCACCACCCGGTCAGTTATGATGCTGTAAACCTTCTTCTTATATGAGGCCCTTGCTCCCAATGGTGTACGCTTTGACTCTGCCCATTCTGAATCTCCTTCATCCTCATGAAACGGCTTGAACATGCTTACATGGAACACCGAGTGTACCTTCAGCTTGGGTGGCATATCCAGCTTGTAGGCAACCTTACCTACCCTCTTGACTACTCGAAAAGGTCTTTCATACCTCTGGACTAGACCTTTGTGCAGCCCCTTGTGGCACAAAATGGGATGTAGCTTCACCAACACCAAATCTTCAACCTGGAACTGCACGTCCCACCTATTCTGGTCTGCCCACTTCTTCTACCTCTTTACCGTCTTGTGTAGACAGACTCTGGCCAAGTCAGTTTGCTCCTACCAAGCCTTGGCAAACTTGTATGCTACTGGATTCAACCTTGTATAACCTGCAACAATCGAGCTGGGTGTTAGTGGTTGTTGACCTGTCACAACCTCAAATGGGCTTTGGTTCGTTGCCTCACTCCTTTGCAAGTTGTAAGAAAATTGTGTAACATCTAGTAGCTTTGGCCAGTCCCTTTATGTGGCACTTATATAGTACCTGAGGTAGACCTCAATAGTCCATTCACGCGTTCTGTCTGTCCATCGGTCTGTGGATGCATGTTGGTGGAAAAGTTCAAGTCTGACCCCAATAGCTTGAGCAACTCAGTACAGAACCTGCCCGTGAAACACCCGTCCCGATCACTAACAATGGTCTTCGATACTCCCCAATACTTAACCATGTTCTTCAGGAACAATCAAGTTGACTCATCATTGCTGGAACAAAGATTCCATACTTGGAAAACCTGTCCACCACTACCATGATGCTTCCAAACCCCTCTACCTTGGGTAAACCGACTATAAAGTCCAGAGAAACACTTTTCCATGGTTGCTCTGGCACTGGCAATGGCTCCAAGAGACCGTCTGGTTTCTTGAGCTCCACCTTGTCTTGTTGGCTCACAAGACAAATCTTCACATTGGCCTCCACATCGTCCCTCATGCGGCTAGTAGTATCGGTTCTCTAGCAACGCCAAGGTACGGCTCACTCCTGGGTGTCTAACCCACCTTGAATCATGGCATTCTTGCAAAACTTTCTTGTGGAGCTTTCCATGTTATGGCACAAATAGTCTACTACCCTTGATGTACAACAAAGTATCATACACCCAAAATCGCCTAGTCTTACCTTGCTGGGCGTACTCTATAAGAGCCTTGGCTGTAGGATCATACGTAAGTGTCACGGATCGAGACTTAAGCTCCAAACTCACGCCGCTTCGAGACCTTGGCATTCACACTTTTGACATCCCAGATCAACCTACCTGCCATGGTTCACACCCTTGTGAGGTATTGTCTGCTCTGGCCCCCCTTGGCCTTACAGTTTTATCCTACAAAAGGCACCTCACAAGGTAGAGGTGGTATGAACCTTTTTATACCCCAGTGACCCTCCTATTATGTTCGATGTGAGATTCATGACTCTTCTTTAGGTCCGTGACATTCTCTTGCACCCAACCTCGTGACGCTCTCGTCACGGAGGCTGGCCACCCTGCCTACCTCCTTCGAGGTGCTTGGCATGGATCGAATGGTATAGGGCTGGCTTTGATACCACCTGTCATGAGTTGAGAGTTAAGCTCCGAACCCACGTGACTTCGAGACCCGAGCATTCACCCATCTGACGTCCTAGATCAATTTTTCTACCACGATTCACACCCTTATGAGGTATTATCTGCTCTGGCCCCCCTTGGCCTCACGATTTTGTCCTACAAAAGATGCTTTATAAGGTAGAGGTGGTGTGAACCCTTTTATACCCAGTGACCCTCTTATTATGTTCGATGTGGGATTCAGGACTCTTTCTTAGGTCTATGACATTCTCCCTCCTCGTGACGCCCTTGTCACGGAGGCTGACCACCCTGCTTACCTCCTTCGAGGCGCTCGACGTGGATCGAACAATTTAGGGCTAGCTCTGATACCACTTGTCATGGGTTAAAACTTAAGCTTCGAACCCGTGTGACTTTGAGACCTGGCCATTCACCCTTCTGACGTCTCAGATCAGTTTACCTACCATGGTTCACCCCCTTATGAGGTATTGTCTGCTCTAGCCCCTCTGGCCTCATGGTTTTATCCTACAAAAGGTGCCTCACAAGGCATAGGTGGTGTGAACCCTTTTATACCCTAGTGACCCTCCTATTATGTTCGATGTGAGATTCGGGACTCTTTTTTAGGTCCGTGACACAAGTCTTTCATTAATACGTGGCACGAGTGACCCCTCTGGTTGGCTAATGGCAGCAAGGTTAGCCTTCCTGCTCAAGGTGTCTGCCACTAGGTTTGCTCGCCCTGGCTTGTACTCCACATGGAAATCAAATTTCGTAAGAAAATCTTACCATCTCACCTGTTTGGGGGACAGCTTCTTTTGCATCTAAAAGTAGCTGGTTGCCATAGTATCCATCCTAACCATGAACCTTGACCCCAACAGGTAATGACACCAAGTGCACAAGCAGTGCACCACTGCAGTCATCTCTTTCTCTTGGATCATGTACTTGCACTTAGTCTTGTTCAACTTCCTACTCTCAAACACAACTAGATATCCCTCATGCATCAACATGGCCCCTATGGCAAAGTCTGATGCATCCGTATGCATTTTATATGGCTTGGCATGGTCTGGCAAGGCCAAGACTAGCTCTTCAGTCATAGCCTGCTTCAACCTATCGAAGACTTCCTGGCACCCTGCACTCCACTCCCATGCTCTCTCTTTCCTAAGCAAGTCAGTCAATGGTGTGGCTATTGCTGAGTGACCTTTGATGAAGCGTCTATAGTAGTTAACCAGCTCAAGGAATGACCTCAACTCAGTGACCTTGGCTGGCAGTTCCCACTCTAGGATGGCGTGCACCTTGCCTTCATCCATGCATATCTTGCCACCTTCCACTATGTGGCCTAGGAATGAGATCTCCTGCTGGGCAAATGAGCACTTCACCCTCTTGACAAACAGCTTGTGCGCCTATAACACCTCGAACACTTATCTTAAGTGGTCTACATGCTCTCTCAAAGTCTGGCAGTAGATCACAATGTCATCCAAATAAACCATAACAAATCGATTAAGGAACGACTGAAGTATCTTGTTCATAAGGGTGCAAAATGTTGCTAGGGCATTCGTGAGTCCAAATGGCATAACCAGGAACTCATATGAACCATATCGAGTGACACATGCTGTCTTGGGCTTATCTCCTTCCGCGATCCTGACTTGGTAGTAGCCCAACCTCAAATCCATCTTGGTGAACGACCTTACGCTCCTAAGTTGGTAGAACAAGTTTGCAATGAATGGGATAGGGTACTTGTTCTTGATGGCTAGCTTGTTCAAAGCCCGGTAGTCTATGCACAGTCATAACGACCCATCATGCTTGCGCTGAAATAGAATCGATGCACTATGTGGTACCTTCGATAGCCTGATGAAGCCAGCATCAACTAACTCTTTGAGCTATTTCCTTAACTTTTCCAACTCTGGTAGGGACATTCGGTAGAGGGCTCTAGCTGGTGGCTTGGCCTCAGACACTAGCTCAATCTTATGGTCTACCTCCCTCTTAGGTGGTAGCTTTCTAGGTAGCTTTACGGGCATCACATCACTAAAGGTCTTTAGCACCTTTAGCAGCTCCAAAGGTGACTCGATCTCCTTTTCCCTTGGCTCTTCATACTTCAGGGCTGCCAAGAAGGTGTCTTCTTCTCTGCTTACCGCCTTGGCAAATTGGATGGCTGACACCACCCGTAACCTAACTCTAGACCCTCTCCTCAATGGTACTAGGCATTGGCACCATGCATGTAAGATGCAAATGTAATTGGTAAAAGGTATAAGAAGGCATTAATCTGAACAAGAAAATCCAACCCAATCATAAACTCATAGTCATCAAGGGGTATTACCTCTATGGTCTTTTTGCCTTTCCAGTCTCCAAGCTATAACTCTACTCCTCATGCTACTCCAATGGCTAGAACCTCTTTGGAGTTCACCATTTTAATGGTACCAATCCCTTTCTACACCTTTAGTTCGAGCTTCGGGGCTCTATCACCTGAAATAAAAAGATGTGAGGCATATGTGTCCACTAGTGCATTCACCTTTTGACTTGTAACCATCAAATTCGTAAACATCAAGCCTTTTAGCTTGCGGCTCCCTTTACTCTGGACAACATTGAACACCAAAGACCTAAGCTTTGCTACCCTTAACTCTGGTTCCTCATCAGACTCCTTGTCTACAGTAGCAAGCTTGTCCTTCTATGGATAATTGTACGCTATGTGGCTCTTTCCATATAGGTAGCATGCTAGTGGCTCTCGATCCCCCTTTACTTTCTACTTGCTTGCTGGTGGCTTCCTTTCACCATCATTGGTTGAATGATCTCGGTCTCTATCCTTGACTCATGGTCATGGTCCTTCCTCTTAGACTACTTGTTCCAGTCCCTCTCATCTTTGCCCTTAACCTTGGGCTTGGAAGACTCGAACTTGTTCAAAGGCTTAAACTCTATCAAGGACTCAGCAGTAGTCATGGCTTTAGCCAAGTCATGAACTCCCCTTTATTGTAGCTCATGCTTCACCCATGGCTTCAGCCCATCCATGAAAGCAAATAAGGCATCCTTCTGACCCAGATCCGAGATCTATATATCAGTTCAAAGAATCTCTGGACATACTCTTTTATGTCCCCTTGCTGGCTTAGCCTACATAACTTTGCCTGTGCCTCATCATCGACATACTTCGGGTAAAATTACTCCTTGAACTCTTTTCGAAACTCTACCTAGGTTCTAATCTTGGCGCTCTTATGCCTAACATTATCACACTTGTACCTTCACCATAATAAGGCTACATCAGTGAGATACATAGTAGTGGTGCTTACTTTTATTATCTCATCCTGTATGCCCATGGCCTAAAAATACCGTTTCATATCTCATAGGTAGTTGTCTACTTCTTTGGCTACCCTAGTCCCCTTGAACTCTTTGGGCTTGGGGATATCCATCTTGAACTTAAACACTCCAGGAAACATGCCATTCCCAATGGCAGTCTTGCAAGCAATGAGGTTACTGGTAAGCTTCTCTATCTTTTTGCTTATGGCTTTCACCACAGCCTCTAAGGTCTCATTCTTTTAGGTGATCATGTTCATGCCTTTATTGAGAGCAGCTTGTAACTCACCACTAAGCTGCTCCTTTATGGAGTCTAGCGCTTCAACGTGAGTCTCCACATCTTCAAGCTTCTCTTACATGTCGCCTATGCTCACCTTCACCTTGGCCAGCCTACCATTCATGGTAGACCAGATGTCTCTCGAGTTGGCATTCTTACCTCTTCCATGCCCTTACTCCTGGGCTTCTGGTTGTTGGCTAGCAACATCACTCTGGGATGCCATCTTTTCAATTGTGATCTAACCTGAACAACACAAACACGCAGAACTGAACTTGTTTTGATACCAACTATCATGGGTTCCGACCTTAGACTCAGAATCCATACGATCTTAGGCTTGAAATCACCTCTTTGTAGCTTAAGTCAGCCGAAAACACCAGCATGTGGGCACTAGAACAATGGGAAAGGCTGAATACGTAAGTTTGAGAAAAATAGGAAAACAAGATAGCTTGCTGGAATATGCTTTGTATTCACTGAAACAGAAGTGTATGATGGTGTACAAATAAGGGTAGAGTAGCCCTCTATTTATAATTGAGGCTCCCAACTACATTTATGGCTAAATCCTTAAAATCAAGGCTAAAATCAAAGAATTACAAAGATTACAATCAATCAGGATTTATCTCTTTATTTTAAGGGTCAACTAGATCTATCAGAAAGCTCCTGCTGATCTTATGATCTTTTAGAAGATCCCCTTATGTATCTCTCATCTTGGGCCCTGTTGGATGTGGTGCGAGCATCATGCAGGCCAAACCTTGGCTTTATGGGTTGGCCTGAAAGCTATGTGGGTGTTTTGACTTTACCTTCAAGGCATTGTGCGCTAACTCCCACCAGTACGCTTGGTGGGCAAGTTTTAACCTTAGGTGCGTGTGCTAGTGCGCCTGATGTGCCTGGTGTGCCCGCCCAGGGTGTGACACTGTCTCTAGTTTTTTTTTGTCAGGCCTGCAACAGATTTGTCTTTGAAAGCAAGGCAGTAGAATCAGCCTGAAGTACCTCATCAGTCGAACCTGCAATGAAGTAGTGCAGGCCCCCAGTAAAGACCGAGAAGAAGTTATAGTTCTTGTCAGATGGGAGCCGCCGACAGGGGACTGGGTCAAGCTTAACTTTGATGGAAGTGTCATCTCGGTGGGCTGGAGCTGGTGGGCTCATCAGGGGTTCTCAAGGCGAATGGCTGGGGGGTTTTCATTCGCCTTCCAACTAGGACTCTCTCAGGCCCTAGTTTTCTGGGAATCTCTTTTGATCATCGGGTGAATAAGTGAATAAGCTGGTTATCATGGTCAAGCCTTGGTCCTGTCATGACTGACCTTGAACTGAGCAACGATCGAGACCAAGCTAGCAGAAAAGTGGTTCTAAGAGATGTGGGCATGCATTTGGAGCATTGGAACTTGTTACTAATATGTTATACGGGCAGTGGTAGCCCTAGACTGCAAGATACGCAGGTAAATTCAGGACAGTGGTCAAGCACCCTTAAGCCAAGTAGCTCGGTGAGTGCCATTAATGGAAGCAGTGTGCGGGCATTCTGAGCATGAGAATAAATTAAAGATATTGTGCGTGGATAGTCTGAGTCCTAAACCTCAAGATACGTAGGTAAGTGTGAGGCAGTGCGCCAGTGCCTTGGGACCAGCTAGCCAATCAGGTGCTGTCGATCGAAGCCATATGCGGGCACCTTTGAGTGGGTTGGTGGAGCAACAAGTAGAATCAAGGAATAATGGTGACCAAGAAGAAGGTTATGGGGCCTTGAGTTAGCCAGAGAAAGGTCTTGAGATGGCTGGAGAGAAAAGTGTCTCCATTTCGGACAATCTTATGGTTACTGGTAGGAGATTGAGAAAATCTCTTACTCTCTTTATAGGGGGGATGTCTAGTGTCAGCTCTCTACCACCCCCTTGGTTAGAGGGTAGGCAGAGGCCTGGCTAGTCTGAAGTGAGCTATTCTTAGGTACTAATGGTGTCTAGGTGGACGGGTATCGTAAGGTCACGAGCGTGGCATGATGTTTCCTCGGGTCATGGTAAACCCGAAAATGGTTAGGGCCAGTAGGCCTCATATCGTGCTTTTCGTTGAGCCATGGGGTTACATGGTAAAGTTTATGATGCCCTCGATTTCTCTTCCTTGAGCTAGAAGGATCATGAGATGGTGTTTGCGTAGGAAGAATGCCATTGAGTGTGGGCTAGTAGGTAGGCACGCTGTCAGACCCTTATGGCCAATTGATAGAGGTGTGCTGCAGCTGGGGCAGTCCACCCAAGTCTCATTTACAGTACTAGCATGATGTTGGGTGTCAATCATGCGTGCAGGCAGCTTACATTGATGCTAAGGGCTAAGCCCTAAGAACTGAGTCCCGTTGGATGAGATGAGCCTAGAGGCTCCGAGCTGGCTGCTGACTAGCTTAAGTGTGACGCTTATGTAAACTTGATACGAGAGTTTGCTATGATATAAACGGGTATGGTATTAGGTTCTCACCATGTCAAGAAGTAATAATATCATGAGAACCGAGGCTGCGTGCCCCACGAGTATTCAAGGGTCGACGCTCGAGACCTTAAGCCCTGCAGGCAAAGATGGGTGTTCGGGGCCACTTTGATAATTATGGACCGATGAGTGATGGGAGTTGGGTTCCTCCTTATAAAGTTTAGAATGAGTAACCTTATGGGGTTAAAGACAAAGAAAAGGCTCATGTGTATATGGCTAGAAGGATCGAAATTAAGCTGTCCAGAAAAATAATGGACTCACGAAAGGCTGACATCGATTATGAGTAGTCTTGGTGCCGCACGGACACGTGGTTTCAGAATGAGAAATATGCAGACCGTGACATGTGGTATCAGAGCCTTGGTTTGGCTCAGTGGTGAGATTTACATGACCCCATGTATGGGCCTGGTGATGTGAAATAGAGGTGGTGCCAAGGTCAAAATGAGCTATCAAGATGCAAATGTGGTTATGTGGCTATGGGGGCTTGGAAAGGAGTCAACGATGCGTGCTGCAAGAAAAATTGAGCCTATGTAAAAAAGCTCTCGAGTGGGCTCTTGGATGCCAAGCAAAAGGGCATCGGAGTCTGGCCTCACCTAGAAAATGATGTTGGCATGTTTTGGGGCGTGTGATGCCTTTACGGTGGAAGAAATCGTAGTGAGACATGCGAAAAAGGGCTTACACCATGAAATGGTGTTATGTAAGGCCATGTGGGTCGAGTGAATCTTGTTCTGAGGGGCGAGAGGTATTGAGTTTCAAAATTAATTACTAATGTGTGCACTTGTTGTATGGTGCAGGTGCCCCAGCGGGGGTGCAAGCCGAAGTATTCGGGTCCAAGCATGGAGTCCTTACATAGAAGAGTATGGAGTGGCTAAAGATTGAAGCCACAAGCGAGATGGTCGATGGACCATGAGCTATGTTGGTTAGTAGATCATGAGTTCTCATGGTCAGAGGATCACGAGAGTGTGTGAATCAATGAACTGAGTTTGTGTTGGCCAAGAGGGAAAGCTTCACATGTAGTGGTGGTCAGAAGGGCCACGACAGAGTGTATTCTAGTGGAACAAATAATTGGGAATTGGCCAGTTGACAAAGCCTTCAGATGGTGTGGGTCGATGGACCTTGAGAATTGAATGGGTTGGTGAATCCCTGAGTCAGCAAATCAGTGGATTTCTGAGTATGAGTGGATTTTGAGATGCCATAGGAGCTATGCTAGAGTCAAGGCAGACGAGCAGTAGATCCATCGAGGAAACATGGTTACGTATAATGCTTAGTGGAGTTTCGAGTAAAAGTGAGGGAGACTTGTGATTTCCCTGTGAGATTGAGCCAAGATAGAGGGGCCTGAGCAAATAGAGCATAGTGTTCGAGCTAGGAGCAGAGATCGAGTTAGCGCGCATTAAGGTGTCGTCTCAGGGGCGGTTGGCCAGAGGGCCACACCTAGAGAGGTGACCTTGGAGGGGTCGAGAGAACCCAAGTTCAGAGATAACCAAAGTGCCTGAATGTCACTGTGCTAAGGTCTATCGTGTGGGGTGCCGTATGAGTGCGGTTGACCTAAACACCACGTCCAGAGGGGCACATCAAAGAGTCGATGCTGCAGGCGTGCAGTTGGTGTGAGGGGTCACGTCCAGTAGGACACACCAATGAGTGGCAAAGTGGGTGGTCATTCATTCTACTAAGAGTCATTGAACAATGAGGGTGCCTCAAGGTCACAATGTGATATGATCAAAGGGAAGCAATGTTGTGGCACATATGGAGCAACCAAGATAGGGTGAGATGGTTCGAGTAGGAATAGAGCAGAGGTGCATTGGTGCTGGTATGTGACCAATCTACATCAACAATGGATGGGTACTATGGGTAGTGCCCCATGTAACGGGATCTCGACCCAATCCTTAAGGGCACAAGTGAGAGACATATGAGTAAATGTCGACTGTGTGCAACAAGAGAGTTGGGTGTGGTCTTGGCGTCGATGAGGGCATCGACATAGTAAGTGGGGGAGAGTGTCATGGTCAGGCCTTGGTCCTGCCATGACTAACCCTGAACTGAGTAGCGATCTAGACCAAGCTGATGAAAAAGTGATTCTGAGAGATGCGGGCATGCATTTGGAGCATTGGAACATGTTATTAATATGTTGTGCGGGCAGTGAGAACCCTAGACTGTAAGATACACGGATAAGTTCAGGATAGTCGCCAAGCACCCTCAAGCCAACTAACCCGACAGGTGCCATCAGTGGAAGCAGTGTGCGAGCATTCTGAGCATGGAAATATGTTAGGGATATTGTGCGTGGATAGTCTGAGTCCTAAACTCCAAGATACGCAGGTAAGTGTGAGACAATACACCGGTGCCTTGAGACTAGCTAGTCAGTCAGGTGCTGTCGGTTGAAGCCATGTACGGGCACCTTCGAGTGGGTTGATGGAGCAACAAGTAGAATTAAGGAATAATGGTGACCAAGAAGAAGGTTATGGGGCCCTGAGTTAACCAGAGATAGGTCTTGAGATGGCTGGAGAGAAAAGTGTTCCCATTTTGGACAATCTTATGGTTATTGGTAGGAGACTGGAAAAATCTCTTACGCTTTTTATAGGGGATGTCTGGTGTCAGCTCTTCACCACCCCCTTGGCTAGCGGGCAGGTAGGGGCCTGGCTAGTCTGAAGTGAGCTACTCCTAGGCACTAGTGGTGTCTAGGTGGGCGGGCATTGTAGGGTCACGAGCGTGGCACGATGTTTCCTCGGGTCATGGTAAACCCGAGGACGATTGGGGTCGACGAGCCTCGTATCGCCCCTTTGCGTTGAGCCATGGGGTTACATGGTAAAGTTTACTATGCCCCTCGATTTCCCTTCCTTGAGCCAGAAGGATCATGAGATGGTGTTTGTATAGGAGGGATGCTATCGAGCCTGAAGGATGTGTGGGCTAGCAGGCAGGCACACTATTAGACCTTTATGACCAATTGGTAGAGGTGTGCTACAGCTGGGGCAGTCCACCCAAGTCCCCCTTACGAGACTAGCATGATGTTGGGTGTCAATCATGCGTGTGGGTGGCCTACACTGATGCTATTGGCCTAAGCCCTAAGAACTGAGTCTCGTGGGATGAGATGAGTCTAAAGGCTTTGAGCTGGCTGCTGACCAGCTTAAGTGTGACACTTGCGTAAACTTGATACGAGAGTTTGCGTACGATACGGGTGGGCATGCTGTTGGGTTCTCACCGTGTTAAGAAGTAATAATATAATGAGAACTGAGGCTGCGTGCCCCACGAGTATTCAAGGGTCAATGCTCGAGACCTTAAACCCTGCAGGGCGAGATGGGTGCTCAAGGCCACTTTGAGAATCGTGAGCTGATGAGTGATGGGAGTTGGGTTCCTCCCTATAAAGTTCGGAATGAATAACCCTACGGGTCAAAGCCAAAGAAAAGGCTCCTGTGTATGCGATTGGAAGGATTGAAATTAAACTATCCAGGAAAAAAATGGACTCACAGAAGATTGACATCGATTATGAGTAGTTTTAATGTCGCATGGACGCGTGGTTTCAAAATGAAAAACACGCGGACCGTGACACTGGTCCAGCATCAACATCATCCCCGGTTGTTGCCGTTGCCCCTCGCCTCTGGCTTGAAAGCAATAATTGATCGGCATTCTGGGTCATCTCATTTACAGCATTTCTTTTTCACGCTTCGAAGGGCCGTTTCTTTCTTCCATTGCGGACTTGTCTTTTGCTGAGGATTTTGTTCTCATTCCGCTTAAAGAGTTTTCAATGCTACAGCCAACTCAGAGAAAGATGAAAATAGTCAAGAAAAGAATGCCGCTACTATTGAACCGAAGGTGACTCGCCTAGAAGGAAGAAGTCTGGGGAGCCAAGTAACTAACTAGAGGAAGGGAAAGGGATACCAGTACCAGAGATGGGATCGAGCCCACACTCGGTGAAAGGAAGCAATGCCCTCCTGTCTTGATCGAAAGGTTGAGTGATTCCAAAAGCACTTTCTTTTTCTGAAAAAATAGACTCAATTGGAGAAGCTGGAAAAGAAAAAATGGAGTCTCTTAAGTTATGTTAAGTTATCTTATTCTCAGTTTCAACTCTCTTACCGGCTTTCTGGATTGACCTCAGGCTGACCTTGCTTTGCTCTAGTCCTAGCTGGCTAGAAAACTGCCTTGCTTGACTCCTACCTGAAAAAGGCAGAAAAAAGACTTCAACTAGATAGCTGGCAACTGGTAGGGAAACTAGCACTCGCTGGTGGAGAAGATTGAAGGAAATGCCTGGAAGGTCTTGTCTTCGATCTTTCCCCTCAACCAAAAAGGGAAAAGGAACTGCTATCAAGCGGCTTTTCAAATAGGTACGGACGGAAGGTCTCATCGCTAGATGGAGATGGAGGGATTTTGACTGGCTTGAAAAAGATGCCTATTGTCACAGACTAAGCTTTCTCTCAACAAGTAATAGATCGTGCGGCACTTGAATGGACGCTTCCACCCAAGTCAGCCTTCAATAGATCGATATCTGAACAAATAACCATAGACTATGGTTAGTCTCAAGCATTCACAATAAGGCACAATATATCAAGATCAATCTCAAGCATTCACACGCAACAAGGCACATTCACATCGAGAAAAGAAAGAAACACATCGAGGCAACATTCGAACATTCAATCAGGGTGAATTTCATTATAATCAGGAATCATATATCGGGACTTCCCATCATCACCAGGGCCATGGGGGCAGCCCTTGGTGGGTGGCCTAAGCTCGCATAGCACCCGGTGAGACAGTCCAACACTATGCTACCAGCTCACCTCCCTTAAAGAGCCTTAGAGATTTTAGAGCTATGCTACCAGTAACTATTACAATGTTTGAAATGGGGACATTTTTCCTAGCACAAGGGATCTACCCGGCCATGACCCTATACATGGGTGGCTCATGGCAACCTAAGTCCCGGTCATGGCCCTATACAAGGTTAGCTCATGACATCCTCCCCCACCTATTCTATCGACGTCCTCGTCGACTTGCTGGCTTGAAATTCTTCAATCTTTCTTTGAAATCTCTGGAGGTCGTGCTCTCTCTCCCAACTGGTTTTTTCTAGGCTTAATCCCTCTCACTTCACTAAATATTCCCGAACTAGTCTTCAAGATATCTTGGTTTCCCTGTTGGCTAAGATCTCTTCAACTCGACGCTCTGAAGGTGGCTTCATGGTGATGGCAGCTCTGGTTGGTTCCATTCGGCTAGCATCTGTAGGATCGACATGGAAAGGCTTCAGGTTGCTCACATGAAATACTGGGTGCACTTTCATCCACTTCAGAGGGTCGATTTTATAAGAGGCATTCCCCACATTGGCAAAGACCCTTACTAGACCTTCATATTTGCATATCTGTCTACGATCTCTCTTTCTCAAGAACCTGGTTTATTCTGAAACTAGTCGGACCAGAACCAAATCACCAACTTGGAATTGTTGATCTCTGCGACCCTTGTCTGCCTATTTCTTCATCCGCTTCGATGCTTTCTCCAGATAGGCTTGTGCAATCTTCGTGTTTTGTTTCCATTCCTTGCTAAGGTTGAAAGCTCTCGGATTCTTTCCTCCATATGGTTCCAAGGAAGTGTGGGGTAGCCTTGGTAATTGTCTGATGACCACCTCAACTGGGCTCTTGTTAGTAGAAGAGCTTTTGTTGGAATTAAAGCAGAGTTGAACAACGTCCAATAATGAAGGCCAGTCCTTCTGGTTGGCTTGGACAAAGTGCCTTAAGTATTCCTCCAGCAATCCATTGAATCGTTCCGTTTGGCCATCAGTTTGAGGGTGATAGCTTGAGGAGATGTTGAGTTGGGACCCCAAAATCTTGAAAAGTTCTCTCCAAAAGGACCTCGTGAATCTCGAATCTCTATCACTGATAATGTTTTGAGGGAGGCCCCAATACTTGACCACATGTTTGAACAATAGTCGAGCTGTGTCTTCCGCTGTACAATACTTGGGAACGGGAATGAATGTGGCATACTTAGAGAACCGGTCAATCACCACCAAAATAGCTCCAAGGTCACCAACCTTGGGTAGGCTCGAAATAAAATCGAGGGAGATACTTTCCCATGGTTTAGTGGGCACCGATAATGGTTCGAACATGCCTGCAAGTTTCCTCTTTTTGACTTTGTCTTGTTGGCAAATAAGGTAAGTTTTCATATAGTCCATCACATCTTATCGCATTTGAGGCCAATAGTATCCCAATCTTAATAACGCCAAAGTGCGTTGCCAGCCCGGGTGTCCCTCCCATAGGGTGTCATGACATTCTCTCATCAGCATCTGTCTTAGACCTCCTACTTTTGGCACAAACACTCGAGGTCCCTTGGTCCACAAGACCCCATTTTCTTGCCAGAAGTATTTGGACTTCCCTTCTTCCACTAGCTTCAAAATGGCACAGGCTTGCGGGTCTTTCCCTAGATGATCTCCAATCACCTTATGAATGTCTGTAGTGGCTCTGCTAGCCGCCATTGGGGCCATTCTTCTAAGGGTCGCTAACTCTGGTCGCCTGTTCAATGCATCTGCCACCTGATTGGTCTTTCCAGCGGTATGCTCAAAACAAAAGTCAAACTCCGCTAAAAATTCCTGCCACCTAGCTTGTTTCGCCGTAAGCCTTGGTTGAGTGAGAAAATGGCTAACGACTGCATTGTCTGTCTTCACGACAAAGTATGAACCCAACAAGTAATGTCGCCAAACCCTCAAGCAGTGAACCACCGCCAGGAGCTCTTTTTCCTAGGCCGTATATTTTCTTTCAGCTTCGCTCAGCTTTCTACTTTCGAATGCTACCGGGTGATGTTGTTGTAAAAGCACACCTCCAATAGCAAAATCGGATGCGTCCGTCTAAACTTCGAAAGGCTTTTCAATATCAGGGAGAGCTAAGATAGGATCTTTCATAATAGCATCCTTCAATCCCTCAAATGCCTCTTGCCACTCACTTGTCTAACACCACTTGTACTCCTTCTTCAATAGCTTCGTGAGGGCCGTGGTCTTGCGAGAGTACCCTTCCACAAACCTTCTATAATAGTTGGCTAGTCCCAAGAATGAGCGAAGCTTACTAACATTCTTCGGTGTTGTCTACTCCTTGATGGCCCTAACCTTTTTCATGTCCATTCGGATGTGGCCACGTTCAACAATGTGTTCGAGAAAGTGGATTTGGGTCTGAGCAAAAGCACACTTCTCCCTTTTTATGTATAACCGGTGGTCCTGTAACCTTTGAAACACCTGACGTAGGTGTTCTTGATGTTCTTCCAAGGTGGAGCTATATACCACTATATCGTCTAAATAAATGACTCCAAATTTGTCTAGGTAGTCATGGAACGCCTGATTCATCAATGTACAAAATGTGGCAGGAGCATTGGTTAGTCCAAAAGGTATAACAAGGAATTCAAATGCACCATACCGTGTTACACAAGTGGTCTTTAGCTCATCTCTCTCAACGATTCTGACCTGATGGTATCTAGATCTTAGATCCAGTTTGGAGAAGTACTTGGCTCGGCTCAATTGATCAAACAAGTCTGCTATAAGAGGGCTAGGATATTTATTTCTTATGGTGACTTTGTTAGGGGCCCTGTAGTCAACACATAAGTACAGACTTCCATCATGCTTCTTCTAGAATAGCACAGGCGCTCCGAAAGGAGCCTTTGATGGTCTGATGAATCCGGCTTGTAAAAGCTCATCTAACTATTTTCTTAGCTCGGCCAACTCTGGCGGAGCCATGTGGTAAGGAGCTCTAGTAGGGGGTTTTGCTCCTGAAATGAGTTCAATTTCATGGTCCACAGTACGTCGAGGGGGTAGAACCTTAGGCAATATCTCTAACATCACCTCTTCGAATTCTTCCAACACCTTTTTCACGCCATCGGGTATTGGTTTTACTTTCGACCCTTCCTTGTAGATCGGCATGGCCACGAAAGAGGGTTCCCCTCTCTTTACCCCTTTCTTGAACTACAAAGCTGAAATCATTTTCTTTCCACTCTTTGGCAAGATATTGGTTGGCACCACACATGGGTGTTCCCCTAAGAATAATAAGCAGCTAACAGCGGGGATAGAGATCGCCTGAGCCAACATCATGAAGTCCAACCCGAGAACGACATCAAAGTCGTCCATAGAGGAGACAGTAAAGTCTACCTTCCCTTCTCATGGCCCCAATTTAGTTGTCACACCCTTAGAGCTTCCACTGATCGTAAAGGCTAGTGAATTGACCGCCTTCATTCGTCCACAGTCTTTGTTAACATGAAGATCACACCTCTTTGCTTCTTCGGGTGTGATGAAAGTATCAGTTGCACCCGTATCCACCATGGCCTTAGTGGCCTTCTCATTTATCATTAGGCTCACATACATCAAGCCTCTACTTTGCTCTTTCCTTATAGTATTCAGTTGGGTATGGAGGGCATTGAGGAACTTTATTGAGCCCATCCTGGTTGGCTCCTCTTCGATCTCTTCAATGCTCTCTGGCACTTTTGCAGACTCTTGGGATGAGGTTCTCAAGGCATTAAGGGCTCCTCTGTGCAGACATTCGGCCACTCGATACGGCCCCTTGCAAAGAAAGCAAGCTAGCAGTTGTCTAGGCCTGAAAGTCACCGCACTGTTCGTTCTTGGTTGGGTGCTATCTCGACCAAAGGGCCTCCTATCTGATCCCCCACTGGATGGCCGATCTAGCCTAGTCATCTTTCCTCCACTCCCAAAGTTGAAGCTACTGCCAGCTGATGGAGGATTTTTTCGTTTTAAGGAGCCGTCATTATAGTCGTGAAGACGTTCAGCTGCAGCCATGGCCGTGGCCACATCTTGCACTTTTTATCTTTGTAGTTCTGTTCTGGCCCACGGCTTGAGGCCCTCAAGAAAATAAAACATCTTGTCTTTTTCGGACATGTCTCGAATGTCCAACATCAAGGTAGAAAAGCTCCTTACAAACTCTCACACTGTCCCTGTTTGCACCAATTCTCGGAGTCTCCTTCGAGCCATATACTCCACATTCTCAGGGAAAAATTGGTTTTTCAATTCCTGCTTCAGGTCCGTCCAAGTCTTAATCGGGCACTCGTCATTGACAAACTTGGAGCTCCACCATAGCTTGGCATCCCCTACGAGGTACATCGATGCCATTGCCACCTTGTCTTCCTCTGAGTCCGTGTGGACAGCCCGAAAGTATTGCTCCATGTCAAATAAGAAATTTTCAAGTTCCTTAGCATCCCTTACCCCTTCATAACGTCGAGGCTCCGACACCTTGGGTCTTTTCCCTCTTTCCATCGAGTTTGAACCTGACCTGGCCACAGCCATTTGTAGGATGCTCACCTGTGCTCTAAGCTCCTCAAACTCCTTTTGGAGAATATTCAAGGCATCTCTAGCCTCCTCGCTCACGTTGTGAAGAGTATCGGACAACTCCCGCTAGGTTATCTCGATCTCCCTCACTCGGTCTTTAGTCACCATGTGAGTTTTCATTACAGCCACCGCGGCCTCAAGTTCTTCAATTCTCTGTTGATGATCAGGCCCACCATTTGTGGCCATCTCATCCATTTTCTAGCACTTCTCAACCATGCTTTGATATCACGTGTCACGGACTAAGCTTTCTCTCAACAAGCAATAGGCCGTGCGGCACTTGAATGGATGCTTCCACCCAAGTCAGCCTTCAATAGATCGATATCTGAACAAATAACTATAGACCATGGTTAGTCTCAAGCATTCACAATAAGGCACAATATATCAAGATCAATCTCAAGCATTCACACGCAACAAGGCACATTCACATCGAGAAAAGAAAGAAACACATCGAGGCAACATTCGGACACAATCGGGGTGAATTTTATTATAATCGGGAATCATACATCGGGACCTCCCACCATCACCAGGGCCAGGGGGGCAGCCCTTGGTGGGTGGCCTAAGTTCGCATAGCACCCAGTGAGACAGCCTAACACTATGCTGCCGGCTTACCCCCCCTAAAGAGCCTTAGAGATTTTAGAGATATGCTACCAGTAACCGTTACAATGTTTGAAATGGGGACACTTTTCCTAGCATAAAGGATCTACCCGGCCATAGCCCTATACATGGGTGGCTCTTGGCAACCTAAGTCCCGGTCATGGCCCTATACAAGGTTGGCTCATGACACCTATGCTGTGACAAAAAATGATTGGTTCTTTCTTTAGAGCCTACATCTAATCTGAGGATAGGGATGCCCTTTTTTATCCAACTGAATGCGCTTCAGACTGGCTTAGGTGTAACATCAGTCCCACTACGTGGGTTTAGGTTAGGTTCTCTAACTTACATGGAAAAAGATGGGCTTGCTTATCCTAGCAGTGTAACTGCCTAACAATCCTGATTTCGAGCTCGCTCGCAGACAGAGGGACTGTCTGATTGGCTTACAGTAGCAATGAAAAGAGGAAGGCGAAGGCCTGCTTCAATGGAGAGAGAAGGCTAAAGAAAACAGCTTTTTGTCTGGGTCTGCTTTGCTTTCTTCCTTTCGGATAGCTAAGAGACTAGCCCTTCTCTTCTCTTGTTTGAACTTTCTCGAAGGCGCAGAACAGAATGGGATACGATGAGATAGAATGCAATAGAAACAAAGACGCAGGGAACGCGACTCTTAACGGTCAAAGCGAACCCTTTCATTCTGACATTCTGAATTCTTTAATTCGGAATGAATCAAATCTCCCCAAGTAGGATTCGAACCTACGACGAGTCGGTTAACAGCCGACCGCTCTACCACTGAGCTATTGAGGAACAACGGGGGATTAGATCTCATAGAGTTCAATTCCCGTTCTCAACCCATGGCCAATATGAACTCGAGGTTTCCTTCGTAACCCCCGTTACTTCTTCGTAGTGGCTCTATTTCATTATATTCCATCCATATCCCAATTCCATTCATTTCATATCCCTTTCGTGTCATTGACATAAGAGATGTCGTTTCTAGTATATCTTTTTATATTTCTATATATGGAAAGTGAAAAAAGAATCACATTCTGTCAAAGCAGTTGTTGGTTTGGTAAGTGCTTTTATTTTTATTAAGATTAAAGATTAAATTAAGGAAGACTAATTAATCTGCCTTCCCTGAGCATGCCCCTTCATTGACCACGTATGCTTAAGTGGTCACGAAGGATGAAGCTCTTGGCTCCCTTGATTTTTATTCTTCCGCCCTGCCTTTTTTTGTTTCCTTTCTTTCTCCTTTCCAGCCAGTGGGTTTGTCTAGTACGAGGTTCCTTGCTTTCCTTGGAGTGATGTCTTCTCTTTTTGGAATTTTTTTTTTTTTTTTTTGTTTCAGCGAGTTTACCAGTGAGCAATCCTTAGAATTAGCCTGACTCTTTGAAGACAGTGATAAAGCTGGGGAAAGATCCCGTTCAATCAAGTTCTTTTTCTTTTACTTGGGGTTGAGGTTGAAGGAGTCCTTCGGTCTTTAAGACAGGATATCCCACGTTACTCGAGCTCGAGCAAAAGCTCTAGTCTAATTGAATCGCACCTGCTTTTCATTCTCCAGTGACTTTCGTTCCTGCAATGTGATCATTCCTAAGGATCCCTTTCTAAGAGCATCGAGGCCCTTTTTATTTTATTTCATTTCCCTGGAACGACTCTTCTGAGCCTGTTACCTCTTACGGTACAGTAAGAAAGTATCCGGCCAATCCTAATCTAATGCCTTGGGCGCCAGTGCCTTCTCCAAGCGAGCCAATAAGGGATTTTTCTTTTGCACGATCTACCTCTGGACCATCAGACTAGAAAGCAGTTGATTATAGACGAGAGCAGGAGGAGGCTATCTGGGCTGTACCATTAGAAAGAAAGCCAGCGGAAAAGTTTTTAAGCATTATCTTACTTAAGGAAGTGAGAAAAAGGGAAAGAGACTTAGGCAAGATAGCTGGCAAGAAGGAAAGCTTATTGTTATTGATCAAGGCAAGCTGCTTTAGTTCCCAAGTCAAGCAGGAAGTAAAATAGACGGGGTTAGAGATCAAAAGTGGGTTCTCGGTCTCTCAAGCTTGAAGGCAGTAGTTCTAGCTAAGTCTTTCTATTCCTTATTCTAGGAAATTTCGAGTTAGCGCTCCGGGGATTCGGCTTAGTCATCATCTCCGTCCACCTTTTAGGCTTAGCTTACTCAGTTGCCTGCCCTATGGTTTAATAAAGAGCTTAGCTTAGAAAAGGAGTTGGTCTTAAAGACCGAAAAGAATTCATTCTAACTAGTAGCCACTCATTACACACAAGAATGTAGGTTTCAGCCCACCGAAAGTCGGATAGAAAAGTCTTCCCTGCTTTCCTCGGGCATGAGAAGTTACTCAGGGACTTGCCATGGATAGGAGTGAAACGGAGGCACAGTCCATTGTTCTCTATCAATTTCTTCGTTTTCTGACTCCCTACGTTGATTGGCTTTAAGTGCCAAATAAGACATTCTAGAAGCCTCTGGTGAATTGGTTGGTGATCAGCCTATCTTATATGCTTTCTTATGCCTTTGGAGTGCCTAAAGCCAAGTGAACGAAGTGGCCGGTAAGGTGAACATGGGAAAGAAGAATCAAGTCTATATATGGCTTGTTGAAGTAAACATGTGGACTCTTCTTCCACCCTTTGTTTTGGAATATCACTTTGGAAAATGATGTTGGACTATTTAGCTTGTTCTCTTTTCTTTGTACCTCTTGTATGTCTTAGTTGAATTCCCCCTTTGTGATGCAAGCATCTTAGACGACGAAGGAGCGGAAAGGTTGCCTCCATTCTTTCTAACCATACCCAATCGAAAAAGGATCCGGCATCGAGAAAAGAAAGATTTTTTTTTCCTAGGAAAATGAACTGTGGGTGTGATGGCACTGGATTGAATGTAAACCCCTTTCCCGGTTGGAGGAGAAGATAAGGATCAGTCGAATGCTCAACACACTTCCCAAAGAGCATAGGCCGATCATGAGCCGATTTCCAATTCTATAGAGAAAATACTTTTTTCTCATGGGGCATGAAAGAAGATGTGCATTAGAAGCATCCGAGGTAGGAAACAAAGATAGGGCGGCCCTCCAAGCAAGTAACTCATTTTGAGAGATAAGCAGCTATTGGATGATCAGATGGCTTGGTTGGGTAATAGGGGTTAAAATCTGCCCTGTGCTGTCTAGTAAAGAGCAATGCATTAAAGACAGGACTATCGACCTGTGAAGCTTCCCAAGCACCTACCATGCCCTACTTACCAGATTAGTGGCATGAATTACTGATTCTCGAGATTCAAATAAGGTAAGGAAGGGAGGAGGATCCGCTTTGAAGCATCTCTCCTGAGGAAATCGATAACTGGAAGAATGAATCCCTTTTAAGAGACATGCTTATAAGAGACATGATTGTCATCGACCGGTTGCAGATGGCAATATAATATAAAGCGAGAGAATTTATTGTTGCCCGGATTTCATGATTCCATTCCACTACTGATGAAGATTCTCCCTTATAAGCCTATCTCTGGATCAAGCCCATCTCCCGAAGCCCTTTGAATATCTTTTAATCTAGGGGTACACCCTCTACTTGACGCTGGTAACTGGGGTACTGTGGCTTCGGAACCCTTTTCGGAAGAAGCGTAGGGGTTTGCTGGCTCCGTTCACTCCCTTGGAATTCAGCGTGGCAGCGAGTACTTTGTACTGGACTATCAGAAGCTCCATATATTGGCTCCTTGGACTTGCAAAAGTACAGTAATTACCCTACGGTAATTTCATCAATCCATTTCTCTCTAAAAAAAACATTGCCTTAGGCATTCAACCCAAAAAGATAGAAAGACTGCTCGCTCGAAGAAAACTCTTTTAGAGCCTGGTACAAGCCAAGTCCCCTTGATTCGGTAACAAGAGTCGGTTATGGAAGAGTCTTTTGGTAGGCTTTCCCATTCTTGAGGCCGGTAGGCTTTTTAGTGGACCTGCTTTGCTGACAGGGAGTCTATGAAATAGATAGTTGCGCTTGCCTTCACTTAGAAACTCTGCGCCCCCTATTCTAGTAAGGCATGCTTCTAGTTATAGTAATATAGTAAGGCTTTAACATCTAACTCTTTCAGCTCTCGCCGGTAGAGTTCAGCCACACACTTATTGCCAATAACAATGTCATCTCCAAGGATAACGTACTTCTTGAAGACATTTTACGGGTAAAACTTTTCTGCACACAGCCACACCAACATATGGTGCGACAGTGCGAAGAGAGGCCAAGAGGCATAATATGCTAAAGGCTGCCCGGTCACAAACAAGCAGGGATGCAATGACTTCGAGAAGGAAAGATGAAAGATGTTATTCCTCAAAGCCAAAGCTACTGCTGCGAACGGACGACCAAAACAAGAGTTTATGAGAAGCTCGATAAAGGCCGAGCTAAGATCGAAGGACCATAAATGCTTGATGCCAACTAAATAATCCAAACGCTTTGTTTGGTTGAACATCCATTGGAAGGGGTCTTAATATAGATGCACAGCAATGGTGTACTGGATACAGCAACGGTGTACTGGATACAGCAACCTTTGGACTACATTGTTAGTAATGACGAATATTCTCTTCTTGCCAGCACTTGGATAAGAGCAAGCAAGAAGACCAAGGCGAAGAGGAAGTTCTTGGTAAGCACTGCCTTCGTCTGGTCCTTCAAATTTAGCCTCGAAAAATTTCGAAGTGCCTGAACTGCTCAATAGGGAGTTACCATTATCAGGAAATGCATAAAACCCGGCTGGTAAGTGGGCCATACGACATCAAGTAACTCGCAACAAGATTGGTGCCTAGGATAATCCTGAACGAGTACCGCTCGTATGCTTCAGCAGAAAATGAAGAGCGACCGCGCCTCAGTTCCGCTGTGGAAATGGCCTTATGTCACGGGCTCCGACCTTAGACTCAGAATCCGTGCGGTCTTAGGCTTGGAATCTCCTCCTTTATGCCTAAGTCAGCCTAAAACACAAGCGTGCGGGCACTAGAACAATGGGAATGGCTGATTACGCAAGTTAAAGAGAAACAGGACAGAAAAACAGAATTCTGGAAATGCTCTTGTATTCACTGAAACAGAAGTGTTTGATGGTGTACAAATGAGGGTGGAGCAGCCCTCTATTTATAGTTGAGGCTCC
This sequence comes from Durio zibethinus, assembly GCF_002303985.1. The sequence goes on along the minus strand of NW_019167949.1, from coordinate 12,011,534 downwards.
AGCTACAACTTAATGGCAAATCCCTAAAATAAAGGCTACAATCATGGGATTACAATCAATCAAGATGCTGGCTCCTGATTTTCAGGGTCAACCAAATCTGTCAGGATGCTGATGCTGATCATGCCTGGTTCCAGAAGCTTCCCTTGCGTATCCAGCACCTTGGGCCCTTCTGGATGTGGTACGGGCAGCTTGTATGACAGGCCTTGGTCTCATGGGCTGGCTTGCAAGTCGGGCGGGCGTTTGGAGCTCGTTTGCTAGGCTTTGCGCACTGATACCCGCCAGCACGCCTGGTCTGCGGGCCTCAGCCTCTGGCTCGCCTGCTGGTCTGCCTGATGTGCCTGGCGCGCCCGCCCAGGGCGTGACATTCTCCCCCACCTAATGCGCAACGCCTTCGTTGCATCTTCTGCATGGTACAGCCTGATCTGGTCCCCGAACTGCCATAAGTCCTCTGCTGGTTCCCAGCTCGCCTCACTGTTTGGAAGTCCCTTCCAGCGCACCAAGTACTCATGTCTTGGTTGATAGTTCTTCCGTCTCACCTCTCGATCAGCCATAATGCTATGGACCTCCTTCTCATATGAGGCCCTTGCTCCTAATGGTGCACGCTTTGACTCTGCCCGTCCTGGATCTCTCTCATCCTCATGGAACGGCTTGAGCATGCTTACATGGAACACCGGGTGTACCCTCGGCTTGGGTGGCATATCCAGCTTGTAGGCAACCTTGCCTACCCTCTTGACTACTCGGAAAGGTCCCTCATACCTCCGGACTAGGCCTTTGTGCAGCCCCCTGTGGCGCACAATGGGATGCAGCTTCACCAACACCAAGTCTCCAACCTGGAACTGCACGTCCCTCCTATGCTGGTCTGCCCACTTCTTCGACCTCTTGGCCGCTTTATGTAGACAAACTCTGGCCAAGTCAGTTTGTTCCTGCCATGCCTTGGCAAACTTGTATGCTGCTGGATTCGGCCCTGTATAACCTGCAGCAATCGAACCGGGTGTTAGTGGTTGTTGCCCTGTCACAACCTCAAATGGGCTCTGGTTCGTTGCCTCGCTCCTTTGCAAGTTGTAGGAAAATTGCGCAATATCCAGTAGCTTTGGCCAGTCCCTTTGTATGGCACTCACATAGTGCCTGAGGTAGACCTCCAGTAGTCCGTTCACACGTTCTGTCTGCCCATCGGTTTGTAGATGCATGCTAGTGGAAAAGTTCAAGTCTGACCCCAACAGCTTGAACAACTCAGTCCAGAACCTGCCCGTGAAACGCCCATCCCGATCACTAACAATGGTCCTCGGCACTTCCCAGTACTTCACCATGTTCTTCAGGAACAATCGAGCTACCTCCTCGGCTGGGCACTCCTTGGTTGTTGGAATGAAGATTCCATACTTGGAAAACCTGTCCACCACTACCATGATGCTTCCAAACCCCTCTGTCTTGGGTAGACCGACTATAAAGTCCAGAGAAACACTCTCACATGGTCGCTCTGGCACTGGCAATGGCTCCAAGAAACCCCCTGGTTTCTTGAGCTCCACCTTGTCCTGTTGGCACATAAGACAAGTCTTCACATAGGCCTCCACATCGTCCCTCATGTGCGGCCAGTAGTACCGGTCCTCGATCAGCGCCAAGGTACGACTCACTCCTGGGTGTCCAGCCCACCTTGAATCATGACACTCTTGCAAAACTTCCTTGCGGAGCTTCCCGTGCTGCGGCACAAACAGTCTACTGCCCCTGGTGTACAGCAAGCCATCCTGCAACCAAAACCGGCCTAGTCTTACCTTTGCGGGCGTACTCATCAAAGCCTTGGCTGTAGGATCATGCGCAAGCCCCTCCTTGATGCGGGGCACCAGTGACCCCTCTGGTTGGCTAATGGCAGCAAGGTTAGCCTTTCTGCTCAGGGTGTCTGCCACTAGGTTCGCCCGCCCCGGCTTGTACTCCATCTGAAAATCAAATTCCGCAAGAAAATCTTACCATCTCGCCTGCTTGGGGGACAGCTTCTTCTGCGTCTGGAAGTAGCTGGTCGCCACATTGTCCGTCCTCACCACGAAACCTCGACCTCACAGGTATGGCGCCAAGTGCGCAAGCAGTGCACCACTGCAGTCATCTCTTCTCTTGGACCGTTGTACTTGCGTTCAGTCTCGTTCAACTTTCTGCTCTCAAATGTGACTGGACGTCCCTCTTGCATCAACACACCCCCTATGGCAAAGTCTAATGCATCCGTATGCACCTCATACGGTTTGGCATGGTCTGGCAAGGCCAAGACTGGCTCCTCGGTCACAGCCCACTTCAACCTGTCAAAGGCTTCCTGGTACCCTTCGCTCCACTCCCATGCTCTCCCTTTCTTGAGCAAGTCAGTCAATGGCGTGGCTATAGCTGAGTGACCCTTGATGAAGCACTTGTAGTAGTTAACCAGCCCAAGGAACGATCTCAACTCAGTGACCTTGGCTGGTGGTTGCCACTCTAGGATGGCGTCTATCTTGCCTTCATCCATGCGTATCCTGCCACCTCCCACTATGTGGCCAAGGAACGGGATCTCCTGCTGGGCGAATGAGCACTTCTCCCTCTTGACAAACAGCTTGTGCGCTCGCAACACCTCGAACACCTGTCTCAAGTGATCTACATGCTCTCCCAAAGTCTGGCTGTAGATCACAATGTCATCCAAATAAACCACAACAAATCGATCAAGGAACGACTGAAGTACCTTGTTCATAAGGGTGCAGAATGTTGCTGGGGCATTCGTGAGTCCGAAAGGCATCACCAAGAACTCATACGAACCATACCGAGTGACACATGCTGTCTTTTGCTCATCTCCCTCCGTGATCCTGACTTGATAGTAGCCTGACCTCAAATCCAGCTTGGTGAACCACCTTGCGCTCCCAAGTTAATCGAACAAGTCCGCAATGAGTGGGATGGGGTACTTGTTCTTGATGGTCAGCTTGTTCAAAGCCCGGTAGTCTATGCACAGCCGCAACGACCCATCATGCTTGCGCTGGAATAGAACCGGTGCACCATAGGGTGCTTTCGATGGCCTGATGAAGCCAGCATCAACTAACTCCTTGAGCTGCTTCCTCAACTCCTCCAACTCTGGTGGAGACATTCGGTAAGGGGCTCTGGCTGGTGGCTTGGCCTCGGACACCAGCTCGATCTTGTGGTCCACCTCCCTCTTAGGTGGTAGCTTGCTAGGCAGCTTTGCGGGCATCACATCACTAAAGGTCTTCAGCACCTTTAGCACCTCCAAGGGTGACTCGGGTCTCATTCTCCCTTGGCTCATCATATTTCAGGGCTGCCAAGAAGGTGTCTTCTTGTCTACTTACCACCTTGGCAAATTGGATGGCTGACACCACCCGCGACCCAACTTCAGACCCTCTCATGAATGGTACTAGGCATTGGCACCGTGCATCTAAGATGCAAACACAATCGGCAAAAGGCACAAGGAGGGCGTTAATCCGAACAAGGAAATCCAACCCAATCACAAACTCATAGTCGTCAAGGGGTATTACCTCAATGGTCTCCTTTGCCTTTCCAATCTCCAAGCTGTAACTCCACTCCCCGTGCTACTCCAATGGCTGGAACTTCCTTGGAGTTCACCGTCTTAATGGTACCAGTCCCTTTCTGCACCTTCAGTCCGAGCTTCCGGGCTCCATCACCTGAAATAAAAAGATGTGAGGCACCTGTGTCCACTAGTGCGTTCACCTTTTGACCCGCAACCATCAGATCCGCAAACATCAAGCCCTTTAGCTTGCGGCTCCCCTTACTCTGGACAGCATTGAGCACCAACGACCCAAGCTTTGCTGCCTCTGACTCTGGCTCCTCGTCAGACTCCCTATCTACAGTAGCCAGCTTGCCCTTCTGCGAGCAATTGCATGCTATGTGGCTCCCTCCACATAGGTAACATGCTAGTGGCTCTCGGTCCCCTTTTGCTTTCCACTTGCCTGCTGATGGCTTCCTCTCGCCATCCTTGGTTGAACGGTCTCGGTCTCCATCCTTGGACTCCCGGTCACGGTCCTTCCCATTGGACTGCTTCTTCTGGTCCCTATCGTCCCTGCCCTTACCCTTGGGCTTGGTAGACTCGAACTTGTTCAGAGGCTTGAACTCTATCAAGGCCTCGGCAGTAGTCATGGCTTTAGCCAAGTCATGAACTCCTCTCCTTTGTAGCTCATGCTTCACCCACAGCTTCAGCCCATCCATGAAAGCAAAGAATGCGTCCTTCTCGCCTAGATCCGAGATCTGTAGCATCAGTTCAGAGAATTTTTGAACATACTCTCTTATGTTCCCTTGCTGGCTCAACCTGCGCAACTTTGCCCGTGCCTCATCATCGGCATACTCCGGGTAAAATTGTTCTCTGAACTCCTTTTGGAACTCTGCCCAGGTTCCAATCTTGGCGTTCCCACGCCTGACATCATCACACCTACGCCTCCACCACAATAAGGCTACATCAGTGAGATACATAGCAGCGGTGCTTACCTTTATCGCTTCGTCTTGCATGCCCATGGCCTGGAAGTACTGCTCCATACCCCAAAGGTAGTTGTCTACTTCCTTAGCCGCCCTAGTCCCCTTAAACTCCTTAGGCTTGGGGACATCCAATCTGGATCTGAACACTCCAGCAAACATGCCATTCCCAATGGCAGTCTTGCAAGTCACGAGCTCACTGATAAGCTCCTCCATCCGCTGGCGCATGGCCTCCATGCCATCTTGCAAAGTCAAAACTTCCGCCTCCAAGGATTCATTCTTTCGGGTGATCTCATCCAGGCCATTGTTGAGAGCAGCTGCTAGCTCACTTTGGATCTCCTCCCCCATGGAGTCTAGCGATGCAATGTGAGTCTCTACTTCCTCCAGCTTCTCCCCCATGTCGCCTATGGTCACCTCCACCTTGGCCAGCCTACCGTCCATGGTAGACCAGATATCTCTAGAACCAGCTTTCTTGCCTCTTCCTCGCCCATGCTCCTGGGCCTCTGGTTATTGGCTAGCAACGTCGCTTTGGGATGCCATCTCCTCAATCACGATCTAACCTGCACAACACAAACACGCAGAATCGAACTTGCTCTGATACCAACTGTCACGGGCTCCGACCTTAGACTCAGAATCCGTGCGGCCTTAAGCTTGAAATCTCCTCCTTTATGCCTAAGTCAGCCTAAAACACAAGCGTGCGGGCACTAGAATAATGGGAAGGGCTGATTACGCAAGTTTAAGAGAAACAGGACAGAAAAACAGAATTCTGGAAATGCTCTTGTATTCACTGAAACAGAAGTGTTTGATGGTGTACAAATGAGGGTGGAGCAGCCCTCTATTTATAGTTGAGGCTCCAGCTACAACTTAATGGCAAATCCCTAAAATAAAGGCTACAATCATGGGATTACAATCAATCAAGATGCTGGCTCCTGATTTTCAGGGTCAACCAAATCTGCCAGGATGCTGATGCTGATCCTGCCTGGTTCCAGAAGTTTCCCTTGCGTATCCAGCACCTTGGGCCCTTCTGGATGTGGTGCGGGCAGCTTGTATGACAGGCCTTGGTCTCATGGGCTGGCCTGCAAGTCGGGCGGGCGTTTGGAGCTTGTTTGCTAGGCTTGGCGCACTGATACCCGTCAGCACGCCTGGTCTGCGGGCCTCAGCCTCTGGCTCGCCTGCTGGTCTGCCTGATGTGCCTGGCGCGCCCGCCCAAGGCGTGACACTTACGCCTAAGTAGAGACTTTACAAACTCTGACATAGACGGAGAGGATTTCCAGGTTGGCATCCAATCAAGACCGCTATATAACGGTATAGACTGGATACTCGGGACGTATCGTAAAAACAAGGGACGCATTTCTGGCCCATGCTCTCGAACCGCATTGAAGACCTCAATCGCTATTCGTGATCTTGGCCAATCAACCATAGACGCAAATGTCTTCTTGGTAACACGAGGAAGAGATAAAGTGATCCTCGCTACCGAAAAGAAAGACAAGTACATCTGAACAAGACGATCAGCCTCACTCCCACCTTTGTATATTTTATGACGGTGGAAGGAAGGAATGATGCACGGATATCCCTTTCTTGCCAAAGATACTGGGAAGGATATGGCATGGCGGTAAGCCTTGTCATCTATACCACTATAAGCTTTCATAAGGGATGAGGTGCACTGCTTTAAATAAAGCGCAGTGGTCAACCCTCCTGACTTCTTATACATAAGTCGGATCCTTTTTGCGAAAAGATAGGCAGCAATCGATAACTCCTTAGTTCTACCATCCGTGAGTATCAAGATCACCTTGCTTAAGAGCGACCTTAATACCCGAGAATCTTCTCTTATTCTCTGCCATCTAATGGTTCGAAGTCTTACAAGAGCATCAAAGAGATGCATTGTAACCTTTTAATTTTCACTCCTAAGTTTCAGTAATTGATTTTGATTTTGCGTTTTCCCCGTATTTTGAGTTGCAATTCGAATAAAGCTTCACAGAGGGTAATACCTAGAGTACCAGTAGAATTATAAGCCCCATATAGTGAATGAAAGTGCCTAATCCAAGGGGTGAAATAACTCGTTGGATAGGTTAGGTTGAGAGCTTACCTTCGTAGGGTTTTATGAAAGCATTTATTACTTGTGATAGCGTAAGCCAGTGCCCTTTACTGTTTAGGAGGATTCCCCTATGTAGCATTCTTACCAGCCTTCGTATCTGGAAAAATATCCATAGTTGTATAAGTCTATAAGTATTTTTAGAAGTGCTCCTAGGCGGCGGGATAGAGAATGTGGATTGTAAGCTCTTCTGGTCATAGGTAATAGATATACTTCTTCCCCTTAAGGCTATAGATAAGTAGGGCTAACGATAAGCTCTAACTATCTTTCTTTCCTTGGTATTAGGGCAACATAAGCGATAGGCCCCATGGTAAAGGCTATGGTCTCCAGCATACAAAGTTCCAGCATTCGTACCAGCATCAGTATAAGTAGTTGTCCCCCTAATTCTGTTGCTCCTAGTGCTTCTACTGGAGAGCGAGTGAGAATTCATTCTGGTTCCATTCCGGCCTCTTTCTTGTGTGCCAATTCAATTGATCGAGATGGAAATACATATGAAGATACGGATCCATAGCCAATGGACTGGGTCGAACCAGCACTATCAGAAAATCAATCTTTGATTGCCCCTGATGATGCTAAAGAAACTGCTAGCTTGATGCCTCTTAGCCTTAGCTACTGGTCCTAGTGCTCTTTCCACTGGATCTGCGACTGGCTCTACTATAAGTATAAGGTGTGCTGCTAGCAATGGAACTCGATCTGCGACTGGTGGAGAAAGGTCAGGGTGCTGGATCTACTTACGCACCCACCCTTGCTCCTGCTGCTTGCTTTGCTTATCGGTCTTTATCTTACGCTATGAGTGCTGCTCACTTCGCCATTTTTGGTGCTGGTTCATCTCGATCAACTGAATCGACTGCTTCTTCTTAAGGATCTACTGATGGTTCTAGTAATGGTCGTGCTGGATCGGTACTGGACCACCTTGACAGCTCGTGTTGTTGGCTGACTAGTAGGTTCACGAGGTCAGTCACTGGAACAAGCTCATAACATAAAGGGTAGTTTTTAGTGGCGAGTGGCTCTATGATAGGTAGTCTGGTGTCAGTGTGGTAGTCTTAGTAGATGGCGGCGGGATCTAAGTCAGGGGTTTTAGTCTTAAATAGGCTTTGATACCTTTGTCTCTGGTGCCAAAACAGTCACTGATGCTAGGGCTCTCCTGGGTGATAAACAACCTCTTATGTCCTATGCCCCTACAAGTGGTGCTTTTTTTTGCTCGATCAAGCGGATCAAATGCAACTGCTAGTGCTGTTACTAAAATGGGTGGTGCTTTCATTCCAACAGACTCAAGATGATGGAAAGGGGTGCTTTGATTGGCCATCGTCCTTTGGGCTCTTTCAAGACAACTCCTTCCGTTCGAGACTAGTTGCTGCCAGAGACCGTGGATTTAACTACCCGTCCCGAACCTTATTCTGTTTGTAGGCATCGGCTTGTAGTCTCTTCCGACTTCTAGAATAATGGGTGCTCGAATGGGAACCTTAGCTCTTTTCTATCGGTTGGGTGGAGTTCAACCTTTGGTTCACTTCTACTTCTTTGATCGATGGGTGCTTGAATCTCAGGATAGAGATCACTCCTCTTGGTCCGAGGCTTTTATCTACTATAACTATATATAATAGATAATATAGATAATAGGGCCTTGGTTTGGATTTTTACCGTCGGTTGGAAAAATTGTAGAAAATCCCTTATTTTTGTCTGGTTCTGTCGAAGGTGGAGATGGGGACTCAATCAGTAGAATCAGATTGGAATTGGACTATAAATTACAAAAAGAAGAGGCCTCGTGGCTCCGAAGAAGTTTACCGATTGGAATGAAAGGTTGTGAGAAGCCCCAATGGAGATGGCAAAATCCTGCTAAGAGAATTGCTAGTTTTAGGTCCTTGAGGTCTTCTCTTGGAGATGCTAACTTGACTTTCTCTGGACACCTCTCGTTTTCATTTAGCTTTTTTTCAGGGCTTTCTGCACTCCGATGCCTATGAAAGAGTGGCAAAAATCTAAAAATCTTGTTTGTCCTACGATGAAATGACACATTCCGAAGAATTCTTGTATGAATCTACGGCTTCAACGCCTGTGACAGAGCACACCATGTCGGTGGAGATTTGTGGTCAAGATGATAATGCGCTTTTTCGCCCTCTTTCAAGGTTTTCTTGCTCGATCACGAGAGAGAAGAAATCTCAATGCCTATCATTTTTGACAGAAGATTACAGACTGAATGGGTAATTTGAGGATAGTGTCCAGGTATATGTTCGTGTCATGCCCAATAGCTCATCACGAGCAAGGCTGGCAAATCAATGTAATGTAGTTAGCCGGTGAACGGATAAGCAAAGCTTAGCGCTTATACAATCGGTCTTACTAAATATATCTCTAGCTAGAGCATAATGGGGGAAGCCCTAAAAGGGTAGGTTTCACATAGAGGAACGGGTTTTCCACTCGACTAAAAGAAAAGGCTAAAAAGCCATCCGAGAAAGCCACTGAAGAATGAAGTTGGCAGATAGGACGATGTCGGGCCACCCCCTGTCCGTGGGACAATGGGAATAGAGTAGGAAAATTCTCCATATTTAGATCCATATTTTGGGAATGGTTGAACTCGTTATGTCATGCTCTCCTGGCTAACGCAGGCACATAAGCTGAGTTCTTCTTCTCAGGTTCTGTTCCCCGGGAGGGACCGGCCCCACCCATATAATAAAGCCTGTGTCGAGATAGATTGAATTTCCCTTCTAATCCAGAATCATAAAGTGAGTAAACTACCTGCAGGAAATGCCTCGGTAGCCTGATGTTTCGGTACGACCGTTTTTCCATGCTTAAGGCCGGTTTCGAACCTTCGTACATCACATTGTACCTTGGGGATGGGGACCGTAAGAAGAGTTTTAAACGACTTATTTCGATCACTGGGGGCTTCCTTGGCCTTAAGGGTGGGATATCGATCTTAATAAACAAACGAGAGAAAGTGCTCGGTCCCATACCTATTGAAGCAAAAACAGAGGAAGACGATAACGCATCGATGAAGAGAACAAAAAGATCTAACCCATTTGGTGCGGGTCTCACTATTGACCGGGGCATTGTTCCTCTTGCTGAAATAGGACAGAGAACTGTTTTCACCAACACCACTTCAAGATCTCATGGATTGAATTGTATTCAAATGGAAGTATTCTATGTAGAATACAATAGCTTTCAGTAGACTACTAAAGAGCTTCATCCTAATAATAAGAATAAGAAGAATTATAAGATAGACTACCTGTATTACCGTTTTCTTTTCTCTTACAGAATACCTTAGCATTAGTTTACACGGATTCCTCTATACCAAACAAAAGGAAATGGCTGAAACTCCGCTGACATTGGTGCAATTGAAATACGCGCTTCTTATAGTTGCTTGTCTTTTTATCACTGCATTTACGAGGAACTAGCCCATTGCGATAACATCATTCAGTTTATAGGTTTGCGATTCGAAGAGTTCTCTTTTTTTTATTTATTTATTAAATGGTGAATTCCTTTGTTTGGCTGTAGAAGTGGCATAATGAGCCACTGTTTCCATAGCGAGTAGTGGCGTTTACAAAGTCAGTCAAGCTCTAAAGGACAATCGTCTGTCATGGAGATAGATACGCCTTTGGCTTGGGAATGGAGAGGCAGTAGAAGCAGTGAGTCGACCGTTTAGTCTATTATTGATAGGGATTTTACTTGCTTTCTTATGTTGAATCGGAGGTTGATAACTATTGGATTTTGATGGGCTGATCATTCTTTATCTAATGCTACTCCAACGGATTCAGACAGAGAGAGAGAAGAAAAGGACTTCTTTATAACGAGCGGGCGGATTGAAGGCGTCCCACTCTTCCGATTCCATATCGACTTCATTCACGATGCCTGGAAAGCGCACTCAACTCGCTCTACTCGACCGGTTCATTTGATCACTGATACTTCCCACTTGATGGCTACCCTATGGATTTCCATACAAAATTATATTATATATAGGTATGGAATCTTTGTACTCATGAATAAGCTATCTCCTTCTTATAGTTTCGTTCCGTCAGCTCTCTTGACCCACAAGACCTCTCACATTTCAAGATTAGATTTTGAACCTAATTGAGCACTTTTGGTCTTCCCTTTCCTACGATCCACAAAGTCCTCTCCGAAGTTTAAGTTAAACACCCCTAGACAATCTAGGCTGCTTAGACCTAGCCGACACCCTCTCATTGACCAAACCACCAGCTTCCCACAACCTAATATCCCGTTGCCTGAAGCTTACTATCAACACTAGGAGCAACCGTGCCCGCACTGCTACAGTTCGGGGCTGCTTCTTTCTCAACCTTACCCGCTTCCTTACCTCTACCTCTCTCGATAATAGATTTGAGGTCATCCTCTTTGTCTTATGAATTCTCTCTCTGCCTTCGAAGTCTAGGTACAGATCCGCGTGTCTATAAATCAGGCAATCGATAACAGTAAGATAACGACGGGGCTGTCGCACGTTCAAACCGCATTAATAAATAGTTAGTTACTGGTTACATTTCATCTAAGTTCTCTTCCTGTCAACTGTCCACCCGTAAAAAACACAGCAAAATCACACAAAGCACGCTGCTTGTCGTGGCCAACCTTGGTCCTGCCATGATTGACCTTGAACCGAGCAGCGTCGAGACCCAGTTGACGAGAAAGTGGTTCTAAAAGATACGGGCATGCATTTGGAGCTTTGAAATATGTTACTAACATGTTGTGCGGGCAGTGAGAGCCCTGGACAGCAAGATACGCAGGTAAGTTTGAAACAGTGGTCAAGCACCCTCAAACCAAGTAGCTGGCGGGTGCCATCAGTGGAAGCAGTGTGCGGGCGTTTTGAGCATGGGAATATGTTGAGAATATTGTGCGTGGATGGTCTGAACCATAAACCCCAAGATACACAGGTAAATGTGAGGCAGTGCGCCAGTGCCCTAGGACTAGCTAGCCAGTTAGGTGCTGGTGGTCGAAGCCATGTGCGGGCACCTCTGAGTGGGTTGGTGGAGCAACGAGCAGGATCAAGAAGTAGTGGTGACCAAGAGGAATGTTATGGGTCCTGAGTTAGTCGGAGAAAGGCCTTGAAATGGTTGGAGAGAAAAGTGTCTCCATTTCGAACAATCTTACAGTCACTGGTAAGAGACTGAAAAAATCTTTTACGCTCTTTATAGGGGGTGACTGGTGTCAGCTCTCTACCACTCCTTTGGCTGGGCGGTAGGCAGAGGCCTGGCTAGTCTGAAGTGAGCTACTCCTAGACACTAGTGGTGTTTAGGTGGGCGGGCATCGTAGGGTCACGAGCGTGGCACGATGTTTCCTCGGGTCAAGGTAAACCCGGGGACGGTTGGGGCCGGTGGGCCTCGTATCGCGCCTTTACGTTGAGCCATAGGGTTATACGGTACAGATCGTTAGGCCCTTCGGTTTCCCCTCTTTGAGCCGAAAGGATAACGAGATGGTGTTTGCGTAAGAGGGATGCCATCGAGCCTAAGGGATGCGCGGGCTAGCAGGCAGGCACGCTGCTAGACCTTTGTGACCAATCGGTAGAGGTGTGCTGCAACTGGAGCAGTCCACCCAAGTTCCCTTGCGGGATTAGCATGATGTTGGGTGTCAATCATGCGTGCGGGCGGCCTATACTGATGCTAAGGACCTTTGCCCCAAGATCTGAGTCCTGTGGGATAAGATGAGCCTAAAGGCCCTGAGCTGGTTGCTAACCAGCTGAAATGTGATGCTTGCGTAAACTTGATACGGGAGCTAGCGTACAATACGGACGAGCATGGTGTTAGGTTCTCACCATGTCTAGAAGTAATAAAACCATGAGAACCGGGGCTGTGTGCCCCTACGGGGATTCGAGGGTCGATGCTCAAGGCCTTAAGCCCTGCGACCAGAGTTGGGTGCTTAGGGTCACTTGGAGAATCGTGGGTTGAGGCGCGATGAGAGTTGGGTTCCTCTCTATAGAGTTCGAAAGAAGCGACTCTACAGGGTCAAAGCCAGAGAAGGCTCATGGGTAGGTGGCTTGAAGGATCGAAATGGATCTATCCAAGAGAAAAATGGACTCATAAAAGGCTGACCTTGACTATGAGTAGTATTGGTGCTGCACGAACGCGTGGTTTCAGAAGGTGGAATGCGTGGACCGTGACAGATTTGGTATTAGAGCCTTGGTTTGGCTTAGTGGCGAGATTTACATGACCCCTTTGTGTGGGGCGAGTGACGTGAAATCGAGGTAGTGCCAAGCTCAAAAGAAGCTATCAAGACGCAAATACGGTTCTGTGGCTATGAGGACTCGAAAGGGAGCCAACAATGTGTGCTGTGGGAAAAATTGGGCCTATGTAAAAAGGCTCTCGAGTAGGCTCTTGGATGCCAAGCAAAAGGGCATCGGAGTCTAGCCTCACCTAGAAAAAGATGTTGGCATATTTTGGGGCATGCAATGCCTTCACGGTGGAAGGAACCGTAATGAGACCAAGATGCGAAAATGGGCTTACACCATGAAATGGTGTTGCGTAAGGCCATGTGGGCCGAGTGAATCTTGTCCTGAGGGGCATGAGGTATCGAGTTTCAAGATTAATTACTAATGTGTGCACTTGCTGAATGGTGCAGGTGCCCCAGCGGGGGTACAAGCCGAAGTAATTAGGTCCAAGCATGGGGTCCTTACACAAAGAAGTATGGAGTGGCTAAAGATTAAAGCCACAAGTGGGTCGATCGGTGGACCTTGAAAATTGAGTGGCTTGGTGAATCCCTGAGTCGAGCAAATCAGTGGACTAGGCATCTAGTTGGGTAGTGGATCTCCGAGTATAAGCAGATTTTGAGATGGCATAAGAGCCATGCTAGAGTTAAGGCAGATGAGCAGTAGATCCATCAAGGAGACATGGTTACGTATAATGCTGAACCGACATTTGAGTAAAAGTGGGGGAGACATGATTCCCTGTGGGACGGAGTCAAGCCATAGGAGCCTGAGCTGATGGAGCTTAGTGTTCGAGCTAGGAGCAAAGACCGAATTAGTGTGCGCTATAAGGTGCCGTCTCGAGGGCGGTTGGCCAGAGGGCCACACCTAGAGGGGTGACCTTGGAGGGGCCGAGAGGACCCAAGTTGAGAGATGACCAAAGTGCCTGAATACCACTGTGCTAAGGTCTATCATGTGGGGTGCCGTATAAGTGCGGTTGACCTAAGCACCACGTCCAGAGGGGCACATCAAAGAGTCGATGCTGCAAGTCTGCAATCGGTGTGAAGGGTCACATCCGGTGGGACACACCAATGAGTGACAAAACGGGTGGTGATTCATTCTACTGAGAGTCATTGATCAATGAGGGTGCCTCAAGGTCGTAACATGACATGATCAAGGGATGAAGCAATGGTATGGCCCATATAGAACAACCAAGGTAAGGTTAGATGCTTCGAACGAGAACAGAGCAGAGCGGCATGGGTGCGGCAACGTGACCAATCTACATCAACAATGGACGAGTGCTGTGGGTGGTGCCCCATGTGACGAGACCTCGACCTAATCCTTGAGGGCATAAGTGAAAGACATATGAGTAAATGTCAGTTGTGTGCAACAAGGAAGTTGGGTGTGGTCTTGGCGTCGATAAGGGCATCGACATAGTAAATGGGGGAGAGTGTCATGGCCAGGCCTTGGTCCTACCATGACTGACCCCGAACTGAGCAACGGTCAAGACCCAACTGGCGAGAAAGTGGTTCTAAGAGATACATGCGTGCATTTGGAGCTTTGAAACATGTTACTAACATGTTGTGCGAGCAGTGGGAGACCTAGACTGTAAGATACGTGGGTAAGTTCGGGACAGTGGTCAAGCACCCTCAAACCAAGTAGTTGGCAGGTGCCATCAATGGAAGCAGTGTGCGGGCATTCTGAGCATAGAAATATATTGAGAATATTGTGCATGTATGGTCTGAGCCATATACCCCAAGATACGTAGGTAAGTGTGAGGTAGTGCGCCGGTGCCCTAGGACCAGCTAGCCAGTAAGGTGCTGGCGGTTGAAGCCATGTACGGGCACCTTCGAATGGGTTGGTAGAGCAACGAGTAGGATCAATGAGTAGTGGTGACCAAGAGGAAGGTTATGGGGCCCTGAGTTAGTCGGAGAAAGGCACTGAGATGGCTAGAGAGAAAAGTGTCCCCATTTCGGATAATCTTACGGTCACTAGTAAGAAACTGGGAAAATTTCTTACGCTCTTTATAGGGGGATGACTGGTGTCAGCTCTCCACTACCCCCTTGGCTAGCAGGCAAGTAGGGGCCTGGCTAGTCTGAAGTGAGCTACTCCTAGGCACTAGTGGTGTCTAGGTGGGCGGGCATCGTAGGGTCACAAGCGTGGCACGATGTTTCTTCGGGTCACGGTAAATCCAGGGACGATTGGGGTCGACGGGCCTTGTATCGTGCCTTTGCGTTGAGCCATGGGATTACAGGTAGAGATCGTTAGGCCCCTCGATTTCCCCTATTTGAGCCGAAAGGATCACGAGATGGCGTTTGCATAGGAGGGATGCCATCGAGCCTGAGGGATGCACGGGCTAGCAGGCAGGCACGCTGCTAGACCCTTGTGGCCAATCGATAGAGGTGTGCTGCAGTAGGGGCAGTCCACCCAAGTCTCCTTGCGGAACTAGCATGATGTTGGGTGTCAATCATGCGTGCGGGCAACCCATACTGATGCTAAGGGCCTTCACCCCAAGATCTGAGTCCTGTGGGATGAGATGGGCCTAGAGGCCCCGAGCTGGCTGTTGACCAGCTGAAATGTGGCGCTTGCGTAAACTTGATACGGGAGCTGGCGTATGATATGGGCGGGCATGGTGCTAGGTTCTCACTATGTCTAGAAGTAATAAAACCATGAGAACCGGGGCTGTGTGCCCTTAAGGGGATTCGAGGATTAGTGCTCAAGGCTTTAAGCCCTGCAGCCAGAGCTGGGTGCTTAGGGTCACTTGAAGAATCGTGGGTTGAGGCACGATGAGAGTTGGGTTCCTCTCTATAGAGTTTTGAAGGAGCGACCCTACGGGGTCAAAGTCAGAAAAGGCTCATGGGTAGGTGGCTTGAAGGATTTAAATGGATCTGTCTAAGAGAAAAATGGACTCATAGAAATGTGACCTTGACTATGAGTAATCTTGATGTCACATGGATGCGTGATTTCAGAAGGTGGAACGCGCCAACTGTGACATTACTGTTGTGCTTCCTGCCTCAAAGAAAGAAAGAAGAGCGACAAGGTTTAGTTCAGATTTGACTGTTTGCAGCATGGGAGCAGATTACCCAAAAAATCCCTGGGAACAATGAAAAAAAAAAAGATATCTCGGTAACGAAAACTATAGGGGGCTGTATTGGCGAGATCCAACGGTGAACAGCTGCCCAAAAGAAAAACCGCCTGGAAGTCCGAGGACCTTTAGTACCGTACCCTACCCCCGAACCAGCAGCCTTCGCGCCAAGCAAGACCGCCCTTGTCCCTTTCCTTTCTCCATTCTGCCTCTTTCTTTGCTTTATTCTAATAGAGTCTAAGGCAAAGCAAAAGTAAGTGGTTCGTATGCCTACTTGACGAAAGGGAACGAACTTTGTTTCGTTTCCGGGGTTATGGATTGGATTCAGTCAGCGTCACGACATAATCAAAAGGAGGGAGTGACGCTTTGGTTACCGGCGAACGCTTCCAAAGGCGACCCTCTCGAGTTTCCGGCTGTTTCCTAGAAATAAGTAGCCTTTCGTCGCCCTAGCAAACGAAAGAAGTCACTATCAAAGAGCTCGCCCTACTGAAGTACCAAAGGTGCGCTCCGCCCGGTGACTAAGAAAGAAATGGGTTTGCGCAACAATGGAAGTGATGAGGTCGCAAAGAGGGAAGTAGGGCTCCTATTGACTAAAGGTTGGTTTTTCGGTTTCCTTTAGAATGAAAGTAGCTATGAAGCCCCTACTACAACCTTTGTTTGATTCAAAAGGCGAACAGCCCCCCTCGACTAGTCGTATGGGGTGGGGCTTGTGGTAAGCTGCCTTGGATATGAGGAATTCCTAAAAAAAAGGCAAAGTCCGGTATTTGACGAAGATCTTCCTATCAATAGATAGGAATTAGTGTTCGATATAGGTGCTATTGAGCATCTGCTCTTTCTCTCTCCATTTTTTTTAGAGAAAAAAAGATATCTCGTTCATCTATCTTTTGTCTATTTATCATTGATTCTATCTATGAATCAAGTCGAAAGACTTCGTTTTTGGGTTCCCCGAAGCCCCGAATGGATTGGATCGTTTCCGCCAACGAAATGAACGCGGAGCCCGTTCCGAATGCTTCTCCGATCCGGAAGTTCTCGCAAAGAGAAAAAAATGCTGCTCTCCTTCCCTCTGTCTTTTCTCGCTTTGCTAATCTTCCCCTCTAACGCGGGCCGGGCGGCGGCGGGCGCGGGAGGAAGAAACCTAAGAGAAGACGTTCTTATCCGTTGTCCTTATTTTTTCAGTGCAACATAGGAAAGCGCCCTCTTTTTGTCATCTCTGCAGCTTTCCTTTGTATTGAACGCATGGCGTAGCTAGGACCTTCAAATCATGTTTGAGCCTATGTTCAAAGTGCAAACCAAACCCATCCCCCTATTTGAATAAGGCTGGAAAGAATGCCCGCCAAGTTCAGATAAGGGAATGCTTCCCCCAACCATTAAAGGAAAGGCTCGACGAAGGGAGGGGGATGCGGCGGGGGAAGGAAAACGCTTTCGGAGATCGAGAGATTTGATTTGTTTTTCATCAAAAACGAAGAAGGCCGAGGATGGCCTACGGTGCGTGTTATCTGAAGGGAACACGCTTTTTCGACCGCGGTGGTATGATTGCCGGGGCCTCTCCTCGTTCCGCCCGCTGGCCTATTGGGATAATGGCCTTCAGGTTTTGTGTCATGGACTAAGCTTTCTCTCAACAAGCAATAGCCCGTGCGACACTTGAATGGATGCTTCCACCCAAGACAGCCCTCAATAGTTCGATATCTGAACAAATAACAATTAGCCATAGTTAGTCCCTAGCATACGCAATAAGGCACATTCATATCAAGATCAATCTCAAGCACACACACAAGAAAGCACATTCACATTGACAAAAGAAAAACACATCAAGGCAACAATCGGAACATTAGAATCGAAGTGAATTTCATTAAAATTGAGGATGTTGCATCGAGACTTCCCACCATTGCCAGGGCCAAAGGGCAGCCCTTGGCAGATGGCCTGAGCCTGTATCGTGACTGGTGAGACAGCCCAACAGTACACTACCCGTTCACCCCCCAAAGAGCCTTAGAGATTTTAGAGCTATGCTACCACTAACCATTACAATGTTTGAAATGGGGACACTTTTCTTAGCACAAGAGATCTACCCCGCCATGGCCCTATACATGGGTGGCTCATGACAACCTAAGCCCCGGTCATGGCCTTATACAAGGTTGGCTCATGACATCCTCCCCCACCTATTCTTTTGACGTCCTCGTCAACTTGCTGGCTTAAAATTCTTCAATCTTCCTTTTGAATCTTCGGAGGTCTTGTTCTCTTTCCCAGTTGGTTTTCTTCTAGTCCTAATCCCTCTCACTTCATTAAGTATTCACGAACTAGTCTTCGAGATATCTTGATTTCCCTATCAGCTAAAATCTTTTTGACTCAATGCTCTGATGGTGGCTTCATGGTGATGGCGGCTCTGGTTGGCTCCCTTCGGCTAGCATATGTAGGATCTGTATGGAAAGGTTTCAAGTTACTCACATGAAATACTGGGTGCACCTTCATCCACTTTGGTAGGTCGATTTTGTGAGAAGCATTCCCCACCTTGGAAAAGATCTTCACTGGACCCTCATATTTGCGCACCAATCTACGATCTCTCTTTCTCAAGAACTTGGTTTGTTCAGGGACTAGTCGAACAAGAACCAAATCACCAACTTAGAATTGTTGAGCCCTGCGACCTTTGTCTGCCCATTTTTTCATTCGCTTCGATGCTTTCTCCAGGTAGGCTTATGCAATCTCCGTGTTTTATTTCCTCTCCTTGTCGAGGTTGAAGGCTCTCGGATTATTTCCTCCATATTGTTCCAAGAAAGTGTGGGGTAGCCTTGGTAATTGTCCGGTGACCACCTCAAATGGGCTCTTATTAGTGGAAGAGCTTTTGTTGGAATTAAAGCAAAGTTGAGCAACGTCTAATAACGAAGGCCAGTTCTTCTGATTGGCTTGAACAAAATGCCTTAAGTATTCCTCTAATAATCCATTGAACAGTTCCATTTGACCATCAGTTTGAGGGTGGTAGCTTGAGGATATTTTAAGTTGGGACCCCAATATCTAGA
Organism: Durio zibethinus; assembly: GCF_002303985.1. Next base: position 11,992,800 of record NW_019167949.1, on the reverse strand, counting down.
AAAGTTCTCTCCAAAAGGACCCCGTGAATCTCGGATCTCTATTGCTGACAATGTTTTGAGGGAGGCCCCAGTATTTGTGTCACGCCCCAAATCGAGGCATAACACGGCCATATTATCTTAAAGTAAAACCCCAAAGCAATACGAAGCCTAATCCATAACCATTGAACAACTCTCAAATATAAAAGGTTCTTATTAAGTAACATATGTAGATAACAAGTCTTCAAAGGTTCAAAGTCGAGTATTACAACTAAAATAAACAATACTTCATAAAATCCTATATTTCTAAGTAGTTCTCCAATGCTCGATTCTTTTAACTTTTCTCAAGCTAATCATACTTATCATTCATAACATCTGTAAAAGAAAAGAAAATAGGGAATGAGCAAACCACAGCTCAGTAAGTGAAGGTTCACACACCTTACCAGATCAAACATCGTTTCATACATGTCATATAGATCATTCAAAACATTCATCAAATCATAATGTCAAAACATCTCAATATCATCGTTTTGTCAAACATTTCGTAAATTCATAAATCATTGTAAAATATGTTACTATTCAAATATCATAATCAAACCAAATCATGGATCAATCATTAAAAATCATCATTATCATAAATCATCATTATCATTCAAATCGTTAGCTACGGTCATTGCTATAACCCGTGACATTGGTCATATCGACAATTTCATTCTCATGATCATTGCTAACTATTATAATCCATTAGCCAGGGCTTACGCTAACTACTATTACCCGTTAACCAGGGTCGTATGATCATTTCTTTGCTAACTACTATTAGCCGTTAGTTAGGGTCGTAGAACTAGTTCTGGTGTCGATGATTCCACTTCTCAGGGATGTAAAAACGTAGCTATCATAAAATTATTCTTTAAACATAAATCATTTTCTCATTTCATTCATAAGCATGATCCATCGTTTATATAAAGAAACACAAAATAATCATATGCTTGATCCTATTTTCATACATTGAAAATAATGAAATAAAATATTCATTCAATTAGAAACATACATATATACATAGTTTCGAAAACAAGCAAAGTGTGTGAGATTCTACTTACCTTATTCTGATTCCACCACCTAATTTTTTTCCCTCAAAATTTAGTGGCCTATTCAAGATAATTCCAACATAACAATAATTAATCAACCCATTTGAGGCCACTTATACCAAAATAATTAAGTTAAACAAGTAATAACTTGAGTAATTAATTCTGGCAGTCTACGTTACTTTCACTAAAACAACCATAACTCAAGATATCCAATTCAGAATTAAAATATTTTTAATGCGTTAGAAACTAGACTTGACAAGCTTTCTAACCATATATGGGCCATCTCGTGATTCTTTGTGGATTAATTATAACAATTTTTGAAATCCACGTCATATGCTGCTGCCAGACAGCCTGTATACCTTTTCATAAAAATTACATATTTATTCATAGGTAACTCCAAATTCAATTCCGCTTATTTCATTGGAAAGTAGACTCAATAAGCTTTCCAAACATATGTGGCTTAATCTATAAATCCTTGTATAAAAATTAAAGGAAATTTCGTAATTCCTCTTTACTGCTGCTACTAGGCAGCCTGCACATCCTTAGGTAAAAATTGGATAACTCTTCATAGAGAACTCGTATTCAACACCCATTTGTTTTATTAAAAAGTAGATTCAACATGATTTCCATCCATATATAATAATCATAGTAGTATTTAACCCTTTAATACAGAATATAACCTTAATTCATCGCTTCAAACATAAGATTCATATCATGATTTATACGAAACAAAGATTTTTCTATCTATTCTAATCAAATTTCTGTTTCAGCAATAAAATAACATTACCAACTTTCTCAACACTTAACTTGACCCTAATTAAAGTCTAAATCATCTGCCCAAAGAGGGATAATGAAAACCCTAAAATTTTAGGGTTTTTCGATTATAAATTACACCTTAAAACTTAACCATCAATACTCCAAAATTGAAAGAGATTATTTACTCACCTCTAACAGATAATTTCTCCTTGTAGATTTGTTCTTCCCTTCACTTGGAATCCTTTAATTGATCTTTTCTGTATAAGAAACATATGAGAAATAAGTTTCTGTTTTTCTTTCGATTAATCGTCGACTGAAAACTGAAAAGTTAACTTTATCAATAAAAAATTGGGTTATTTATCAATAAGTCCTCTGTATTTCTCATTCTTTATTAAAGAGTCCCCTATTTATAAAAATACTTACAATAGTCCTTTTTTTTTGGGTATTACAATTTGACCACATGTTTAAACAATAGTCAAGCTGTGTCTTTTGCTGTACAATACTTGTGAGCGGGAATGAATGTGGCGTACTTAAAGAACCGGTCAGTCACCACCAAAATAGTTCCAAGATCACCAACCTTGGGTAGGCTTGAAATGAAATCAAGAAAGATGCTTTTCCACAGTCTGATGGGTACCGATAGTGGTTCAAGCATGCTTGCAGGTTTTTTTTTTTAATTTTGTCTTATTGGCAAATGACGCAAGTCTTTGTATAGTCCATCACATCTTATCGCATGTGAGGCCAATAGTATCCATATTTCAATAACGCCAAAGTGCGTTGCCAACCCAGATGTTCGACCCATGGTGTGTCATGATATTTCCTCATCAGTATCTATCTCAGACCTTCTGCTCTTTGCACAAACAATCGAGGCCCCTTGGTCCACAAGACCCTATTTTCTTGCCAGAAGTACTTGGACTTCCCCTCTTCCACTAGCTTCAGGATGGCACTGGCCTGTGGGTCCTTCCCTAAATGATCTTCAATCAACTTACGAATGTCTGTCGTGGCTCTGCTAGCCGCCATTAAGGCAATTCTTCTAAGGGCCGTTAACTCTATTCACCTGCTTAATGTATCGGCCACTTGATTGGTCTTTCCAGCGGTGTGCTCAAAACAAAAATCGAACTCCACTAAAAATTCTTATCGTCTAGCTTGTTTCGCTGTAAGCCTTGGTTGGGTGAAGAAATGGCTAACGACCACATTGTCTGTCTTCACGATAAAGTGTAAACCCAACAAATAATGTCGCCAAGCCCTCAAGCAGAGAACTACCACCAGGAGCTCTTTTTCCTGGGCTGTATATTTCCTCTTAGCTTCACTTCGCTTCTTACTTTCAAATGCTATCGAGTGATATTATTGTAAATGCACTCTTTCAATAGCGAAATCAGATGCATCCGTCTGAACTTCGAAAGGCTTTTCAATATTAGAGAGAGCTAAGATGGGATCCTTCATAATAGCATTCTTCAATCCCTCAAAGGCCTCTTGGCACTCACTTGTCCAACACCATTTATGCTCCTTCTTCAATAGCTTCATGAGAGCTGTGGTCTTGCGAGAGTACCCTTTTACAAACCTTTTATAATAGTAGGCTAGTCTTAAAAACGTGCGGAGTTCACTAACATTCTTCGGTGTTGTCCACTCCTTGAGGGCCCTAACCTTTTCCATGTCCATTCGAATATGGCCACGTTCGATAATGTGACCGAGAAACTGGAATTAGGTCTGAGCAAATGCACACTTCTCCATTTTCACATATAACTGGTGGTCTTGTAACCTTCGAAGCACCTGGTGTAGGTGTTCTTGATGTTCTTCCAGAGTGGAGCTATATACCACTATGTTATCTAAGTAGATGACTACAAATTTGTCTAGATAGTTATGGAACACCTGATTCATCAATGTACAAAATGTGGCACGAGCATTGGTCAGTCTAAAGGGCATAACAAGAAATTCAAATGCACCATACCGTGTTACACAAATGGTCTTTGACTCATCTCCCTCAACGATTCTGACCTGATGGTAGCCAGATCTCAAGTCCAATTTGAAAAAGTACTTGGCTCGGCTCAATTGATGAAACAAATTTGCTATAAGAGGGATGGGATATTTGTTTCTCATGGTGACTTTGTTCAAGGCCCTGTAGTCAACACATAATTGTAAACTTCCATCATGCTTTTTTGAAATAGCACTAGCACTCCGAAATGAGCCTTTGATGGTCTAATGAACTCGGCTTGTAAAAGCTCATCTAACTATTTTCTTAGTTCGGCAAACTTTGGTGGGGCCATGCGGTAAGGGGCTCTAGCAGGGGGTTTCACTCCTAGGAGGAGCTTAATTTCATGGTCCACTACTCGTCGATGAGGTAGAACCTTAGGCAACATCTCTGGCATCACCTCTTCGAATTTTTTCAACACTTTTTTCACGTCATCTGGTATCGATTCCACTCCTGGCCCTTCTTTGTAGATTGACATGGCCACAAAGAAGGGTTCCCCTCTCTTTACCCCTTTCTTGAACTGTAAAGCTAAAATCATTTTCTTCTCACTCTTTGGCCGGATAGTGGTCGGCACCACACATGGGTGTTCCCCTAAGAACAATAAGCAACTAGCGACGGAGATAGGGATCACCTGAGCCAACATCTTGAAGTCCAATCCGAGAACAACATCAAAGTCATCCATGGGTGAAACTGTAAAGTCTACCTTTCCTTCCTATGGCCCCAATTTGGTCGTTACATTCTTGAAGCTTCCATTGATCACAAAGGCTGACGAATTAACTACCTTCATTCGTCTACAGTCCTTGCTAACCTGGAGATCACACCTTTTTACTTCTTCTGGTGTGATGAAGGTATCGGTTGCACCCCTATCTACCATGGCCTTGGTGACCTTCTCATTGATCATTAAGTTTACATACATCAGGCCTCTACCCTGCTCTTTTTTTATTGTGTTTAGTTGGGGTGAAGGGCATTAAGGAACCTTATTGAAGCCATCCTAGCTGGCACCTCTTCAACTTCTTCAACGCTCTCTGGCGCTTTTACGGACTCTTGAGACGAGGCTTTTAACGCATTAAGGGTTCCTTTGTGTGGGCATTCGATTACCCAATGCAGCCCATTGCAGAGGAAGCAAGCTAGCGGTTGCCTAGGCTTGAAAATCACTGCGTTGCTTGTCTTTGGGTTGGGTGCTATCTCGATCAAAGGACCTCATGTCTGATCCCCCACTAAAGGGTTGGTCCAACTTAGTCATCTTTTCCCTACTCCCAAAGTTGAAGCTACTGCCAACTGATGGAGGATTTTTCCTTTTTGAAGAGCCATCATTATAATCGTGGAGACGTTCAGCTGCAGCAATGGCCGTGGCCACATCTTGCACTTTTTATCTTTGTAGTTTTGTCCTGGCCCAAGGCTCGAGGCCCTCAAGAAAATAACATATCTTGTCCTTTTCAGACATGTCTTGAATATCCAACATCAGGGTAGAAAAACTTCTTACAAACTCTCGCACTGTTCCTGTTTGCACCAATTCTTGAAGTCTCTTTCGGGCCATATACTCCATATTCTCAGGAAAAAATTGATTTTTCAGTTCTTGTTTCAGGTCCTTCCAAGTCTTAATCAAGCACTCATCATTGACAAACTTAGAGCGCCACCATAGCTTGGCATCATCTATGAGGTACATCGATGCCATTACTACCTTATCTTCCTCTGAATCTGTGTGTATAGCTCGAAAGTACTACTCCATGTCAAATAAGAAGTTTTCAAGCTCCTTGGCATCCCTTGGCCCTTCATAGCATTGAGGCTCCGACACCTTGGCCCTTTTTTCCCTTTTCCGTCGAGTTCGAACCCGATCTGGCCACAGCCATTTGTAAGATGCTCACTTGTGCTCTGAGCTCCTCAAACTCTTTTTGGAGAATATTCAAGGCATCTCTAACCTCTTCGCTCACGTTGTGGAGAGTATCGGACAACTCCCGCTGGGTTGTCTCGATCTTTAGTCACCATGTGAGTTTTCACTACGGCCACCGCGACCTCAAGTTCCTAAATTCTCTGTTGATAATTGGGTCCACCACTTGTGGCCATCTCTTCCATTTCTAGCACTTCTCAACCGCGCTCTGATACCACGTGTCACGGACTAGGCTTTCTCTCAACAAGCAATAGCCCATGCGGCACTTGAATGGACGCTTCCACCCAAGTCAACCCTCAATAGTTTGATATTTGAACAAATAACCATTAGCCACAGTTAGTCCCTAGTATACGCAATAAGGCACATTCATATCGAGATCAATCTCAAGCACACACACAAGAAAGCACATTCACATCGACAAAAGAAAAACACATCAAGGCAATAATCGGGACATTAGAATCGAGGTGAATTTTATTAAAATCGAAGATGTTACATCGGGACTTTCCACCATCGCCAGGGCCAGGGGGCAGCCCTTGGCGGATGACCTAAGCCCGTATTGCGATCGGTGAGACAGCCTAATAGTATGCTGCCCGCTCACCCCCTAAAGAGCTTTAGAGATTTTAAAGCTATGATACCGCTAACCATTACAATGTTTGAAATGAGGATAATTTTCTTAACATAAGAGATTTATCCGATCATGACCCTATACATGAGTGACTCATGACAACCTAAGCCTCGATCATGACCCTATACAAAGTTGGCTCATGACACTTTGTCTGCCCTATATAATAAGAAATTTCGATTTGACCCGAGAAAACGCTTGCAACAACAGAAAGGAAGGGGTCCATGTAACTGCTGCGCCCGCCCCTCTTCAACATCAATGGGGCAGCAGGTTCGGCATCTACTAGAAAAGAGAGAATCCACTTCAGATAACCATGCCTCTGCTAGGCAGCGTGTGGAATGGCCAAGAGCGGACCTTTTTGGATATATAATCCAAGTCGAGAGTGGAGTTACGGGAACAGCCGTCTGATGGAAAACAACTTTCACGTTCGGTTCAGAGAGCACTTTTTTCGTTGAGAATTCCTCGTTCCCTTTCGTGTGAATTCCCCAACGGTGAATTCAAAACTTGTGGGGCCCTATCTATTCCATCTCTCGAGCCCCGAAGAAAACCCCCCTCCCCTTCGGACTCCATATCTCTTTTGACTCTATATATGTGGGCACCTGATATCTATGAGGGTTCACCCACCCCGGTTACAGCATTCCTTTCTATTGCGCCTAAAATTTCTATTTCTGCTAATATTTCACGTGTTTCTATTTATGGTTCCTATAGAGCTACATTGCAACAAATTTTTTTTTTTTGCAGCATTGCTTGGCCGTCATGGCCCAAACGAAAGTGAAAAATCCTCTAGCTCATAGTTCAATTGGACATGTAGGTTATATTCGTACTGGTTTCTCATGTGGAACCATAGAAGGAATTCAATCACTACTAATCGGTATCTTTATTTATGCATTAATGACAATAAATGCATTCGGCATAATTTTAGCATTACGGCAAACCTGTGTCAAATATATAGAAGGTTTGGGGGCTCTAGCCAAAATGAATCCTATTTCGGCTAGTACCTTCTCCATTACTATGTTCTCATACACAGGAACAACCCTGTTAGCCGACTTTTGTAGCAAATTCTATTTGTTCTTCGCCGCTTTGGGTTGTGGGGCTTACTTCCTAGCCCCAGTGGGAGTAGTGACTAGCGTTATAGGTTGTTGGGCGGCCGGAAGGTTGCCACGAGTAAGTCAGTTTGGGGGGCCGAAGGCCGTTCTCCGTGCACCGGACACGTAGCTTACCGAATCAGTTGCGACACAGATGGGAATGCATGCTACGAAAGATAGGGTCGAGTCTGATACATCAACCGTCTACTCAATATCCTTGTATGAGTCCACAATCACTACACGAGATGAACCTTGGTTTGGTGAATTGAAGTTGGCCTTAGGTGTAATAGGACTCCCAGTTACTGCGCGCGATCGTATACTGAGGTGCTCCCCGCCGGTTGTTGGAACGACGCGAGCCGGGCCGGGCCTCGATTCAGAAAGATGAAGGGCCCAAAAGTCTAAATAGGGGGTTCAAAATTCCCCATCTCATTGGGGGCGGAAAACGAATCGACATCTCGATGTGATACAGCCTTTTCTATTTTAGTTGGGAAAGAACGGCGAAGTCCATCCGAATCGTCCAATGAAGAATAAGAGGAGAGCAAAGCGCCAATGGCGCGCGAAGCGCATGCGGAGCGGGCACGGAGAAAAAGAAGTGTGGAGGAGAAGCAGCCGAGCTCATTCCCAAAGCTTCCTGGGCCCAAAGCAGTGCAGTCTTTCCTGGCCAAATCAAGGATTTGGGGCTTTTTGCTACGCTACAACACTATATAAATAGAAAGATAGATCCATCCATCTATCCTATCCGATTTCGATTTTTATATCTAAAAAAGAATCGATTTCATTCAACGTTTGATTCAAAGAACTGCGCTTAGCCCCCCCGCTCATGAAACGACTCTGCTGCAATGGATGGCAGAGGGTCCGTAGTACCCAAAGCGCTGGAGTGATCCAGTAGCCGGGAAGGGGCCTAGAAGTGCCTACTACTACACCACACTACACTTGGCTCTACACATTTACCGAGCTAACCCCTGTCCAGTGCCTGGCAGAGCGGGCGGGGGCTTCAATCCTTATTCCTTATCCCCATCTTCGCCCAGGCTAACGGGGCCTTACTTATTCAGGGGGGAGAGTGGAGCCTCGAGAAGCACTGTTGAGAGGAAGATCCTTGGCTCCTCTTCATTCTCTACAGGGTTCCAAACCTTTCTTCAACATAGGTGACAACGCGGGGCAGAGATGGAAGAGATCGAACAAATATGGAAAAAGAAGAATATTGAAAACGTTCCTAACCCCTTCGTAGAGCTGTGTATTGTAAGTGATCCGAACCTGCCCGGAGCGAGCCTCCCATAGAGGCAAGTGAAGTTGGTGAGCCGTATGATGGGCAACTATCTCCTGCGGTTCGGAGAGGACTCAGCTGTTAGTTAGTACCCCCTTGGTTTCGGGGTGGACCCTTTCACTCTATTTTATTATATACGCTTAGCGAAAAGAATGTTTTTTTGATAACCAATGGATCGTAACAAGTCGTTACTACTAGCAATGACTTCCTCTTTCGTTACTTCATTCTTTCTATATCCCTCTCCTTTGTTCTCAGTTACTCATCAAATGGCACTCAGTTCATATCTTTAAGTTCGATCATTGACAAGGGTTCAAAGAAAGGGTGGCCCATTGATAAAGAATCGATTACAAACCAATAGGGTCTTCGGGAGGAATTTTTCAAGTAGAAGAAGGAAGGGATTACTGGTTGATGGAATGCTTGCTTGCTGTCAGGCAGAGATGCACATAACGAGTTCTTTGAAGGGAAAGAATAGGGCAAGGAAGTGAAATTGTTGATGCAGAGAATGCCCTGAGAGAAGGAATTGAATCAATAAAGGAAGAATGCGCTCTTGCTGCAAGAATGGCTTTAAGACGGGCTTGCCCCTCGCTTTCTAACTATCTTATTTTTGAATCTCTTTTTCTGTGCTTTTTAGTGAGGGAGCGAAGCCGTGGGTCTCACCTGTAATCCCGGAATGGAATAGCCGTACGAGGGAATGTGAGGTCTCAGAGTCGGTGTAAAAGTTCTCTACCTCTACATAAATTACATCTTTCCTATATGAAGACAGAGTACCAATCAAAGGAGTACTCATTCTCTCAAACTAGAAAGCTCTTTTTAGATATAAAAATGGTTCATATTTCCTTGTAGTACTCATACGCCTGGTTAACAATAAAAATCTACGTCACATGCTAGATGCAGTACAGTTTCGTACAAGCCAAGCACAGACCTCACCCACTACTACCGGCTTTCGCTGGCCTGGGAGAGCGAGTCATTAAGCTAAGGCTAAGATGTCCCGGTACTCTGGAAATCTGACTTCTGCTCAAAGGAATGAGTGGGCGTAGGAGTCAAGGGAATGAACACAACACATACTGGGTCTCCAGGTGAATAAACCCAAGGTCTAAACCTGTGTTGTAGCGGAAAAGAAAAGGGAAGACAGATACAGATCCCAAAAGCTCATAAGAAGTCCCAAGGTTAGGTACGCCTACTGCAACGCTTTGGAGTGAATGCGTAGCTCTGAGCTCATGGTCTTTCTTTGCTTTCGGAGGTAGGAAATAGAATAAAAGTCCAAAAGCTTGAGGCAGCTGTGTCTGTGTAGTGACTCCGTACCCAGTGTGGGTTGGTTGACTCCTGCTTCCCACGGGCTAACTAGATAAGATGAAATGACTCTACTATATAATAAAAATAGGCACCAGGTCTCGTCTATAAAAACAAGGCTGAGGACGAAGCTAGAGTGCTTTCGTGTAAGTATGTGAAACAGAGCCAGTAGAAGAGAACTCGGATTCCCGGCGTGAAAGCTCATACCTCATAAATTACATATATGAAGACAGAGCCAACTAGTACCATTCCGGCTTGCAAAGTATAGGCTACACAAGCAAAGGGTATCTGAGCAAGTGAGTCTCTGCTTGCTTTCTTGAAATCTCCTTCTTTTAGAATATAAATAATAATATAGAGAAGAGAGAGCCTATTTTATTGCCTAGTCCAATCCCTAGAAAGTAGTATTACCACAGCTACACAGGAACAAAAATCAATCTACGTATTATTTTCTTTTGTCACATGCTATTTGCTTAACACGTACAAATCGAAGTCAAAGACTAAGACTTGACTTCGTCTCTTCTTGCACTACCAGTGTGTACAGACAGAGCCAAGACCATGGTTTTATCTGAGTCAGTATCCACCACAATCAGTCTTGCTTCTTGTCTTGGGATGAGTGAATTCACTTAATAGAAGGTAATGCGTTCGAATGCAGACATGGTGTCTTTTCTTTCGGTCAGCGGGACATAAACCCTAAGTCCTAAATAACAAAAAAAGGTTTCCAGGAGAGGTTTCCGTAAGGAATGACGCCAAAAGCGAATGCATTAATCCGTTTCAGGGGTTAGGTAGGATGCGTCCAAGTAAGATAGTGCGAACACCGAGCCAAGGCACGGGTACTCACACGAGGTGTGTCATGATAGGATCATGATCAGAATTTAAGTTATCATGAGCTACCCATGTATAGGGTTATAGTCGGGTAGATCCCTTATGTTAAAAAAAGTGTCCTCATTTTAAACATTGTAATGATTACTGGTAGCATAGCTCTAAAATCTCTAAGGCTCTTTAGGGGGTGAGCCGGCAGCGTTGTGTTGGGCTGTCTCACCGGTTGCTATGCGAGCTTAGGCCACCCACCAAGGCTACCCCCTGGCCCTGGTGATGGTGAGAGATCCCGATGTATGATTCTCGTTTATAATAAAATTCACCCCGATTGAATGTCCCGATTGTTGCCTCGATGTGCTTTTCTTTTTCTCGATGCGAATATGCCTTCTTGTGTGTGTGCTTGAGATTGATCTCGATATATTGTGCCTTATTGTGAATGCTTGTGACTAACCATGGCTTATGGTTATTTGTTCAGATATCGATCTATTGAAGGCTGACTTGGTTGGGAGCGCCCATTCAAGTGCCGTACGATCTATTGCTTGTTGAGAGAAAGCTTAGTTCGTGACATGTGGTATCAGAACACGGTTGAGAAGTGCTAGAAAAATGAATGAGATGGCCACAAGTGGTGGATCGGATCATCAACAGAGAAGTGAGGAACTTGAGGCCGCGGTGGCCGCAATGAAAACTCATATGGTGACAAAAGATCGAGTGAGGGAGATCGAAACAACCCAGCGGGAGTTGTCCGATACTCTCCACAATGTGAGCGAATAGGCTAGAGATGCCTTGAACATTCTCCAAAAGGAGTTTGAGGAGCTCAAAGCACAGGTGAGCATCCTACAAATGGCTGTGGCCAGATCGGGTTGGAGCTCAATGGAAAGGGGACAAAGGCCCAAGGTGTCGAAGCCTCGATGCTATGAGGGGGCAAGGGATGCTAAGGAACTTGAAATTTCTTGTTTGACATGGAGCAATACTTTCGAGCTGTACACACAAATTCAGAGGAAAACAAGATGACAATGGCGTCGATGTACCTCGCAAGGGATGCCAAGCTGTGGTGGCGCTCCAAGTTTGTCTATGACGAGTGCCTGATTAAGAATTGGACGGATCTGAAGCGAGAATTGAAAAACCAGTTTTTCCCTGAGAATGTGGAGTATATGGCTCGAAGGAGACTTCGAGAGTTGGTGCAAACCGAAACGGTGCGAGAGTTCGTAAGGAACTTTTCTACCTTGATGTTGGATATTCGAGACATATCCGAAAAAGACAAGATGTTCTATTTTCTTGAGGGCCTTAAGCCTTGGGCGAAGACAGAACTACAAAGGCAGAAAGTGCAAAATGTGGCCACGGCCATGGCTGCAGCTGAACGTCTTCATGATTACAATGATGGCTCCTCAAAACGAAAAAACCCTCCATCAACTGGCAGTAGCTTTAACTTTGGGAGTGGGGAAAAGATGACTAGGTTGGATCGACCCTTCAGTGGGGGATCAGACAGGAGGTCCTTTGGTCGAGATAGCACCCAGCCCAAGGCAAGCAACACAGAGATTTTCAAGCCTAGGCAACCGCTAGCTTGCTTTCTTTGGAAGGGGTCGCATTGGGTGGCTGAATGCCCGCACAGGGGAGCCCTTAATGCCTTGAGGACCTCGTCTCAAGAGTCCGTAAAAGCGCCATAGAGCGTTGAAGAAGCTGAAGAGGAGCCAACTAGGATGGGTTCAATAAGGTTCCCCAATGCCCTTCGCACCCAATTGAACACTATAAAGAAAGAGCAGAGTGAGGCTTGATGTACGTGAACTTGACGATTAATGAGAAAGCCACCAAAGCCATGGTGGATACGGGTGCAATCGACACTTTCATCACACCAGAATAAATAAAAAGGTGTGGTCTTCAGATTAGTAAAGACTGTGGACGAATGAAGGCGGTCAATTCGCCAGCCTTTGCGATCAGTGGAAGCTTCAAAAGTGTGACAACTCGATTGAGGCCATGGGAAGGGAAGGTAGACTTTATAGTTTCCCTTATGGATGACTTTGATGTTGTCCTCGGATTGGACTTCATGATGTTGGCTCAGGTCATCCCTATCCCCGCCGTTAGCTGCTTGTTGTTCTTAGGGGAACACCCATGTGTGGTGCCAGCCAACATCTTACCAAAGAGTGGGAAGAAAATGATTTCAGCTTTGCAGTTCAAGAAAGGGGTAAAGAGAGGGGAACCCTCCTTTGTGGCGGTGCCGATTTACAAAGAAGGGTCAAAAGTAGAACCAATACCTGATGGTGTGAGAAAAGTGTTGGAAGAATTCGAAGAGGTGATGCCAGAGATGTTGCCTAAAGTTCTACCCCTTCGACAAGCAGTGGACCATGAAATTAAGCTCCTCCCAGGAGCGAAACCCCCTGTTAGAACGCCCTACCGCATGACCCCGCCAGAGTTGGCCGAACTAAGAAAGCAGTTAGATGAGCTGCTACAAATCGGGTTCATCAGACCATCAAAGGCTCCTTTCGGAGTGCCAATACTATTTCAGAAGAAGCACGATGGAAGTTTGCAATTATGTGTTGACTACAGGGCCCTGAACAAAGTCACCGTAAGAAACAAATATCCCATTCCCCTTATAGTAGACTTGTTTGATCAATTGAGCCGGGCCAAGTACTTCTCCAAATTGGACCTGAGATCTGGCTACCATCAGGTCAGAATCGTTGAGGGAGATGAGCCAAAGACCACTTGTGTGACACGATATGGTGCATTTGAATTCCTTGTTATGCTTTTTGGATTGACCAATGCTCCTGCCATATTTTGTACATTGATGAATCAGGTGTTCCATGACTACCTAGATAAATTTGTAGTCATCTATTTAGACGATATAGTGGTATATAGCTCCACCTTGGAAGAGCATCAAGAGCACCTGTGCCAGGTACTTCAAAGATTACATGACCACCAGTTATATGTAAAAAGGGAGAAGTGTGCATTTGCTCAGACCCAAATCTATTTTCTCGGTCACATTGTCGAACGTGGCCACATTCGAATGGACATGGAAAAGGTTAGGGCCATCAAAGAGTGGACAACACCGAAAAATGTTAGTGAACTTCATTCATTTTTGGGACTAGCCCAACTACTATAGAAGGTTTGTGGAAGGGTACTCTCACAAGACCATGGCCCTCATAAAACTATTAAAGAATGAGCGTAAATGGTGTTGGACGAATGAGTGCTAAGAGGCCTTCAAGGGATTGAAGGATGCTATTATGAAAGATCCCATCTTAGCTCTCCCTGATATTGAAAAGTCCTTCGAAGTTCAGACAGATGCATTCGATTTTGCTATTGGAGGAGTGCTATTGCAATAACATCACCCGGTAGCATTTGAAAGTAGAAAGCTAAGTGAAGCTGAAAAAAAATATACGGCCCAGGAAAAAGAACTCCTGACGGTGGTTCATTGCTTGAGGGCTTGGCGACATTACTTGTTGGGTTCACACTTTGTCGTGAAGACAGACAATACGGTCGTTAGCCATTTTCTCACCCAACCAAGGCTTACAGCAAAACAAGCTAGGTGGCAGGAATTTTTAGCGAAATTCAACTTTTGTTTTGAGCACACCGTTGGAAAGACCAATCAAGTGGCTGATGCATTGAGCAGGCGAGCAGATCTGGCGGCCCTTAGAAGAATCACTCCAATGGCGACTAGTAGAGTCACTACAGATATTCACAAGTTGATTGGAGATCACTTAGGGAAGGACCCGCAAGCTTGTGCCATCCTGAAGCTAGTGGAAGAAGGGAAGTTCAAGTACTTCTGGCAAGAAAATGGGGTCCTGTAGACCAAGGGACCTCGAGTGTTTGTGCCAAGAGCAGAAGGTCTGAGACAGATGCTAATGAGGGAATGTCACGACACACCATGGGTGGGACACCCGAGTTGGCAATGCACTTTGGCGTTATTGAAACAGGGATACTATTGGCCTCACATGCGACAAGATGTGATGGACTATATGAAGACTTACCTCATTTGCCAACAAGACAAGGTTGAAAAAAGGAAACCTGCAGGCATGCTTGAACCACTACCAGTACCCACTAGTCCGTGAGAAAGTATCTCCCTCGATTTTATTTCGAGCCTACCCAAGGTTGGTGACCTTGGAGTTATTTTGGTGGTAATTGATCGATTCTCTAAGTATGATATATTCATTCCCGCTCCCAAGTATTACATTACGAAAGATACAGCTCGACTACTGTTCAAACATGTGGTCAAATACTAGGGCCTTCCTTCAACGATCGAGATCCGAGATTCACGGAGTCCTTCTAGAGAGAACTTTTCAAGATATTAGGGTCCCAACTTAACATCTCCTCAAGCTATCACCCTTAAACCGATGGTCAAACGGAACGGTTCAACGAATTATTAGAGGAATACTTGAGGCATTTTGTTCAAGCCAATTAGAAAGACTGGCCTTCATTATTAGACGTGGCTCAACTCTGCTTTAATTCTAACAAAAGCTCTTTCACCAACAAGAGCCGATTTGAGGTGGTCACCGGATAATTACCAAGGTTACCCCTTACTTCCTTGGAATAATATGGAGGAAAGAATCTGAGAGCCTTCAATCTCAACAAAAAGTGGAAACAAAACACAGAGATTGCGCAAACTTACCTGGAGAAAGCATCAAAACAGATGAAGAAATGGGTAGACAAGGGTCGTAGAGCTCAACAATTTCAAGTTGGTGATTTGGTTCTTGTCTGACTAGTTCCCGAACAAATCAGATTCTTGAGAAAGAGAGATCGTAGACTGGTGCGCAAATATAAAGGTCCAGTAAGGGTCCTTTCCAAGGTGGGGAATGCTTCTTACAAAATTGACCCACCAAAGTGGATGAAGGTGCACCCAATATTTCATGTGAGCAACCTGAAACCTTTCTATGCAGATCCTACAGATGCTAGCCGAAGGGAGCCAACCAGAGCTGCCATCACCATGAAGCCACCCTCAGAGCGTCGAGTCGAAGAGATCTTAGCTGACAGAGAAAGCAAGATATCTCGAAGACTAGTTCGAGAATATTTAGTAAAGTGAGAGGGATTAGGACTAAAAGAAACCAGCTGAGAGAGAGCACGACTTCCAGAGATTTCAAAGGAAGATTGAAGAATTTCAAGCCAGCAAGTCGACGAGGACGTCGATAGAATATGTGGGGGGAGGATGTCATGAGCCAACCTTGTATAGGGCCATGACCAGGACTTAGGTTGCCATGAGCCACCCATGTATAGAGCCATGGTCGGGTAGATCCCTTGTGCTAGGAAAAGTGTCCCCATTTCAAACATTGTAATGGTTACTGGTAGCATAGCTCTAAAATCTCTAAGGCTCTTTGGGGGGATGAGCCGACAGCGTAGTGTTGGGCTATCTCACCGGTTGCTATGCGAGCTTAGGTCACCCACCAAAGGCTGCCCCCTGGCCCTGGTGACGGTGGGAGGTCCCGATGTATGATTCTCGTTTATAATAAAACTCACCCCGATTGAATGTCCCGATTGTTGTCTCGATGTGTTTTTTTTTCTCGATGCAAATATGCCTTCTTGTGTGTGTGCTTGAGATTGATCTCAATATGTTGTGCCTTATTGTGAATGCTTGTGACTAACCATGGCTTATGGTTATTTGTTCAGATATCGATCTATTGAAGGTTGACTTGGTTGGGAGCGCCCATTCAAGTGCCGCACGGTCTATTGCTTGTTGAGAGAAAGCTTAGCCCGTGACAAGGTGTCTGTTGAAGGAATCAAAGAATCTAGAAGCTCTGTTCCAGTGCGAATGCATTATGCCCGGTTGACTCAGTTAAACCAGCTAACAACACTCTGAACTCCGAGTGGCATAGGCGCGAGAAGACCAGTAAAAAGGTCTCGTAAAGGTTTTCCTTGGGCAGCTAAAAACCATTGATCCGCTGGGAGTCACACCAAGAATTTTTTGACCAACGCTTTGCTTTAGTGTCTATGGGTGCGTATATGCCCTAGACCGTTTCGTTTATACCGGCTTCTTGGGTAAGATAGAAGAGAAAGATCTCATTATGTGCCATGGCACTACCAACTCAGAGCGTGTGCCCTTAGTTCGAGTTCTATCTCGTATGAGAGGTGCGAAATAAGTGGTATTGGAGTCGGAGTCCCATAACATCGTTAACCCGATTCACTTGATGTACAAGTACAACCGCCATGAGATCCACTCGGCTCATTGGCTCTGAGACCACGGAAAATAGCTAAGAAATAGCAAAGAGTGCGTTATGACCCGATCTGTCCTAAATCCTAAAGTAAAGAGAAAGAAATTCCCTTTCAACGTCCAGTTGTTCACCTCATTACAGGACTATGTCTTTCCCCTCCTAAGCCTAAGGTATGTGAAACTAACTAGCATGGTTTCGCTAGGAGATCTTTCCTTTATCTTTCTTGATACGAAAGAAAGACCCCGTTAGCCTTAACCCTTCTTTGGTTGTGATCGTCACCTCGTAACCAAAACCAAAGAAGCTAACTGCTTTCCCGGCGCACTTCCCTTCACTCGTATTTGACTTTCTTCGCTCCTCTCACATTCGTTCGTTCTTCGAAACCTTCTTGTACGCTAGCACTTTTTGGAGGTGGTTCGGCTACCTTTTTCATCGTGTTTGCGGATAGAACATCAAAGACACAATCCATACCACTCTTTGTACTATGCCATTTATGAGGATTCATAGCTTGGGAAAAAACCGGAAATCCTACCTTCCGGCATTACGATAAAGTGTTGACGGAGCAGAGTGAAAGGCACTACATCGAGAGAGAGGGCAGGGGAAAGACCCGGACATTGAGAAGAGATTATATTGTTCTAAAACAGGTACTGATAACAAAGTACAAGCCCTAGCTTTTAAGCCGAAGAAAGAAGCAATCATACTCCTTAAACAGAAAGATATTTCACTTCAAAATCGTTACTAGAAGCACTACAAGCGCACTTCCTATCTAAACAAACCAAACCAGAAAAAGCACCTCCCTCCCGGCTAAAGAGCAAGTGTGCGAGAGAATAGAGAGAATAGAACTGAGCATCAAGGCTGCAAGACAGAAGGGCGTGCAGGAAAGCTTTTTCACCGTCCATTGGGTATTTGTCTTTATCTCGCTCTCCCAACTAACTCAGACTTATGATAGGCGGGCTCAATTCCAGATATTGACCTCTGGGGATCCTCCTCTTAGAATTTTCGGTCTTCAGTTTTCTTCCTTGGTTCCACCTTTCCATTCATGAAGCAGATAATCGGGAAGGCTTTTTCTCAAGCATAAAACGAGAGACCCGATCACATTCATCGACAAACAAAACTCCCGATAGAAGCCTATGTCTTTTGGAAAAACAAATGCCTTGAAGAACTTAGGAAAGATTTCTTGGTATTCACGCTCATCGGACTGAAGCTAGTCCACATTTATGTCAGCAGAAGTCTTTCATGATCTTTTCATAAAGTTGAATCTAGCCAATGCAAACTCAACTCAGTTAGTACTCCTATATCAATCGTTGTCGCTGCCTTCTCAAGATGACGGGTAACCCCTGACGGAGGATCCATCTCTTTATCGCAGCATGGTAGGAGCCTTGCATTATTGTTGCATGACAGGGCCGGACATTGCCTTTGCCGTAACCATTTGAAGCCAATTCCTCAATTGCCGCCCAGTACATCGTAAAGTGGATCGATCGATATCTTAAGGGAACTTCTCATTATGTCTTTTACCTCTTCTTCTGAGCTAGAGTTACATGCTTATGCTGATTGGGGTCCTTGTCTTGATAGTCGACGTTCTCTTTCTGGGTATGCTCTCCTTTTTCTTGCCTAATCTCCTTTCCTAAAACTCTGCGCTTCTCTTTTGAATCTTCTCACCCCGCCTAGCTACTTTTTTATAACTACCGCAGCTGCAACGGACAGGATGGGAATGGGTTGGAAAGAAGAAAAGAGCGCTGTTTCCGCTCACTGACTTCAGGACAGCAGCTCCGTAACTTCCATTGCTTTCCCCGGGTGTAATGGGGCGTTGAGGGGCCCGCACCCCCGAGCAGGAAAGATATCCGGTAAAGCCAGCTACACTACAGAGCAGATATCCTACTCGTTCTTGCTTTACGTGCCTGAACGAAGAGAACGCACAATGCCTCTTATTTATACGAAACCACTGAGAGAACCAAATCAACGAGACCTGAATGACGCAAGGCTTAGCTAAGCCCTACCTCGGGAGACCCGGAGACTAGCCGCTACACTAATCCCACAGTCCGATATCCATCTTCAGCTTCGGAGGTGAATGTTCATATAAATAAGAGATGCCTAAAAGTAGCATGACTCAAGGAGCCTATTTAAAGCTAAGTAAACCTTTAGTTGCTTTCATAGAAGAAGCTTTCTATGGGAAGAACGAGAGGGCTACTGATCACTATCCGAATCTGCTAGATGAAGAGCGAGACTCACTGATCAAATGGACCAAGCCGTGTGGGATAGAGCTAGCGACTAGGGCCCAGACCCTTCTATACAAGACCGGCTGAAGGCGCTAAGACTCCTCTTTCGGAGCCAGATTGAGCAATGGCTACAAGTAAGCGTCCGTACTTCTCTACGTAGGCCCAGCGTTTAGAGCTCGATTTCGATCCTTTGAATCTTGGACCCATCACCCGCACTAGCTGGCCTTGCCAAAAACCTTGACTTGAGACTACGAGACTGAGGACTGAATCTCGAAAGAGCGATATCTTCCTCTGGGCGTCCGTCCAGTACTTCTCCAATTAGCATGTCTTAGGCACAACGTTGTAATAATAGACGAGTTGCATTTTCACCTTTCCTATAGGCGAGAAAGTCCTCCTCCAACAGAGGTTCCCTTCCACCCTCGCCCACGTAGGCTGCTTTGTCTTTCTTTAGCCCCTACCCTCCTGTGTACAGCTACACCCAATTCCAGTCTGATAGCAGATCAAAGCAGCGAGGAAAAGGGCTAGCCCGCCGCCACCCCGTAAGAAGATAGCTTGCTCGTTCCAAGGTGGAATCACCGGTAGTCCTACGAAAATTGACGACTTGGGCCAATACCTAAAGAACTGGGTCACCCGCACTACCTTTGGCCTTTCCTCTTTGGACTGAATCGCCCAAGGACTGAGAATGAAAAGGATAGCCCTAACCTAACCCCTATTGCAAGAATAGTGCTACTAAGCGAAGAAAGGTACCTCCGCATTGATTGACTAAAGCAGGAAGAGCAGCCCTTCTGACTGAAAGAACCGAACCATGACGAATCTGTCTTTGCTCACTCCATGAGATAATCTACTTTGTATGATTGACTTCATTAGGGGATCCCTATGGTATCTATCTATCCTGTGCTTTCTCTCTCTCGGTATGGCTCATCATATGTGTCATAGATTATGTTTTCTCTCGACACGTAATAAATCGTGTGATACTTGATTGGATGTTTCCACTTAAATCAATCATCAATAGTTCGATATCTGAACAAATAATCATAAGTCATAGTTAATTCCAAGCATACACAAGAAGACACATTCATATCGAGATCAATCTCAAGCATACACAAGAATGTACATTCACATAAAAAAAAAGAAAAATATATCAAGACAATATTCAGGACATTCGAATTAGATGTGTATTTTATTATAATCAAGAATAGTACATTGGATTTTCCACCATCGCAAGGGCCAGGGGGTAGCCCTTGGTGGATGACTTAGACCCGTATCGTGATCGGTGAGACAGTCCAACAGTACGTTGCCCGCTCACCCCTTTTAAAAAACTTAAGAGATTTTAGAGCTATGCTACTACTAACCATTACAATGTTTGAAATGGGGATACTTTTCCTAGCACAAGAGATCTACCCTCCCCACTTGGCATATCTACCCGATCATGATCCTATACATGAGTGACTCATGACAACCTAAGCCCCAGTCATGGTCCTATACAAGGTTGGCTCATGATATCCTTTCCCACCTATTCTATCGATGTCCTCGTCAACTTGCTGTCTTGAAATTCTTCAATCTTCCTATTGAATCTCTGGAGGTCGTGTTCTCTTTCCCAGCTGGTTTCTTCTAGTCTTAATCCCTTTCACTTCACTAAGTATTCACGAACTAATCTTCGAGATACTTTGATTTCCCTGTCAGCTAAGATCTTTTTGACTGACGCTCTGAGGGTGGCTTTATGGTGATGACGGCTCCAATTGGCTCCCTTTGGCTAGCATCTGTAGGATCTGTATAGAAAGGTTTTAGGCTGCTCATATGAAATATTGGGTGTACCTTCATCCACTTTGGTGGGTCAATTTTGTAAGAAGCATTCCCCACATTGGAAATGATCTTCACTGGAACCTCATATTTCCGCACTAATCTACAATCTCTCTTTCTTAAGAACCTGGTTTGTTTAGGAACTAGTCAAATAAGAACCAAATCACCAGCTTGGAATTATTGCACCCTACGCTTTTTGTCCGCCTATTTCTTCATTCGCTTCGATGCCTTCTCTAGGTAGGCTTATGCAATCTCAATGTTTTGTTTCCACTCCTTGTCGAGCTTGAAGGCCCTCAGATTCTTTCCTCCATATTACTCCAAGGAAGTATGGGGTAGCCTTGGTAATTATCGATGATCACCTCAAATGGGCTCTTGTTAGTGGAAGAGCTTTTGTTGGAATTAAAGCAAAGCTGAGCAACGTCCAATAACGAAGGCTAGTTCTTCTGATTGGCTTGAACAAAATGCCTTAAGTATTCCTCTAGTAATCCATTGAACAGTTCCATTTGACTGTCGGTTTGAGGGTGGTAGCTTGAGGAGATTTGAGTTGGGACCCCAATATCTTGAAAAGTTCTCTCTAGAAAGACCCTGTGAATCTCAGATCTCTATCGTTTGCAATGTTTTGAGGGAGGCCTAAGTGTTTGCTCACATGTTTAAACAGTAATTGAGTTGTGTTTTTTGTAGTACAATACTTTTGGTTAGGGATGAATGTGGCGTACTTAGAGAAAGGATAAATCACCACCAAAATAGCTCCAAGATAACCAACCTTGGGAAGGCTCGAAATGAAATAAAAAAAGATGCTTTTCCACGGTCTAGCGGGCACCGATAGTGCTTCAAAGCATGCTTGCAGGTTTCTTCTTTTCAATTTTATCTTGTTAGCAGATGAGGCAAGTC
This sequence comes from Durio zibethinus, assembly GCF_002303985.1. The sequence goes on along the minus strand of NW_019167949.1, from coordinate 11,971,017 downwards.
TTTGTATAGTCCATCTTGTCTTGTCGCATGTGAGGCCAATAGTATCCCTGTTTCAATAAAGCCAAAGTGCGTTGCTAGTTCAGATGTCTGGCCCATAGTGTGTCATGACATTCTCTCATCAGCATCTGTCTCAGACCTCCTGCTCTTGGCACAAACAATAAGGGCCCCTTGGTCTACAAAACCCCATTTTCTTGCCAGAAATACTTGGAATTCTCTTCTTCAACTAGCTTCAAGATGGCACTGGCTTGCGAGTCATTCCTTAAATGATCTTCAATTAACTTGCGAATGTCTGTCGTGACTCTACTAGCGGCCATTGGGGCAATTCTTCTAAGGGCTACTAACTCTATTCATCTGCTCAATGTATCGACCACTTAGTTGGTCTTTCTAGTGGTGTGCTCAAAATAAAAGTTGAACTCCGCTAAAAAATCTTACCATCTAACTTGTTTCCTTGTAAACCTTGGTTGGGTGAGGAAATGGCTAACGGTCGCATTCTCTATCTTTACAACAAAGTGTGAACCCAACAAATAATGTCGTCAAGCTCTCAAGCAGTGAACTACCACCAAGAGCTCTTTTTCCTGAGCCGTATATTTTCTCTCAGCTTCGCTTAGTTTTCTACTTTCAAATGCTATTGGGTGACGTTGTTGTAAAAGCACTCCCCCAATAGCGAAATCAGATACATTCGTTTGAACTTCGAAAGGTTTTTCAATGTCAATGAGAGTTAAGATAGGATCCTTCATAATAGCATTTTTCAATCCCTCAAAGGTCTCTTAACACTCACTTGTCCAACACCATTTATGCTCTTTTTTCAATAGCTCTGTGAAGGCCGTGGTATTACAAGAGTACCCTTCTACGAATCTTCTATAATAGTTGGCTAATCCTAAAAACGAGCGAAGTTCACTAATATTTTTCGGTGTTATCCACTCCTTGATAGCCCTAACCTTTTCCATGTCTATTCGAATGTGGCCACGTTCGACAATGTGACCTAGAAAGTGGATTTGGGTCTGAACAAATGCACATTTCTTGCTTTTCACATATAACTGGTGGTCTTGTAATCTTCAAAGCACCCAGCATAAGTGTTCTTAAAGTTTTTCCAAAGTAGAGCTATATACCACTATGTCATCTAAATAGATGATTACAAATTTGTCTAGATAGTCATAGAACATCTGATTCATCAATGTACAAAATGTGGTAGGAGCATTGGTCAATCTAAAGGGTATAACAAGAAATTCAAATGCGTCATACCGTGTTATACAATTGATCTTTGGCTCATCTCCCTTAGCGATTTTGACCTGATGGTAGCCAGATCTCAAGTCCAATTTAGAAAAGTACTTGGCCCAGCTTAGTTGATCAAACAAATCTATTATAAGAAGGATAGGATATTTGTTTCTCACGGTGACTTTGTTCAGGGTCTTGTAGTCAACACATAATCACAAACTTCCATCATGCTTCTTCTGAAATAGCATTGACAATCCAAAAAGAGCCTTTGATGGTCTAATGAACCCAGCCTGTAGAAGTTCATCTAACTGTTTCCTTAGTTTAACCAACTTTGGTAGGGCCATGCGGTAAAGGGCTCTAGCAGGGGGTTTGACTCTTGGGAGAAGCTCAATTTCATGGTCCACAGCTCTTCGAGGAGGTAGAACCTTAGGCAACATCCCTGGCATCACCTCTTTGAATTCTTCCTACATTTTTTTTCACTACATCGAGTATCGATTCCACTTTCAACCATTCCTTGTAAATCGACATGGCCACAAAGAAAGGTTTCTCTCTCTTTACCCCTTTCTTGAATTGTAAAGTTGAGATCATTTTCTTTTCATTCTTTGACAAGATAGTGGTCGACACCATACATGGGTGTTCCCCTAAGAACAATAGGTAACTAACGACGAGGATAGGGATCACTTGATTCAACATTATGAGTCCAATCCAAGAACGACATCAAAGTCATCCATGGGGGAAACTGTAAAGTCTATCTTCCCTTTTCATGACCTCAACTTGGTCATCACACTCTTGGAGCTTCCACTAATCGTAAAAGCTGGTGAATTGATCGCCTTCATTCGCCCGTAATCCTTGCTAACCTAGAGACCATAACTTTTTACTTCTTTTGGTGTGATGAAGGTATCGGTTGTACCCGTGTCTACCATGGCCCTGGTGGCCTTCTCATTGATCATTAAGTTCACATATATCAGGCCTCTACCCTGCTCTTTCTTTATCATGTTCAGTTGGGTGTGAAGGGCATTGAGGCACCTTATTGAACCCATCTTGGCTGGTTCCTCTTTAACTTCTTCAATGATCTCTAGTGCTTTTGTGAACTCTTAAAACGAGGGTCTTAAGGCATTAAGGGCTCCTCTGTGTGAGCATTCGATCACCCAATGTGACCCCTTGCATAGGAAGCAAGCTAATGGTTGCCTAGGCCTGAAAATTACTACATTATTTACCTTGGGTTGGGTGCTATCTCGACCAAAGGACCTCTTGTCTGATCCCCCACTGAAAGGTCGGTCCAATCTAGTCATCTTTTTCCCACTCCCAAAGTTGAAGTTAGTGCCAGCTGATGAAGGATTTTTCAGTTTTGAGGAGCCATCATTTATAATCATAAAGATGTTCAACTGCGGTCATGGCTGTGGCCACGTCTTGCACTTTTTATCTTTGTAGTTTTGTCCTGGCCCAAGGCTGAGTCCCTCAAGGAAATAAAATATCTTGTCCTTTTCGGATATGTCTCGAATATCCAACATCAGGATAGAAAAACTCCTTACAAACTCTCGCACTGTTCCTGTTTGCACCAATTCTTGAAGTTTCCTTCGGGCCATATACTCCACATTCTCAGGGAAGAACTAGTTTTTTAATTCCTGTTTTAGGTCCATCCAAGTCTTAATCAGGCACTCATCATTGACAAACTTAGAGTGCCACCATAGCTTGACATCCCCTGTGAGGTACATCGACATCATTGTGACCTTATCTTCCTCTGAATCTGTGTGTATAGCTCGAAAGTACTACTCTATGTCAAACAAGAAATTTTCAAGCTCCTTGGCATCTCTTGCCCTTTCATAGCATCGAAGCTCCGATACCTTGGCCTTTTTTCCCCTTTTCATCAAGCTCGAACTCGGTCTGGCCATAGCCATTTGTATGATGCTCACTTGTGCTCTGAGCTCCTCAAACTCCTTTTAGAGAACATTCAAGGCATCTCTAACCTTCTCGCCCACGCTATGCAGAGTATTGGACAACTCTCGTTGGGTTGTTTTGATCTCCCTCAATCGATCCTTAGTCACCATATGAGTTTTCAATGCGGCCACAGCGACCTTAAGCTCTTCAAGTCATTGTTGATAATTGGATCCGTCACTTGTGGCCATCTCATAAACTTTCTAGCACTTCTCAACCATGCTCTGATACCACGTGTTACGGACTAGGCTTTCTCTTAACAAGTAATAGACCGTGCGACACTTGAATGGACGCTCTCACCCAAGTCAGCCACCAATAGTTCGATATCTGAACAAATAACCATAAGCCACCGTTAGTCCTAAGCGTACACAAGAAGACACATTCATATTGAGATCAATCTCAAGCACAAACAAGAAGACACATTCACATCGAGAAAAAGAAAAACACATCAAGGCAACATTTAGGACATTCGAATCGGATGTGTATTTTATTATAATAAAAAATAGTACATCGAGACTTCCCACCATCGTCAGGGCCAGGAAGGCAGCCCTTGGTGGATGGCCTAGGCCCGTATCGTGACCGATGAGACAATCTAACAGTACGCTGCCTGCTCACCCCCTAAAGAGCCTAAGAGATTTTAAAACTATGTTACCACTAACCATTACAATGTTTGAAATGAGAATACTTTTTTTAGTACAAAAGATCTATCATCCTCCATTGGCACCTCTACCCAATCATGATCCTATATATGAATGGCTCATGACAACCTAAGCCCCCATTATGGCCCTATACAAAGTTGGTTCATGATAACATGCCTGTGATCGATCTCTTTCAAGCTAGGCTTGGTATCGCTATCTCAGTCTGCCATCGGTAGTACTATCGATTAGTCTTTCCTTGCGTGGAAGTAGTTCAAAGCTTCCTTGAGATCGTTCTCAACGGTATCTATAGGAAGAAGTCCCGGGCGAGAAGGGATCGAAGCATCGGTGAAATGAATCGACTCCCCCATACTTAACACATGCGATTTCTTTCTGTCTTCGCTTCTTGCAGGCGTTGGAGTAGGAACATGACAAACCATTAGACCATTAGAATGGATTCTCGCAGGAAGTAGCATACTCGTCTTGCCTGCTTTCGTTCCTTTCGTAAAAGATCTTTGTGGCCTTCCTTCTCTTCGGGGTAGCTAGATGAGTCGCAATAGTCCTTATTAGGAAACTACAGCCTCGTTCTTAATTGACTCCCTACTCCAATGAAAGCTCTCCCCACCGCTCTTTTTCCCTCTAAAGCAGGTCTTACAGAGCCTTCGTTCCACTCATTTCTAATCAGACCTGGATGAACGACATAGATTAAAGGTCGTTCATTAGCCCTACTAGTAAAGGACACTCAGAAAGAGATTGATTTCAACCTTGCTTTTAGTTGAAAAGTTAGTTTTTGATTTAGAAAGCGCAATAAAAAAGGAGTAGATTAGGGCTGACACCTAAACAGCTGGAACTACCGACAAAACTGTATGAATTGAAAAAGGCTCTTGTCCTCTGTTGATCGGAGTCTATAAGATCCCTTAAAGAAGCTTTATTGCTATAGCTTGCCTTACCCCCAACCTCCAAAAGTGGAAGAAAAGGCTACTCCTATAGAGAACTCGTACTTGACTTTGAGAATAAAACACTAGACTCTGGAGCTTCCGACTTGGCCTACTTTGACTACGCTATTCTTCCCATTTCGAAAGAAGAGAAGTAGCCCCGAAAACGACAACAGATTCAATAGCTGGGGATCTTGCTAAGAATGAAACTCCTAACCTTAAATCATATAAGCGTGGCTTTCGCTCCTCTCAAAGTTGTCGAGTGGCTTTACTAGCTCGTCTTCGGAGGTTTCTGGCCAAAGAAAGCATTCCAATTGCAGCTTCTTCGTTCAAAAGAGCATTTCCCTAATCGTTTGCCATGCCCTGAGTCAACATCTCCTAATGCCCGTACTCCAACAGCTAAATCGATGGCATCGCTTATTCCCTCAAGCCTTCAAAGATCGGATTCTTCCTCTCGGGTTCCTTCACTTAGAGTAGTGAATCCAGTGAAAGCCGAAGACGTTGAAGAAGGTACGGAAGCCGGGAAAAGTACTTCATACGATAACGATACCATTCACAGCGGAACAAGAAGAATCACAGTCGACTCAACTTGAGCTTGAGCTATCGAGTCAGTAGCTGCCTTTAGAGCTGGGAGTTGTAGGGTAGCAGCTAAGATTAACTAAAAGGACTCTCTGATACCCTCAACCTAGACGTAGAACTCCTAGCTCTGGAGCGGATTGAATTGATTCTTTTTAAGAGCTAGCGACTCTTCTCCTCGCTCACTGAACTCCCCCAACCTAGTCTCAGGTCAAGAGATAAGAGCGATGGCATACCTTGAGTCACTCGCTTCCATTGGGCGAACTTTCATCTGTTCTCTTTCCTTCTTTCTGCTTTGATGGTAAAATGAACCACTTTGCTTATCACAGTTAGTTCGATTTTCTTTGATCCTCGTCTCCTTCAGTCTTGATGGCTAACTATTAGAGGAAAGTCTCACCCCTTGTTGGGCTTGGGTACTGGACTACTCAAAGCATCTCTCCAGAAATGGTTGAATAAAATGCGCTAAAGCCTTTGACTTCTTGAAACAGGAACTCGAACTCATTGACCTCAACCTTTTCATTGAACTTGTTCTGCTTCATCGACGAAAGTATGCTAGGGGTTCTTGCTTAGTCACGAGAGCTCTGCTGCCCATGCCCGAAAAGCAAGCATTCCACTCTCTCTCTCTCCTCCACTTTTTAGTAGGAATTCTTAAACGTTCGCGCCCCTCGCCCTAGAGCTGCCCAGATCCTTGAAATACGTAAATTATTAGTTCTTGCGGAGGAACGGAGTCACATTTATCCTATGAATTCTTACGTTTTTTCGGCTTGATGACCAAGAGCAGAAAAAGAACTGAAAATCGCAAATCTGATATAGGGTACTGCTTTTCCGGGAGTTCCTTCCCTGTTAATGTTAAGAGTTCTGCCTACGAAAAAGAGCTTGCAAAGCAAAGAGCTAAGTCGCTTACTACCAGGTTACTTTCCTGACTTAGAGTGTGTAGAAGCTGACCCCCTCTTCCTTAGCTTCCCGCTTGGGAGGTGACAAAGCTTACATTGCTTTTAACATTCCATTCCACCTGCCATTCCTTCGCACCGTTGTTCCATCTTCTCATTCACATTAGTTCATCCTGCTTTTAGAGAAGAAGGACTGTAAACGCGTACTTCAAAAGAGAAGAGCTCTGAATCGTTAGTAGGCGCCAGGCCAGCTCGTCAATACATAGCTATCAAACCCGGCGGCTTTCTATGCTGGTTAGCTTGAACTTGCCTTCCTTTTATACCGACCACTTGAATGGAAGAATGAAGCTCGTTCGTTCGTGGCATACGAGCTGCACGTGCTTGGAAAGCATAGAGAGTAAAGCCTTTCCTTTCTCTCCTGCTAGCTAGCTGACTAGGCGCATTTTCACCTACGGTTAATAGCACAGGAATGAGATAGCGCTCTGACCCTGAAATGAAAAGACATCTGCACCGTACCCCTGGACAGTTCTAGCCAGTTCAAAACTAGGTCGAGCCAAAGCTTTGCACGATTTATAGCTTTACTGACCGCGAGGGTGTCCTCGGATGGGGAAACCCACGATTGAGAGGTCAGATCACACCATCCTCATTGATCCAACTCGGGTTGGTATGCTCACAAAGAGAGACCCTACCACATGTGTTTAAGTTTGAGAGCCACCCAGTTCTCTATGGGTCGAAGCCCCCGACCAAGACCTTGTCGCGGATGGAGTTGCCCGATAATATGACTTACTGTTTATGTTATGGCTCTGTTGCTGGACAGTCAGCGGGCTGTCCTTGACAAGTGATCAATACAAAGAACTCCGATCGATGGAAGAAAGCGAGCACTTAACCTCACCTAGATCTTCCTTTGTTGCACCTAATAGAGAAAGAAGACTGGTAATAGGTCTCTTTTCTTTTGGAAAAATCGAACGTTGTGTAGCCTGTTTTCTTTTGATTCATCCAATTGTGGAGAGTGAGTCTAGTATCATACTTCCAATTTCTCTAAAGGAGTTGACCCGCATCAGTCAGAGGGATGATATATTGACAGACTTATCCCTGGACCATTTTCTGCCTACTTTACTGGCCTGGCCCTACCCCCTACTTGAATGAAAGCACTACGCCAAGTCCTTTGTCTTATTCCTTACTCTATTGGCTGGCTCGCGGGACTACTTAGACCAGTGGAACCACTCCATTTTCTTACTAGTTATTTATTATCCCCGTCTTTAATGCATACTACATGCATTTAGCAAAGGAGGGATTTATGACTCAAATTGAATATGATCACTCGCTGCACCTTTCTTCTCTAACTCTAACGGTGGAGTATAGTGAGCTCTGCGGTAAGGGTAAGATTCTCTAAGAAGCACAAGAGCTGATACCTAAGATGAATTGGTATAATTTAGATTGAGTCCCATGCATGTACGGACACATAAAACATACATTTTAGATGCACATGTAAAAGGTTAAGATATTGAAAATCATGCAAAACACATATTAGCATTCGCATAGAAATAACATTATGATAGTTTAAAAAGAACACATTAAAAAGGCGTTTTGATGAAGAAATTGGTTCATATAGTGGATTATCTTTCGGAGAGAAAGCCCACCCATAACGATTATGTCCCCGGTTGCGTGCTAGCTCTCATATTTCCCGGTTTATTAGGTTTCGGAATAAACGATCTATACATAGAATCCCATTTCAAAGTCGAGTTTGAGATTGCTTGACTTCTTGCAAATTACCTGCGGACATTAGTTTTTTATAAACTGTCTTCCTGTTGTCCTTACAGGGCTCTTTAAAAGGATGAATCAAGGAGCACGTGGTGAATACTGAGAACATTCATTCCCTTAGCGCGTTGGATCATCGAAGAATGGAAAAATTCCTATCTCTAGGAAGACCGTTCATCAACTCATTTCTCGGTCAGATATTGGTCACAAAAAGTCAAATTTGAACTTTTCACCAGCGCTTTTCTAGCTTCACAGCGGATCCCTCACCAGATGCATAGTCAGAGCCATTCTCGTTGTGCTTTGATAGACTACTCAGAGAAACTCTTTAGGAGAAAGCTTCGGCTTCCCTCTGGAAGCTCTATTTTGATACCTTAGAGGACTTGGACTGCTTGTTTGAAGCTTTCAATATCTTGTTCTCAATGACCGGATCTCGCACTTCCTTCCTTCGCTCTGGTTCTCCCGCCGGTATTCTAAAGCGGGCATAAGATCATCTTAAGGGGTAGAGCCAACCGAGTCAAGAGTAGCATCTCTCCTATCTCTTAGCTACCATCTTTCTTTTATTATGAATTGAAAGATTTCAATATACCCTATAACCTTCAAGCAGCTCTTTCGATTCCGCAAGTGCCACACATGCCTGCTTGTCGACGATTAAGTCGTCTTTTGTGCCTTTGTCCATCCAAGAGCTTTTTCCGGGCATGAATGCCCACCCTATAAAATACAATAGATCGAAAGTACCACAGCTGCTTCACGAATAAGCTTACCGAATGTGCTTCCGATCGGACTAGGCAAGGATCTTGTCTTATCGACCCCCATAACTAGATAACTAGTAGGTCACTTCGCTCGCTGAGGAAGAAAGAAAGCAGCATAGCTAATGAGTCTTTAGCTAATGAGATTCACACTCATTCACCAGGAAAGACCAATCACCAAGACCAGTTCAGCGGAAAAGGACCCTAGCCAATTCGGGGTCGGTTGCTGTTGCCAATAAGAGAGATCCATCGTTGCTGCCGGTCTTTCCACCAATGAGCACTTGCTTGAGACGCCAAAGACCCCTTCGCTTGGTATCCTTCGGCAGTCAACCTATGGTTACCTTACGATAGCTCAGCTTGGTTAGTCAAGTAAATGGCGGCTACAGGAAGACATACTTTTTGAAGCGGTGAAGCGGTCCAGCACTAACTAAAGGATAGCGATTGCCGGCTAGCGAGCCACTAAGGAATTGGTTCTTCCTGGGCCCCAAAGAGAGTGTCTTTCTGAAGCCCTTCATTAGTAAGATGGGGCCTATCAACGCTCCGAGCATGCTACTTACGATGCCCTCTATCATGCAATGCGATTGTAGCACATCTATATAGCATAGCGGAAAGCGGACATAGGAAGAAGAAAAAGAGCTCTTTCCATAGCAGACAGAGAAAGATATCGTACAAGGCCACCACGGATCATGAGATGCATTTCGCACGCACATGGAGATAGGCTCATGTAACCGTCCCAAACAAAAGCAACAAAAACAGAAGCAGAAGATAAAAACTCATGCAAAGGGGGGGAGGTCAGCGCGCACAACCAATCCCCCCCGAATCATTAGGATATCCCATGTTTCGAATTCGGTTCCTTTTGTTGGGAAAAACAACAATACCCACACGCAGCAACCACACACAAAATAGCAAGCTCAAATCAAGAATGAGAACACACAAATATATTTGGTTTGACCCAACTCAAAATGGTCTACTCCAAACACAATCCACTAACAAATAAATCTTTACAACTGTGAGACTTTTAGAATGAAAAAAGTCTCATAAAACTCCTTACTCAAAACTTAACCCAAAACCCAATTACACCCTTTAATAGCCTACTCACTTAGCTATTCTCTTGGTGTCTAACTTTCTGGGGTTACTAAACTAAAACCAAAACATCTTATTTATAAAGGTGAAACCCTTTATACTTTTACTAAACTCCCGATGTGGGATACAAGACAAACTCAAACTCACTTAACTTTCAATGTGAGATTCTGAGATTCAAGGCAAATCCCAACAAATCCTCCCTTGACTTGAATCTCCAAACACTTCAACAGTATCTGTAAAGCTAACACGCTTACCTTTCTTCTTTTCTTTCATCACAAGCATCTCAGCAACTGAGCCTCCATCAAACATGTACAAATGATTATTAACCCTATTCCCTTGTAGAATCACACTACCATTCTTGTACACTTTCAACCAATCATTACTACCATAATATGTGTACCCCCGAGAAGCTAACTCACCTAAAGCAATCAAATTGTAGTGACAATTTGGTACATACCTTACATGACGAAGTGTCCTAATAACACCATTGTGAGATCTAAGGCGAACACTCCCAATGCCTTGAATCTGTACCTTTTCTTTGTTAGCAACCACAATATCCCCATACTTTTCACTCTCATTCAACTCCACAAAGCAGCTTCTATCATTGCAAACATGAACTGTAGCAGCTAAATCTAAAACCCAACTTTTATCACTTTTCAAAGTCTGGGTCTCATCCACACAAGTTGTCAAAACAACATCATCATCATCAGACACGACAGCAGCAGTATCACTCTTTTCTTCATCTGATTTCTTCTCATCATTCGCCCTTTTGAAAGCAGTCATATCCCTTCTCAGCTTCCTGCAGCGCACTTGGATATGTCCTTTCTCACCACAATAATAACATTCTACATCACTGTAATCTCTGTCTCTTGACTTAGATCTCCATCTTGATCCATCAATCCTCTTTTGAGTCCTCCCTCGATTAAAACCCTCTACAGCTAGTGTACTCCCCCCAGGTGATGAGTTCTGAGCTCCCATAAACCTTTCATTCTCACACAATAGGACAGTCACATCATCCAACTTCAAAGTAGACCTGCCTACCAACACAGTATGAACTAAAGGCCTATAAGACTTGGGCAAAGATGACAGCAAAATTAAAGCCTTCTCTTCATCTTTTAACTCATCAACAGAAATCGCTAACAATTGAGAAACCAATTTATTAAACTCATTCAGGTGATTATGAAGACTCATACCTTCTTCCATCTTCAGAGAATACAGATCCATCTTCAAACATAATCTATTAGTCAACGACTTCGAAGCATAAATACCTTCAAGCTTATCCCACAAACTCTTCGGAGTACTCTCAGTCAACACACTGTACTTTACTTCTGGAGCTAACGCCAATCTAATAGTACTAACAGCCTTCTTCTGAATCCTATTCCAATTAGCATCAGACATTCCCTCAGGCTTACTACTCTTTAATGCTTGATCCAACCCTTGTTGTACTAACAGATCTTGAATCATACTTTGCCATAACATAAAATTACTCTTTTCATCAAATAACGGAATCTCAAACTTAGGTATAGACATACTAGACATACATTCTTCAGACATCTTCAAACACTACTTCACGATCTCTTGGGCCCACGAACCTTGAACCTCGAACCTCGAACCTCGAACCTCGCTCTGATACCACTTGTTGGGAAAAACAACAATACCCACGCGCAGCAACCACACACAAAATAGCAAGCTCAAATCAAGAATGAAAACACACAAATATATTTGGTTTGACCCAACTCAAAATGGCCTACTCCAAACACAATCCACTAACAAATAAATCTTTACAACTGTGAGACTTTTAGAATAAGAAAAGTCTCCTAAAACTCCTTACTCAAAACTTAACCCAAAACCCAATTACACCCTTTAATAGCCTACTCACTTAGCTATTCTCTTGGTGTCTAACTCTCTGGGGTTACTAAACTAAAACCAAAACATCTTATTTATAAAGGTGAAACCCTTTATACTTTTACTAAACTCCCGATGTGGGATACAAGACAAACTCAAACTCACTTAACTTTCAATGTGAGATTTTGAGATTCAAGGCAAATCCCAACACCTTTCGGATCGCATCTAACCGAGGAGATACACGGTAGTGGCGAGGGAAAACCCCAAACAATTCTGCTTCGCTGCAGGTGCTTGCTACTTCACTTATACTTATAGCTGGCACCTACCATAAAATTCCCCCGTACTTGAGAATGATACGGGATTGGGGCCTTCCCCTTTTTCCCCCCGCTGGTGGAGTCGACGGTGTACTTCGTTCGAGCCTAGCTCACTCCTCGGTATGGTACGGCATAGGATCATGGCATTGAAGCCTTTTTCTTTTTTTTGTCGAAACCTAATGAGTGAGAGTTTTCCATTCATTTTCTTTTTGTTCTCTTGGTATAGAGCCACTATAGTGACTCCTAGGGCCCCGAGCTTGTTGAGCCCTTCCTGCCCGGAATCTTGATAGCCTCCAACATCAGGTTCAATGTATCTTCTGGTAAAAATTGCAGACCCTGCGGGTTGAGTCGTTAGCGCAACGAGCCAATAGCGATTGGAGTGCATAAGCCCCCGTAAACTAGTTGGGCGAGCCAGCTCTGAACAGCCTGCCCGGGAGTCCCCTTCAATCCATAATTGAGTGGCTCAACTTTCGATACAATAGCAAGACTGATTTAGCAGCTGCAAGATTGAAAAGGCAAAGTGTCATGTGCTAATATTGTATAGGGTCATGATCGATACTTAGGTTGTCATGAGTCACTCATGTATAAGGTTATAATCCGATAAATCTCTTGTATTAAGAAAAGTGTTTTCATTTCAAACATTATAATGATTATTGGTAGCATAGCTTTAAAATCTCTAAGGCTCTTTAGGGGGGTGAGCCGGCAGCATAGTGTTGGGCTGGCTCACCGGTTGCTATGCGAGCCTACGCCATCCACCAAAGGCTGCCCCCCTGGCCTTGGTGATGGTGGAAAGTCCCGATGTATGATTCCCGATTATAATAAAATTAACCCGATTGAATGTTTTGAATGTTGCCTCGATATGATTTTCATTTTCTCGATGCGAATGTGCCTTCTTGTGTGTGTGTGCTTGAGATTGATCTTGATATATTGTGTTTTATTATGAATGCTTGAGACTAACCATGGCTTATGGTTATTTGTTCAAATATCGATCTATTGAAGGCTGACTTGGGTGGGAACGCCCATTCAAGTACCGCACGGTCTATTGCTTGTTGAGAGAAAGCTTAGTTCGTGACACGTGGTATCAGAGCATGGTTGAGAAGTGCTAGAAAATGGATGAGATGGCCACAAGTGGTGGACCCAATCATCAACAGAGAATTGAGGAACTTGAGGCCGCGGTGGTCGTAATGAAAACTTATATGGCGACTAAAGACCGAGTGAGGGAGATCGATATAACCCAACGTGAGTTGTGCGATACTCTCTACAACGTGAGCGAGAAGGCTAGAGATGCCTTGAACATTCTCTATAAGGAGTTTGAGGAGCTCAGAGCACAGGTGAGCATCTTACAAATGGCTGTGGCCAGATCGGGTTCGAGCTCGATGAAAAGGGGAAAAAGGCCTAAAGTGCCAGAGCCTCGATGCTATGAGGGGGCAAGGGATGCTAAGGAACTTGAAAATTTTTGTTTGACATGGAGCAGTACTTTTGAGCTATACACACAGATTCAGAGGAAGATAAGGTAGCAATGGTGTCAATGTACCTCACAAGGGATGTCAAGCTATGGTGGCGCTCCAAGTTTGTCAACGACGAGTGCCCGATTAAGACTTGGACGGACCTAAAGCGAGAATTTAAAAACCAATTTTTCCTTGAAAATGTGGAGTATATAGCTCGAAAGAAACTTCGAGAACTTGTGCAAACAGAAACAGTGCGAGAGTTTGTAAGGAGCTTTTCTACCCTGATGTTGGATATTCGAGACATGTCCGAAAAGGACAAGATGTTCTATTTTCTTGAGGGCCTCAAGCCTTGGGCTAGGACAGAACCACAAAGACAGAAAGTGCAAGACGTGGCCACGGCCATGGCTGTAGTTGAACGTCTCCACGATTATAATGATGGCTCCTCAAAATGAAAAAATCCTCCATCAGTTGGTAATAGCTTCAACTTTGGGAGTGGGGGAAAGATGACCAGGTTGGATCGACTCTTCAGTGGGGGATCAGACAGGAGGTCTTTTGATCGAGATAGCACCCAACCCAAGACAAGCAACGCTATGATTTTCAGGCCTAGGCAACCGCTAGCTTGCTTTCTTTGCAAGGGGCCACATCGGGTGACCGAATGCCCGCACAGAGGAGCCCTTAATACCTTAAGAACCTCATCTCAAGAGTCTGTAAAAATGCCAGAGAGCATTGAAGAAGTTGAAGATGAGCCAGCCAGAATGGGTTCAATAAGGTTCCTCAATGCCCTCCACACCCAACTAAACACTATAAAGAAAGAGCAGAGTAGAGGCTTGATGTATGTGAACTTGATGATCAATGAGAAAGCCACCAAGACCATGATGGATACGGGTGCTACCGATACTTTCATCACACCAGAAGAAGTAAAAAGGTGTGGTCTTCGGGTTAGCAAAGACTGTGGGTGAATGAAAGCGGTCAATTCGCCAACTTTTACGATCTGTGGAAGCTCTAAGGGTGTGACAACCAAGTTGGGGCCATGGGAAGGGAAGGTAGACTTTATAGTTTCCCCCATGGATGACTTTGATGTCGTTCTCGAATTGGACTTCATGATGTTGGCTCAAGTGATCCCTATCCCTGTCGCTAGCTGTTTGTTGTTCTTAGAGGAACACTCGTGTGTGGTTTCAACCAATATCTTGCCAAAGAGTGAGAAGAAAATGATTTTAGCCTTACAGTTCAAGAAAGGGATAAAGAGAGGAGAACCCTCATTTGTGGCTATGTCGATCTACAAAGAAGGGTCGAAAGTAGAACCAATACCCGATGGTGTGGAAAAAATGTTAGAAAAATTTGAAGAGGTGATGCCAGAGATGTTGCCTAAGGTTCTACCCCCTCGATGAGCAGTGGACCATGAAATTGAGCTCCTTCTAGGAGCGAAACCCCCTGCTAGAGCCCCTTATCGCATGGCCTTGCCAGAGTTGGTCGAACGAAAAAAATAATTAGATAAGCTTCTACAAGTCGGGTTCATCAGACCATCAAAAGCTCCATTCAGAGCGTCAGTACTATTTTAGAAGAAGCATGATGGAAGTTTACGATTATGTGTTGACTATAGGGTCCTGAACAAAGTCACCGTAAGAAATAAGTATCCCATCCCTCTTATAGCTTACTTGTTTGATCAATTGAGCCGGGCCAAGTACTTATCCAAATTGGACCTGAGATATGGCTACCATCAGGTCAGAATCGTTGAGGGAAATGAGCCAAAGACCACTTGTGTAACACGGTATGGTGCATTTGAATTTCTTGTTATGCCTTTTAGACTGACCAATGCTCCTGTCACATTTTATACATTGATGAATCAAGTGTTCCATGACTACCTAGATAAATTTGTAGTCATCTATTTAGATGACATAGTGGTATATAGCTCCACCTTGGAAGAACATCAAGAACACCTGTGCCAGGTGCTTCAAAGGTTACAAGACCACCAGCTATATGTAAAAAAGGAGAAGTGTGCATTTGCTCAAACCCAAATCCATTTTCTCGATCACATTGTCGAACGTGGCCACATTCGAATGGACATGGAAAATGTTAGGGCCATCAAAGAGTGGACAACACCAAAGAATGTTAATGAGCTCCGCTCATTTTTGGGGCTAGCTAACTATTATAGAAGGTTTGTGAAAGGGTACTCTCGTAAGACCATGGTCCTCACAGAGCTATTGAAGAAAGAGCATAAATGGTGTTGGACGAATGAGTGCCAAGAGGCCTTTGAGGGATTGAAGAATGCTATTATGAAGGATCCCATCTTAGCCCTCCCTGATATTGAAAAGCCTTTCGAAGTTCAGACGGATAAATCTAATTTTACTATTGGAGGAGTTCTTTTGCAACAACAACACCCGATAGCATTTGAAAGTAGGAAGCTAAGCGAAGCTAAGAGAAAATATACAGCCCAAGAAAAAGAACTCCTGGCGGTGGTTCACTGCTTGAGGGCTTAGCGACATTACTTGTTGGGTTCACACTTTGTCGTGAAGACAGACAATACGACCATTAGCCATTTCCTCACCCAACCAAGGCTTACGGTGAAACAAGCTAGGTGGCAGGAATTTTTAGCGAAATTTGACTTTTGTTTTGAACACACTACTGGAAAGACCAATCAAGTGGCTGATGCATTGAGTAGGCGAACAGATTTAGTGGCCCTTAGAAGAGTTGCCCCAATGGCGGTTAGTAGAGCCACTACAGACATTCACAAGCTGATTGGAGATCATTTACGAAGGACCCGCAAGCCTGTGCCATCCTGAAGCTAGTGGAAGAAGGGAAATCCAAGTACTTCTGGCAAAAGAATAGGGTATTGTGGATAAAAGGGCCTCGAGTGTTTGTGCCAAGAGCAGGAGGTCTGAGATAGATGCTGATGAGGGAGTGTCATGACACCCCATGGGCGAGACACTTGGGCTGGCAACGCACTTTAGCGTTATTAAAATAGGGATACTATTGGCTTCACATGCGACAAGATGTGATGAACTATACGAAGACTTACCTCATTTGCCAACAAGACAAAGTTGAAAAGAAAAAACCTGTAGGCATGCTTGAACCACTATCGGTACCTGCCAAACCGTGGGAAAGCATCTCCCTCGATTTCATTTCGAGCCTACCCAAGGTTGGTGATCTTGGAGCCATTTTGGTGGTGATTGATCGATTCTCTAAGTATGCCACATTCATTCTCGCTCATAAGTATTGTACAACAGAAGATATAGCTTGACTATTGTTCAAACATGTGGTCAAATACTGGGGCCTCCCTCAAAACATTGTCAGCGATAGAGATTTGAGATTTACGAGGTCCTTTTGGAAAAAGCTTTTCAAGATATTGGGGTCCCAACTCAACATCTCCTCAAGCTATCTCCTTCAAATCGATGGTCAAACAGAACGGTTCAACGGATTACTAGAGGAATACTTGAGGCACTTTGTGTAAGCCAATCAGAAGGACTGGCCTTTATTATTGGACGTTGCCTAACTCTGCTTTAATTCCAACAAAAGCTCTTCCACCAACAAGAGCCCATTTGAGGTGGTCACCGGATAATTACCAAGGCTACCCACACTTCCTTGAAACAATATGAAGGAAAAAATTCGAGAGCCTTCAACCTCAGCAAAGAGTGGAAACAAAACACGAAGATTGCACAAGCCTACCTGGAGAAAGCATCACAGCGGATGAAGAAATGGGCAGACAAGGGTCGTAAGGCTCAGCAATTCCAAGTGGGTAATCTGGTTCTTGTTCAACTAGTTCCTGAACAGACCAGGTTCTTGAGAAAGAGAGATCATAGACTGGTACGCAAATATGAGGGTCCAGTAAGGGTCCTTTCTAAAATAATGAATGCTTCTTACAAAATCAACCCACCAAAGTGGATGAAGGTGCACCCGATCTTTCTTGTGAGTAATCTGAAACCTTTTCATGTAGATCCTATAGATGCTAGTCGAAGGGAGCCAACCAGAGCCGCCATCACCATGAAGCCACCCTCAGAGCATCGAGTCGAAGAGACTTAGCTAACAGGGAAACCAAGATATCTCAAAGATTGGTTCAGGAATACTTAGTGAAGTGGGAAAGATTACGACTAGAAGAAACCAGTTGGGAAAGAGAACACAACCTCCAAAGATTTCAAAAGAAGATTGAAGAATTCCAAGCCAACAAGTCGACGAGGATGTCAATAGAATAGGTGAGGGAGGATGTCATGAGCCAACCTTGTATAGGGCCATGACCGGGACTTAGGTTACCATGAGCCACCCATGTATAGGGCCATGTTCGGGTAGATCCCTTGTGCTAGGAAAAGTGTCCACATTTCAAACATTGTAATGGTTACTGGTAGCATAGCTCTAAAATCTCTAAGGCTCTTTAGGGGGGTGAACCGACAGTATAGTGTTGGGCTGGCTCATCGGTTGCTATGCGAGCCTAGGCCATCCACCAAGGGCTGCCCCCTGGCCTTGGTGATGGTGGGAAGTCCCGATGTATGATTCTCGATTATAATAAAATTAACCCGATTGAATGTCCTGAATGTTACCTCGATTTGGTTTTCATTTTCTCGATGCGAATGTGCCTTCTTGTGTGTGTATGCTTGAGATTGATCTCGATATATTGTGTCTTATTGTGAATGCTTGAGACTAACCATGGCTTATGATTATTTGTTCAGATATCGATCTATTGAAGGCTGACTTGGGTGGGAACACCCATTCAAGTACCGCACGGTCTATTGCTTGTTGAGAGAAAGCTTAGTCCGTGACACAAAGGCTGTTGCTGTTCGAAATAGATTGATTTCATTGCATTGAATGGCTTTTCAGCTCAACCTATCACCTTCTGTAATTTTTTGACTTAACCACAAAGGCTAGTCTCATCGCTTTACAGAAGGGAGATACCGAAAGAGCACGAACACTACAGGCAAACCATACCATTCAATGATTGATTGTTAAGCAAAGAATCTCAATACTCATCTTATGATCATAAACAGTCAGAGACACAGATTCATCTATTTCTATACCAAGTCCTCTGAGTATCCTAGAGCCATAAATGGGGAACTACTGGGGAATGGAAGGATTGCCCCTAGGAAGTCGGAGAGCCCGCCAAACTCTTCCGGACACAAGAAAGGATAAAAGGGGTATTGTTTTGTACCGTTAAAACAACAACTAAGAGGCACTTCCTCTATCGGCTTGCCACAAGAGAGACATGGGATCAGACAGGGTTGGGTGGACTTTCTCCTGACTTGTCGCCTAATTCTGTATTTCCTAACGGCCCAAGTTTTTCAGAACTGTGGATGAACGTATAGACGATGAGGGTGCCACTTTTTGATTGAACTCACATCGACATTCGCGTATTCTTAGTTAGTTTGGGTGTAGCTTTTTTAGACTAAAAAAAAGTGAAATGGACGAAGTCTACAATCCCATGCTTGTTTTCTGAAAATCATTCCCATGATGCTCTGACGGTGGTGCCCCGGGTAAAAAAAATACAGCACTAGCACATGCCCGAGCCTAGCATGTGCACAGTGGCTCAAAATCAATTTTTGGCCAAAGCCTTGACCATCACTGGCACATGCTGGCGCACGGTGATGGTACATGCATCGACCATCATCGGCACAGGCTGCCCTTTAGTACGGGCACTTACCTCGACCGCCATCGACACAAGCTGGCCCCTGGTATTGGCACTTGCCTCAACCACCATCGACACATGCATGCCTCGATGAATATCGATAGAAGATGGCCTTTGGTGCGGGCACATGCCTTGACCACCATCGACACGTACCATGCCTCGATCAGCATCTGTAGAAGATGGTCCCTGGTATGCGCAGTTGCCTCGAACACCATTGGCACATGCTGGGCCTTTGTGCAGACGGTTGCCTCGAGCACCATTGGCACAAGCCGACCCTTGGCGTGGGCACTTGCCTCAACCACCATCGACACGTGCCATGTCTTGATCACCATCAACAGAAGATGGCCCATGGTGCAGGTAGTTACGTCAAACACCATCGGTATATACTGGGCCTTGGTGTGGGCACATACCTCAAGTTGGTGCGGACGATTACCTTAACCACCATTAGCATGTGCTGGGCCTTGGTACGGGCACATGCCTCGACCACTATCGGCACAAGCCAGCCCTTGGTACGGGCACTTGCCTTGATCATCATCGGCACGTGCCATGCCTCGATTAGCATCGGTAGAAGATGGCCCCTGGTGTGGGTGGTTGCCTTCAACACCATTGGCATGTACTGGGCCTTAGTGCAGGCAGATGCCTCGACCACCATCGGTGCATGCATGCCTTAATCAGCATGCGCACAAGCTGGAACTAGTGCAGGCACCTACCTCAATCAGCATCGACAGAAAATGGCCCTTGGTACGAGCAGTCGCATCGAACACCATCGATATGCATTGGCATTTGGTACGGGCGCATGCCTCGACCACCATCGGCACCTGCTCACCCTCGGTGCGGGATATGCCTATTTGAAAAAAATATCCCCGTTTCTGACACTTTAACGTCTACTGGTCGTATATCTATAAAATCTCTAATGCTCTTTAGGGGGTAGTGGTCTGGCACCTCCTCTCCCCTCTCCCCACAGGGGGAGTAGGTGTGCGTGATGGGCCTTTCGTTGCGTACACCTAGGGCAACATCCCTCAAAGTGAAATATAAGGCTTGCATGCCTTCCGACCATTTTGTCTGGCAACTAGTTGCTCTGGTGACCGACAGGCGCCCATGGCCTCGACCAGTTGGTATGCATGTAAAAAAGGAGAGTCAAGCTTGAGCCTGTGCACGCAACGAATGCTGTCCTAGACCCTAGACCAAGTCCCTAAATTGAGCAATGACTCTCTGGGGTGGTGCGAGTAGAAGCTACGATTGTGAGCTTGGCCTGGCCAAGTCTCTCAGTATTTGATGGTCTCGCGGTCCTTTCTTGTCGACCTTAAAAATGCCTTGGCCTCGATGAGGCTGTGCATGCAGTCAATGCTACCCAAGACCTTAGGAACAAGTCTCTGAATCGGGCAACATCCCCATGCGGTGGTGTCAGCGAAGCTCGCGCGTGCGATCTTGGCCAGGCCAAGCATTGGTGGTATCATGCCGTTATTGCCTATCGGATGGTAGAGGTAGTCTCGTGGCCCTTGCTTTTGTTTTTCCCGTGCTAAGTGGTTGTGGCATGGCCTCACACATCGTTTTCTCCACTCACTCGTTGAGTAATCGATCGAGTGAGTTGTGGACCGGCATGCGTGGATGCTACCACTTGTACGTAATGGGTATATGAGTGGTGCTATGGTTGTATGTGTTGGAAGGTTTCATGCTTGATGCATCGAACTATCAGCCCGTCATCCTCTTCAGTCTCCCCCCATACGATCGTTATACCTTAAGGGCATGATCGAAATCCTGTGCTGCATACCTAAATTGATGGAAACTAGATGTCTTGCTATCCCTTATCCGTCTTATGTCCCGAGGGGTTACAGATCAGACATCAATCGTGGTCGGTGTCCCAAGCGCGCCATCCAATCCTTCGAGGCCATATTGGTGCACCGGTGTTCGATCATGCTCTCGGATGTAGAATGTTTAGTGGGTGCAGACTCTCAGTCCTCATTCGTCCAATGCTATGCATTTCATATGCTCGATATGCAAGATGCTTGCGCTCCGCATTGGGCTCTCTTCACCGCTCGGTCGGTACGTCGAGGCCCACGCGATGCCGACATCCCAAAGGAATGCTACCTGATTGATCCTGCCAATAGTCATATGCTTGTCTTAAAGATTAAGCCATGCATGTGCAAGTATGAACTAATTCAGACTATGAAGCTACGAATGGCATATTATAGTTTGTTTGATGGTATTTACTACTCAGATAACCATAGTAATTCTAGAGCTAATACGTGCAACAAACCTCGACTTCTAGAAGGGATGCATTTATTAGATAAAAGGTCGACGCAAGCTATGCTTATTGCTTTGATGATTCATGATAACTCGACGGATTGCACGCCTTTGTGCCAGCGACGTATCATTCAAATTTCTTTCCTATCAACTTTTGATGGTAGGATAGTGGCCTACTATGGTGGTGATGGGTGATAGAGAATTAGGGTCGATTCCGAAGAGGGAGCCTGAGAAACGGCTACCACATCCAATGAAGGCAATAGGCGTGAAAATTACCCAATCCTAACACGGGGAGGTAGTGACAATAAATAACAATATCAAGCTCTATGAGTCTGGTAATTGGAATGAGTACAATTTAAATCCCTTAACGAGGATCCATTGGAGGGCAAGTTTGGTGCTAGCATCGCGGTAATTTTAACTCCAATAGCATATATTTAAGTTGTTGCATTTAAAAGGCTCGTAGTTGGAACTAGGGTTGGGTTATTTGATCTGCCTTATGGTGAGCACTGGTTTACTCATCCCTACTACCGACGATGCGCTCCTGGACTTAATTACCTGGGTCATTCCTCTAGCACCGTTACTTTGAAGAAATTAAAGTGCTTAAAGTAGGCCTACGTTTGTATACATTAGCATGGGATAACAACATAGGATTTCGGTCCTATTGTGTTGGCCTTCGGGATCAGAGTAACGATTAACAGGGACAGTCAGGGGCATTCGTATTAAATAGTCAGAGGTGAAATTCTTGTATTTATGAAAGACGAACAACTGCGAAAGCATTTGCCAAAGATGTTTTCATTAATCAAGAACGAAAGTTGAGGGCTCAAAGACGATCAAATATCATCCTAGTCTCAACCATAAACGATGTCGACCAGGGATCGATGATGTTACTTTTAGGACTCTGTCGGTGCCTTATGAGAAATCAAAGTTTTTAGGTTCTGGGGGGAGTATCATCGTAAGGCTGAAACTTAAAGGAATTGACGGAAGGGCACCACCAGGAGTGGAGCCTGTGGCTTAATTTGACTCAACACAGGGAAACTTACCAGGTGCAGACATAGTAAGGATTGACAGAATGAAAGCTCTTTCTTGAGTCTATGGGTGGTGGTGCATGGCCATTCTTAGTTGGTAGAGCGATTTGTCTGGTTAATTCTATTAACGAATGAGACCTCAGCCTGCTAACTAGCAATGCGAAGGTGATCTTTCGTGGCTAAATTCTTAGAGAGACTATAGCCGCTTAGGCCAAGGAAGTTTGAGGCAATAACAGGTCTGTGATGCCTTTAGATGTTCTGGGCTGCACTCACACTACACTAATGTATTCAACGAGTCTATAGCCTTGGTCGACAGGCTTGGGTAATCTTTGAAATTTCATTGTGATGGGGATAGATCATTGCAATTGTTGGTCTTCAACAAGGAATTCCTAGTAAGCACGAGTCATCAACTGGTGTTGACTACGTCCCTACCCTTTGTACACATTGGTCGTCGTTCCTACAGATTGAATGGTTTGGTGAAGTGTTCAGATCGTGATGATGTGGATGGTTTGCCGCCCGCAACGTTGTGAGAAGTCTACTAAACCTTACCGTTTAGAGGAAGGAGAAGTCGTAACAAGGTTTTCGTAGGTGAACCTGTGGAAGGATCAATGTCGAAACCCTGCTCGACGAATGACCCACCAATGCGTTAACGAAACACCGAGGGGGCAAGGGTGCCCCTGCACCCTGAGCCCTTTCTGACCCTGGACGGGTGCGACGATCACTTCGTCCCCCCTACAAGGCGAGCAGAACGATCGGTGTCAGCTCGCCCGCTACCGAACAATAAACCCCCAACGTAAATCGTGCCAAAGAACCAAAACGAAAATGGAGCACGCATACCATTGCCATCACGTTTGCGATGCATTCGTGATGGGGCCACAACTCCTTTTGTCATGAAAAAATGAAACAACTTTTAGCAACGGACATCTCGACTCTTGCATCGATGAA
>NW_019167949.1:11930315-11942815 GCF_002303985.1 Durio zibethinus | reverse complement strand
ATTTTTATGGCTTGTAAATTCATACAATTGTCCCCTAAGCTTTCATGTGAATTTTCATGGCAAGATTTTCAAAATTTTTTACGGTTCAAGATTTTTTAAAATTTTTTTAGAAGGATTTTTGGCCCCAAATTTGGTAGATATGATCCTTGTATTTTCTTTGATACACACAAAAACATTCAGCTAAAAAATCAAAGTGCAAAAGATTTTGTGACTATTTGAAAAAAGTGTCCCCATTTCAAACACTTGAATGGCTACTGGCAACAAACCTGTAAAATCTTATATGCTCTTTAGGGGGGTGTGAGTTCTCAAGATTTATTGAGGGATAGGAGGCCAATATAAGGGCCAAGTACCAGTACCCATCGCACATCATGTGTGCACACGCCCTGGGCCCCCCAATCGTCGAAACCCCTAGTGTTGTCGGTCAGGTTCTTTGACAATTCTCTGACGATGCTCCGACAATGGTGCCCCGGGTAAAAAAAATGTGGCACTAGCACATGCCTTAGCCCAACATGTGCATCGTGGCTGAAAATCAAACTTCGGCCAAGGCCTCGACCATCAACAGCACATGATGGCGTGTGGTGATGGCATATGCATCGACCATCATCGGCACAGGCTGCCCTTTGGTACGGACACTTACCTCGACTGCCATCGGCAAAAGCTGGCCCTTGGTACACGTGTGACGCCCTGGGTGGGTACGCCACGCACATCAGGTGCACCAGCACGTGAGCCAGAGGTTGAGGCCCACAGACCAGGCACGCTGGCAGGTATTCGCGCGCAAGGCATAGGAGACGAGGCCAGAACGCCCGCCCAGCTTGCAGGCCAACCCATGAGGCCAAGGCTTGGCATTTAGGCTGCTCGCACCACATCCAGAAGGGCCCAATGTGCTGGATACACAAGGGAAGCTTCTGGACCTTACAGGATCAGCAGAAGCCTCTTGTCGCTTCGATTTGTCCTTCCCTCCCCTTCCCCCGTCGACCTTCTTTCATTTCACGCCACCCCCTTCAGGGTTAGGCATGACCCGAGGCCCTCCGTCCCTCGATCCTAACTGGGAATGAACTCCACTCGCCCCAGTTGACCCATGAAACGAGCGTGCGGGCACTAAACCAACCATAGGGGCAGGATGTACGAGCCAAGGATCCCGCTGCAGGCCCCCATTGGTTGTTGCCCCAAACGCCATCAATAGCGTCTAGCCCTTGGTTGGTCAAGACTCGGTATGCACTACGTATGCCTAAGTCAACCCATGAACAAGCGTGCGGGCATTAAGTCGACCGGAGAGCTAGAATGCGTAAGCTAGGGATCGACTTGGTCCCCCTCAGTGTGCTACAGATCCTGCTACGCTGCGGGTCCCTCAGTCCGACAGGGGCTTAGAATGGGAATGAACTCCGTATGCCTAAGTCAACCCACGAAATGAGCATGCAAGCACTAAGTCGGCTAGAGAGGCAGAATGCACAAGCTGAGGATCAGTCGGATCCCCCTCTGCATGCTGCCCCAATCGAGCTGCAGGTCCTGTTGCCATAACCCTCGGTCCGATCTGATCTTAGACTAAGAATGAACTCTGTATGCTTAGAATGGGAATGAACTCCATATGCCTAAGTCAAATCATGAAACGAGCGTGCGGGCACTAAGTTTGCCAGAGAGGCAGGATGCGTAAGCTGAGGATCGATCCGGTCCCTTTCTACGTGCTGCTATCTTGCTGCGGGTCCTGTTATCACAACCCTCGGTCCGGTCAAAGCTTAGACTGGGAATGAACTCCATATGCCTAAGTCAACCTACAAAACAAGCGGACGGGCACTGCACCGACCAAAGAGGCAAGATGCGCAAGTTGAGGATCGATCGGGTTCCCCTCGTTTGCTATCGATCCTATTATAGGTCCTGCTGCCACAACCTTCGATCCGGTCGAAGCTTAGACTGGGAATGAACTCTATATGTCGAAGCCATTTTTGTGGCCCATGAATTCATATGAGCCCTCCCCAATGCCCGCGCACCAGGCGCAGGTGTCTTGAGCCCGGGCCGAGCACCAATGCGGACCACGACCGGGTGGTAGGTGGGTTTAGGCACATCTTCATATTTTGTTGTGCAAATACCATTTTTATGGTATGTGAATTCACATGAGCACTCCCCAGCGCCCCGCACACCACGCGCTGGTGTTTTGAGCCCGGGCCAAGCACCATGCGTGCCACGATCGGGTGATAGGTTCGTTTAGGCACATCTTCATATTTCTACCATGCCAATGCCATTTTTATGGCTTGTAAATTCATACAATGGTCCCCTAAGCCTTCATGTGATGTTTCATGGCAAGATGACTCGTTTTTTATTTTTCACGATTTTCAAAATTTTTTACGGTTTGGGATTTTTTAAAATTTTTTAGAAAGAGTTTTGGCCCCAAATTTGGTAGACGTGATCCTTGTATTTTTCTTGGCATGCACAAAAACATTCAGCTAAAAACTCGAAGAGTAGAAGATTTTGTGACCATTTGAAAAAAGTATCCCTATTTCAGATACTTGAATGGCTATTGGCAGCAAACCTGTAAAATCTCATATGCTCTTTATGGGGGTGTGATTTCTCAAGATTTGTTAAGGGATAGGGGGCCAATATAAGGCCAATTACCAGTGCCCATCGCACATCATGTGCGCACACCCCCCAGTCCCCCCAATCATTGGAACCCCCAATGCCGCTTGTCAGGTTCTCTGACGATACTCCAGCAATGGTGCCCAGGGCAAAAAAAATAAGGCAATAGTACATGCCCTAGCCCAGCATGTGCACCATGGCTTAAAATCAAACTTCGGCCAAGGCCTCGACCATCAACGGCACATGATGGTGCATGATGATGGCATATACATCAACCATCATCGGTACAGGCTACCTTTTGGTACTTTCCTCGATCGTCATCGGTACAAGCTGGCCCTTGGTACAGGCACTTGCCTTGACCACCATTGACACATGCATTCCTTGATGAGCATCGATAAAAGATGGCCCTTGGTGCAGGTGGTTGCCTCGAGCACCATCGACACGTGTTGAGCCTCGGTGCGGGCACATGCCTCGACCACCATCGACACAAGTTGGCCATTGGTATGGGCACTTGCCTGGACCACCATTGGCACATGCCATGTCTTGAGCAGCATCGATAAAAGATGGTCTCTGGTGCGTGTGGTTGCCTCAAACACCATCAGCACATACTGGGCCTTGGAGGGGGCGGTTGCCTCCAACACCATTGGCATAAGTCAGTCCTTGGTGCCGGCACTTGCCTTGACCACCATCGACAGATGATGGCCCCTGGTGTGGGCAATTACCTCGATCACCATTGATAGAAGATGGCCTCTGGTGCGAGCGGTTGCCTCAAATAGCATCGGCACATGTTGGGTGTCACGGACTAGGCTTTCTCTCAACAAGTGATAGCTCGTGCGGCACTTGAATGGACGCTCCCACCTAAGTCAACCTTCAATAGTTCAATATTTGAACAAATAGCCATAAGCCACAGTTAGTCCCTAGCATGCACAATAAGACACATTCAGATCAAGATCAATCTCAAACACACACAAAAAGGCACATTCACATTGACAAAAAAGAAAACACATCAAGGCAACAATTGGGACACTCGAATCGAAAATGACTTTTATTAAAATCGAAGATATTACATTGAGATTTCCCACCATCGCCAGGGCTAGGGCTCAGCCCTTGGCGGATGGCTTAGGCCCGTATCACGATCGGTGAGATAGCCCAACAGGACGCTGCACGCTCACCCCCTTAGAGAGCCTTAGAGATTTTATAGCTATGCTACCACTAACCATTACAATGTTTGAAATGGGGACACTTTTCCTACCACAAGAGATCTACTCGGTCATGGCCCTATACATGTGTGGCTCATGACAACCTAAGCCCCGATCATGGCCCTATACAAGGTTGGCTTATGACATCCTCCCCCACCTATTCTATCGACGTCTTCATCGACTTGCTGGCTTGAAATTCTTCAATCTTCCTCTTGAATCTCCAAAGGTCATGTTCCCTTTCCCAGCTGGTTTCTTCTAGTCCTAATCCCTCCCACTTCACTAAGTATTAATGAACTATTCTTCGAGATACCTTGGTTTTTCTGTCAGCTAGGATCTCTTCGACTCGACACTCTGAGGGTGGCTTCATGGTGATGGTGGCTCTGGTTGGCTTCCTTCGACTAGCATCTGTAGGATTTGCATGGAAAGGTTTCAAGTTGCTCACATGAAATACTGGGTGCACTTTCATCCACTTTGGTGGGTCATTTTTTTAAGAAGCATTCCCCACCTTGGAAAGGATCTTCATTAGGCCTTCATATTTGCGCACTAGTCTATAATATCTTTTTCTCAAGAACCTAGTTTGTTCAGGGACTAGTCGAACAAGAACCAAATTTCCAACTTGGAATTATTGTGCCATGCGATCTTTGTCTACCCATTTCTTTATTCGCTTCGATGCTTTTTCTAGGTAGGCTTGTGCAATCTTAGTATTTTGTTTCCATTCATTGTCGAGGTTAAAGGCTCCCGGATACTTCCCTTCATATTACTCCAAAGAAGTATGGGGTAGCCTTGGTAATTGTCTGGTGACCACCTCAAATAGGCTCTTGTTAGTGGAAAAGCTTTTGTTGGAATTGAAGCAAAGCTGAGCAACGTCTAATAACGAAGGCTAGTTTTTCTGATTAGCTTAAACAAAATGCCTTAAGTATTCCTCTAGTAATCCATTGAACTGTTCAGTTTGACCCTCGGTTTGAGGGTGGTAGCTTGAAGAGATGTTAAGTTGGAACACCAATATCTTGAAAAGTTCTCTCCAAAAAGACCCCGTGAATCTCGGATCTCTATTGCTTACAATGTTTGAGGGAGGTCCCAGTATTTAACCACATGTTTAAACAATAGTCGAGCTATGTCTTCCGTAATACAATACTTGTGAATGGGAATGAATGTGGCATACTTAGAGAAACGTTCAATTACCACTAAAATAGCTCTAAGATCACCAACCTTGGTTAGGCTCAAAATGAAATCGAGAGAGATGCTTTCCCACGGCCTAGCGGGCGTCGATAGTGGTTCAAGCATGCCTGCAGGTTTTTTCTTTTCAACAAGGTGTCGCATGTGAGGCAAGTCTTTGTATAATCCATCACGTCTTATCGCATGTGAGGCCAATAGTATCCCTATTTCAATAAAGCCAAAGTACGTTGCCAGCCCAAATGTCTAGCCCATGGTACGTCATGACATTCCCTTATCAGCATCTGTCTCAGACCTCCTACTCTTAGCACAAATAATCAGGGCCCCTTGGTCCACAAGACCCCATTTTCTTGCCAGAAGTACTTGGACTTCCCTTCTTCAACTAATTTCAAGATGGCACTGGCCTGTGGGTCCTTCTCTAAATGATCTTTAATTAACTTGTGAATGTTTATCATGACTCTACTAGCCGCCATTAGGGTAATTCTTCTAAGGGCTGCTAACTCTATTCGTATGCTCAATGCATTGGCCACTTGATTGGTCTTTCTAGCGGTGTACTCAAAACAAAAGTCGAACTCCGCTAAAAATTCTTGCCATTTAGCTTGTTTCGTTGTGAGCCTTGGTTAAGTGAGGAAATGGCTAACGACCGCATTGTCTGTCTTCACGACAAAGTGTGAACCCAACAAATAATGTCACCAAGCCCTCAAGCAATGAACTACCACCAATAGCTCTTTTTCCTGGGCTATATATTTTCTCTCAGCTTCACTTAGCTTCCTACTTTCAAATGCTATTGGGTGATGTTATTGTAAAAGCACTCCCCCAATAGCAAAATCAGATGCATCCGTCTAAACTTTGAAAGGCTTTTCAATATCAGAGAGGGCTAAGATAGGATCCTTCATAATGGCATCCTTCAATCCCTCAAAGGCCTCTTGGCATTCATTTGTCCAACACCATTTATGCTCCTTTTTCAATAGCTCCGTGAGGGCCGTGGTCTTGCGAGAGTATCCTTCTACAAACCTTCTATAATAGTTGGCTAGTCCCAAAAATGAGCGAAGTTCACTGACATTCTTCGGTGTTGTCCACTTTTTAATGGCCCTAACCTTTTCCATGTCCATTCGAATATGGCCACGTTTGACAATGTGATCGAGAAAGTGGATTTGGGTCTGAGCAAATGCACATTTCTCCCTTTTCACATATAGCTGGTGGTCTTGTAATCTTCGAAACACTTGGCATAAGTGTCCTTAATGTTCTTCTAGAGTGGAGCTATATACCACAATGTCGTCTAAATAGATGACTACAAATTTGTCTAGATAGTCATGGAACACCTGATTCATCAATGTACAAAATGTGACAGGAGCATTGGTCAATCCAAAAAGTATAACAAGAAACTCAAATACATCGTATCGTATTACACAAATGGTCTTTGGCTCATCTCCTTCAGTAATTCTGACCTGATGGTAGCCAGATCTCAAGTCTAATTTAGAAAAGTACTTGGCTCGACTTAATTGATTAAACAAATCTGCTAGAAGAGGGATGGAATATTTGTTTCTCACGATGACTTTGTTCAGGGCTCTGTAGTCAACACAAAATAAAAAACCTCCATCATGCTTCTTCTGAAATAGCACTAGCATTCTGAAAGGAGCCTTTGATGGTCTAACGAACTCGACCTGTAGAAGCTCATCTAACTGTTTCCTTAGTTCGGCCAACTCTGATGGAGCCATGCGGTAAGGGGCTTTAGCAGGGGGTTTAACTCCTGGGAGGAGCTCAATTTCATGGTCCACAACTCGTCGAGGAGGTAAAACCTTAGGCAACATCCCTGGCATCACTTCTTCGAATTCTTCCAACACTTTTTCCATGCTATCGGGTATCAGTTTCGGTCCTAACCCTTTCTTTGTAAATTGACATGGCCACAAAAGAGGGTTCCCCTCTCTTTACCCTTTTTTTGAATTGTAAAGCTAAGATCATTTTCTTCTCATTCTTTGGTAAAATAGTGGCCGGCACCACACATGGGTGTTCCCCTAAGAACAACAAGCAGCTAGCGACAGGAATAAGGATTACCTGAGCCAACATCATGAAGTCCAATCCGAGGACGACATCAAAGTCATCCATAGGGGAAACTGTGAAGTCTACCTTCCCTTCCCATGGCCCCAATTTAGTCATCACATTCTTAGAGCTTCCACTGATCGCAAAGGCTGACGAATTGACCACCTTCATTCACCCACAGTCCTTGCTAACCTGAAGGCCATACCTTTTTGCTTTTTCTGGTGTGATGAAGGTATCGGTTGCACCTGTGTCTATTATGGCCCCGATGGCCTTCTCATTGATCATTAAGTTCACATACATCAGGCTTCTACCCTGTTCTTTCTTTATTGTGTTTAGTTAGGTGTGGAGGGTATTGAGGAACCTTATTGAACCCATCTTGGCTGGCTCCTCTTCAATTTCTTCAATGCTCTCATGCACTTTTATGGACTCCTAAGACAAGGCTCTTAAGGCATTAAGGGCTCTTCTGTGTGGGCATTCGACTACCTGATACGGCCCTTTGCATAGAAAACAAGCTAGTGGTTGCCTAGGCTTGAAAGTCACTGTGTTATTTATCTTGGGTTGGGTGCTATCTCAACCAAAAGACCTCCTGTCTGATCCCCCATTGAAGGATCAGTCCAACCTAGTAATCTTTCCCCCATTCCCAATGTTGAAGCTACTACCAGCTGATGGAAGATTTTTTTATTTTAAGGAGCCATCATTATAATCATGGAGACGTTCAGCTACAGCCATGGCTGTGGCCACGTCTTGCACTCTTTGTCTTTGTAGTTCTATCCTGGTCCAAGGCTTGAGGCCCTCAAGAAAATAAAACATCGTATCCTTTTCGGACATGTCTTGAATATCCAACATCAGGGTAGAGAAACTCCTTATAAACTCTCGCACTGTTCCTGTTTGCACTAATTCTCAAAGTTTCCTTCGGGCCATAATTCTTGTTTCAAGTCCGTCCAAGTCTTAATCAGACACTAATCATTGACAAACTTGGAGCGCCACCATAGCTTGGTATCCCCTGTGAGGTACATTGACACCATTGCTACCTTTTTTTCCTCTAAATCCATGTGTACAGCTCGAAAGTATTGTTTTATGTCAAACAGGAAATTTTCAAGCTCCTTGGCATCTCTTACCCCCTCATAGCATCGAGGCTATGGCACCTTGGCCCTTTTTCCCCTTTCCGTCAAACTCAAACTTGATCTGGCTACAGCCATTTATATGATGCTCACTTGTGCTCTAAACTCCTCAAACTCCTTTTGAAGAACATTCAAGGCATCTCTAGCCTCCTCACTCACATTATGGAAAGTATCAAACAACTCTCGCTAGTTGTCTCGATCTCTCTCAATCGATCTTTAATCACCATGTGAGTTTTCACTACGGCCACCTCGACCCCAAGTTCCTTAAGTCTCTGTTGATAATTAGGTCCACCACTTGTGGCCATCTCCTTTATTTTCTAGCACTTCTCAATCGTGCTCTAATACCACGTGTCACGGACTAGGTTTTCTCTCAACAAGTGATAGCCCGTGCGACACTTGAATGGACGCTCCCACCCAAGTTAGCCTTCAATAGTTCAATATTTGAACAAATAGCCATAAGCCATAGTTAGTCCCTAGCATACGCAATAAGACACATTCAGATCAAGATCAATCTCAAGCACACACAAGAAGGCACATTCACATTGACAAAAAGAAAAACACATCAAGGTAACAATCGGGACATTCGAATCAAAGGTGACTTTTATTAAAATCGAGGATATTACATTGGGACTTCCCACCATCGCCAGGGCCAGGGGCAGCCCTTGGCGGATGGCCTAGGCCCATATCGTGATCAGTGAGACAGCCTAACAGGATACTGCCCGTTCACCCCATAAAGAGCCTTAGAGATTTTATAGCTATACTACCATTAACCATTACAATGTTTGAAATGGGGACACTTTTTCTAGCACAAGAGATCTATCCGGTCATGGCCCTATACATGTGTGGCTCATGACAAACTAAACCCCGGTCATGGCCCTATACAAGGTTGTTTCATGACACTGGGCTTTGGTGTGGGCGGTTGCCTCAATTACCATCGATAAAAGATGGGCCTTGGTATGGGTGGTTGCCTCGAACACCATCGGCATGTGTTGGGCCTTGGTGCAGGCACATGCCTCGAGCTGGTACGGGCAGTTGCCTCGACCACCATCAGCACGGGTTGGGCCTTGGTACGGACACATGCCTTGACCATCATTGGCACAAATCGGCCCTTGGTGCGGGCACTTACCTCAACCACCATCGGTAGAAGATGGCCCCCGATGTCGGTAGTTGTATCGAACACCATCGACACATGCTAGGCCTTGGTACGGGCGGTTACCTCGATTACTATCGACACGTGCTGGGCCTTGGTGCGGGCACATTTCACGAGTTGGTGTAGGCGGTTACCTCGACCACCATCAGTACGGGCTGGGCCTTGGTGAAGGCACATACCTCGACCACCATCAGCACAAGCCTGGCCTTGGTGCAGGCATTTACCTCGATCACCGTCGACACGTGCCATGCCTCGATCAGCATTGATAGAAGATGACCTCTGGTGTGGTTGGTTGCCATGAACACCATTGGCACGTGTTGGACCTTGGTGCGGACAGATGCCTTGACCACCATCGGCGCATGCATGCCTCAATGATCATGCACACAAGCTGGAACCGGTGCGGGCACCTACCTCGATCAGCATCGACAGAAGATGGCCCTTGGTACGGACAGTTGCATCGAACACCAACGGCACGCGCTGGCCCATGGTATGGGCACATGCCTCGACCACCACCGGCACCTACTCACTTTTAGTGCAGGATATGCCTGTGTTGGAAAAAGTGTCCCTATTTCAGACACTTTAACATTTACAGGTAACATATCTATAAAATCTCTAATACTCTTTAGGGGGTGGTGGTTTGGCACCCCCTCTCCCTCTTCTTGGGGGAATAGGTGTGCATGATGGGCCTCCCATTACGTATATCCTGGGAACGTCCCTTGAGCGAAATGCAGGGTGTGCATGCCTTTCGACCATTTTGTCTGGTGACTGGTTGCTCCGATAACCAGCAGGCACCCATGGCCTCGATCGGTTGGCATGCATGCGAAAAAAAGAGTCGATCTCTAGCTCGTGCACGTGGTGAATGCTACCCTAGACCCCAGACTAAGTCCCTAAATCGGGCAACGACTCCCTGGGGTGATGCGAGCAAAATCTACGGTTGCGGCTTGGCCTGAACAAGTCTCTCAATATTTGACGATCTCACGGTCCCTTCTCGTCGACCACAAAAATGCCTTGGCCTCGACGAGGCCGTTCACACAGTTGATGCTGCCTAAGACCCCAAGAACAAGTCCCTGAATTGGGCAACATCCCCCTAGGGTGATGTTAGAGGAGTTCGCGCATATGGTCCCAGCCAGGCCAAGCATTGATGGTATCATATCGTTGTTGCCTGTCGGATGGCAAGGACAATCTCGTGGCCCTTGCTTGTGTTTTTCTCATGCCAAACGATTGTGCCATGGCCTCGCATGTCGTTTCCTCTGCTCATTTGTCGAGTAATCGATCAGGTGGGTTGTGGACCGACGTGCATGGATGCTTGCACTCCACGTTGGGCTCTCTTTGTCACCTCAGTCGGTGCGTTGAGGCCCACGCGATGCCAACATCCCGAAGGAATGCTACCTGGTTGATCCTGCCAGTAGTCATATGCTTGTCTCAAAGATTAAGCCATGCATGTGTAAGTATGAACTAATTCAGACTGTGAAGCTCATTAAATTAGTTATAGTTTGTTTGATGGTATCTACTACTCGGATTACCATAGTAATTCTAGAGCTAATACGAACAACAAACCCTGAATTCTAGAAGGGATGTATTTATTAGATAAAAAGTCGACGTGGGCTATGCCCGTTGCTTTAATGATTCATGATAACTCAATGGATCGCACGGCCTTTATGCCAACGACGCATCATTCAAATTTCTACCCTATGGTGGTGACAGGTGATGGAGAATTAGGGTTCGATTTCAGAGAGGGAGCCTAAGAAACGGCTACCACATCCAAGAAAGGCAGCAGGCATACAAATTACCCAATCCTGACACAAAGAGGTAGTGACAATAAATAACAATATCAGACTCTATGAGTCTGGTAATTGGAATGAGTACAATCTAAATCCCTTAACGAGGATCCATTAGAGGGCAAGTTTGGTGCCAGTAGCCATGGTAATTCCAGCTCCAATAGTGTATATTTAAGTTGTTGCAGTTAAAAAGCTCGTAGTTGGAACTAGGGTTGGGTCATTTGGTTCACCTCACGGTGAGCACTGATCTACTCATCCCTACTACCGACGATGTGCTCTTAGACTTAGTTACTCGGGTTGTTCCTTCGACGCTGTTACTTTGAAGAAGTTAGAGTGCCTAAAGCAGGCTTACACTTGTATACATTAGCATGGGATAACATCATAGGATTTTGGTCCCATTATGTTGGCCTTTGGGATCAGAGTAATGATTAACAGGGACAGTCGGGAGTATTCATATTTCATAGTCAGAGGTGAAATTCTTGGATTTATGAAAGATGAACAACTGTAAAAGCATTTACCAAGGATGTTTTCATTAATCAAGAATGAAAGTTAGGGGCTAAAAAATGATCAGATACCGTCCTAATCTCAACCATAAATGATGCCGACCATGGATCGACGGATGTTACTTTTAGGACTCTGCCAGCACCTTATGAGAAATCAAAGTCTTTGGGTTTCGATGGGAGTATGGTTGCAAGGTTGAAACTTAAAGGAATTGACGGAAGGGCATCACCAGGAGTGGAGCTTACGGCTTAATTTGACTCAACACGGGGAAACTTACTAAGCCCAAACATAGTAAGGATTGACAGAGGGAGAGCTCTTTCTTGATTCTATGGGTGGTGGTGCATGGCCGTTCTTAGTTGGTGGAGCGATTTGTTTGGTTAATTTTGTTAACAAACAAGACCTCAGCCTGCTAACTAGCTACACAGAGGTGATCCTTCGTGGCTAGCTTCTTAGAGGGACTATGGCCGCTTAGGCCCAGAAAGTTTGAGGTAATAACAAGTCTATGATGCCCTTAGATGTTCTAGGCCGCACGTGCTCTACATTGATGTATTCAATGAGTCTATGGCCTTAGCCGACAGGCCCATGTAATCTTTGAAATTTCATTATGATGGGGATAGATCATTGCAATTATTGGTCTTCATTGAGGAATTCTTAGTAAGCGCGAGTCATCAGCTCATGTTGACTATGTCCCTACCTTTTGTACACACAGCCCATCCCTCCTACCGATTGAATGGTCTGATGAAGTGCTCGGATCATGGTGATGTGGATGGTTTGCCACCCATGATGTCGCGATAAGTCCACTGAACCTTATCATTTAGAGGAAGAAGAAGTCGTAACAAGGTTTCTATAGGTGAACCTACAAAAGGATCATTGTCGAAACCCCGCTCGACGGATGACCCACGGAAGCATTAACAAAACACCTAAGGGGCAAAGGTGCCCCTATGCCCCGAGCCCCTTTCGACCCCGGACG
>NW_019167949.1:11905315-11925315 GCF_002303985.1 Durio zibethinus | reverse complement strand
ACGATCGACACATACTGGTCGTTGGTACGGGTAGTTACCTTAATCACCATCGGTAGAAGATGGCCTTTGGTGCGGATGGTTGCCTCGAACACCATCGGCACATGCTAGGCCTTGGTGTGGGCAATTTTTTCGAACACCATCGGTACATGTTGGGCCTTGGTGAGAGCGATTGCCTCAAACACCATCGGTACAAACTGACCCTTGGTGCAGGCACTTGCTTCGACCACCATCGTCACGTGCCATGTCTCGATCACTATCAGTAAAAGATTGCCCCTAGTGCGGGTAGTTGCATCGAACACAATCGACATAAGCTGGGCTTTGGTGGGGGTGGTTTCCTCGAACACTATCGGTACATACTGGGCCTTGGTGTGGGTACATGCCTTGAGCTGGTATGGGTGGTTGCCTTGACCACCATCAGCACGTGCTGGGCCTTGGTGCGGACACATGCCTCGACCACCATCGGTACAAGCTAACCCTTGGTACAAGCACTTGCCTTGATCACTGTCGGCACGTGCCATACCTCGATCAGCATCGACAGAAGATGGCTCCTGGTGTGGGCGATTGCTTCGAACACCATCGGCACATGTTGGGCCTTGGTGCGGGTAGATGCCTTGACCACCATCGATGCATGCATGACTCAATCAGCATGCGCACAAGCTGGAATTGGTACGGGCACTTACTTTGATCAGCATTGATAGAAGATGGCCTATGGTACGAGCAGTCGCATTGAACACCATCGACACGTGCTGGCCCTTGGTGTGGGTTCACGGGTTAAGACTTAAGCTCTAAACCCACACGGCTCCAGGATCCGATGTCTCAGATCAGCCTTCCTATCATGATTCACACCCTTGTGAGGTATTGTTTGCTCTAGCCCCCTGGCCTCATGGTTTTGTCCTACAAAAGGCACCTCATAAGGTTGAGGTGGTGTGAACCTTTTTATACCCCAGTGACCCTCCTATTATGTTCGATGTGGGATTCAGGACCCTTTCTTAGGTCCATGACATTCTCCCTAACCCAACCTCAAGATGCCCTCGTCACGGAGGCTGGCTACCCTGCCTACCTCCTTCGAGGCATTTGGCATGGATCGAACGATATAAGGTTGGCTCTGACACTACTTGTCATAGGTCGAGACTTAAGCTCTGAACCCGCGTGGCTCTAGGACCTAGGCATGCACTCATCCGATAACTCATATCAGCCTTCCTATCATGATTCATACCCTTATGAGGTATTATCCGCTTTGGCCCCCCTGGCCTCATGGTTTTATCCTACAAAAAGTGCCTCATAAGGTTGAAGTGGTGTGAACCCTTTTATACCTCAATGACCCTCCTATTATGTTTGATGTATGATTCAGGACTCTTTCTTAGGTCCATGACATGGGCACATGCCTCGACCACCATCGGCATCTGCCTCGACCACCATCGGCACCTGCTCACCCTCGGTGTGGGATATGTCTGTTTGGAAAAAGTGTTTTCGTTTCAAACACTTTAACATCTACTGGTAGCATATCTGTAAAATCTCTAATGCTCTTTAAGAGGTGGTGCTACGACACCCCTCTCCCCTTCATGGGGGAATAGGTGTGCGTGATGGGCCTCCCATTACGTACACCCAGGGCAACATCCCTCGAGCGAAATACAGGCTGTGCATGCCTTTCGACCATTTAATCTAGTGACTGGTTGCTTCGATGACTTACAGATGCCTATGGCCTCGATCGATTAGCATGCATGTGAAAAAAAGGAGTCGAGCTCGAGCCCGTGCACGCGGTGGATGCTGCCCTAGACCCCAGACCAAGTCCCTGAATCGGGCAACGGCTCTCTTGGGGTGGTACGAGCAGAAGCTGTGATTGCGGGCTTGGCCTGGCCAAGTCTTTCGGTATTTGACGGTCTCAGAGTCCCTTTTTATCGATCGTGATTTCCAATACTAATACGAACCATGAAAGAGTGGCCTATCAATCCTTTAAACCTTTGAGATTTAAAGCTAGAGGTGTCAAAAAAGTTACCATAGGGATAATTGACTTGTGGCAGCCAAGCGTTCATAGCGACGTTACTTTTTGATCTTTCAATGTCGGCTCTTTCTATCATTATGAAGTAGAATTCACCAAGTGTTGGATTGTTCACCCACCAATAGAGAACGTGAGCTGAGTTTAGATCGTAGTGAGATAGGTTAATTTTACCCTACTGATGGCGGTGTCATGATAGTAATTCAACCTAGTAGGAGAGGAACCGTTGATTCCCACAATTGGACATCGCACTTGGTTGAAAAGCTAGTGGCACGAAGCTACCATGCGCTGGATTATAACTGAATGCCTTTAAGTCAGAATCCAGGCTAGATGCAACGCGTGCGCCTGCTACCCAATTGTTGACCCATAGTAGGGGCCCATGGAGCCCAAGGGCACGTGTCGTAAGTGCAGCCCCCCCGACGGATGAGTCATACGAGCCTCCTTGGAGCTCAATTCCCACTGAGCGATAGGTAGAATCCTTTACAGATGACTTAAATCTGTAACGGGGTATCGTAAGTGGCAGAGTGGCCTTGCTACCATGATCCATTGAGATTCAGCCCTTTATCGCTTTGATTCATCCCTTCCCCCTCTACCTCTCTTTCCTTCACTGACCTTCTTTTTTTTCACACTACCCTCCTCCGGGGTTGGGTATGACCCGGGGCCCTCCGTCCCTCGATCCCAATCGGGAACAAACTTCGCTCGCCCTAGTCAACCTATGAAACGAGCGTGCGGGTACTAAACCAATCATAAAGGCAGGATACGTAAGCCAAGGATCCTGCTGCAAGTCCCTTTTGGTGGTTGTCGTAAACACCGTCGATAGCATCTGGCTGTTGGTTGGTCAAGACTGAAAATGTACTACGTATGCCTAAGTCAACCTATAAGCCAACCAGAAAGGCAGAATGTGTAAGCTAGAGATCGACCCTGTCCCTTTCTATGTGCTGCGAATCCTGCTACTGACCCTCGATTCGATTGGGAATGAACTCCATATGCCTAAGCCAACCCATGAAATGATCGTACAGGCACTAAGCCTGCTAGAGAGGTAGAATGCACAAGTCAAGGATTGGTCGGGTCCCCCTCTGTGTGTTGCCAATCCTGCTGCAGGTCCCTCAGTCCGGTTGGGGCTTAGACTGGTAATTTTGATGCACAGTGATGGCATATGCATCGACCATCATTGGTATAAGCTACCTTTTGGTACGGGCACTTGCCTTGACTGTCATCGACACAAGCTGGCCCTTGGTACGAGCACTTGCCTCGACCACCATCGACACATGCATGCCTTGATGAGCATCGATAGAAGATGGCCCTTGGTGTGGGCGGTTGCCTCGAACACCATCGGCACGTGCTGGGCCTTGGTGCGGGCACATGCCTCGACCACCATCGTCACAACCTGGCCATTGGTACAGGCACTTGCCTGGACCACCATCGGCATGTGCTATGCCTCGATCGGCATTGGTAGAAGATGGCCCCTGGTGCACGCGGTTGCCTCAAACACCATCAGCACATGCTGGGCCTTGGTGCTGGTGGTTGCCTCGAGCGCCATCGGCACAAGCCAGCCCATGGTGTGGGCACTTGCCTCGACCACCATCGGCACGTGCCATGTGTCGATCACCATTGGCAGAAGATGGCCCCTAGTGCGAGCGGTTGCGTCGAACACCATTGACACATGCTGGGCCTTGGTGCGGACAGTTGCCTCGATCACCATCAGTAGAATATGGCCCTTGGTGCAGGCGGTCACCTCGAACACCACTGGCACATGCTGGGCCTTGGTACGGGTGGTTTCTTTGAACACCATCGGCATATGCTGGGCCTTGGTACGGGTGGTTTCTTTGAACACCATCGGCATATGCTGGGCCTTGGTACGGGCAATTGCCTCGAGCACCATCGGCACAAGTCAGCCCTTGGTGCGAGCACTTGCTTCGACCACCATCGGCACGTGCCATGTCTCGATCACCATTGATAGAAGATGGCCCTTGGTACGGGCAGTTGTATCGAACACCATCGATACATGCTAGGCCTTGGTATGGGCGGTTGCGTCGAACAGGTTGCACCGAACATCATCGGCACATGCTGGGCCTTGGTGTCGGCACATGCCTTGAGCTCGTGCGGGCTATTGCCTTCACCAACATCAGTATGTGCTGGGCCTTGGTGCAGGTGTCACGCCCTGGGCGGGTGCACCAGGCACATCAGAAGCACCAGCACGCGAGCCAGAGGTTGAGGCCCGCAAGGTATTTACCGGCGGGTATTTACGCGTAAGGCTTAGGAGACAAGGTCAGAATGCCCGCCCAGCTTGCAGGCCAGCCTGTGAGGCCAAGGCCTAGCATGCAGGCTGCCCGCACCATATCCAAAGGGGCCCAAGGTACTGGATACGCAAGGGCAACTTCTGAAAGCTTACAGGATCAGCAAGAGCCTCCTGGCAGATTTGGTTGACCCTAGAAATCAGGAGTTAGAATCCTAATTAATTGTAATCTATATAATCCCTTGATTTTAGCCTTTATTCTAGGGATATTGCCTTTAAGTGTAAGCTGGAGCCTCAACTATAAATAGAGGGCTGCTCCACCCTCATTTGTACACCATCAAATACTTTTGTTTCAGTGAATACACAGCATATTCCAGTATTCTACCTTGTTATCCTGTTTCTCTTCAACTTGCGTAATCAGCCCTTCTCGTTGTTCTAGTGCTCGCACGCTTGTGTTTTAGGCTAACTTAGGCATAAAGAAGGAGATTCCAAGCCTAAAGCTGCATGGATTCTGAGTCTGAGGTCAGACCCTGTGACAGTTGGTGTCAATGCAAGTTCGATTTTGCATGTTTGTGTTGTGCAGGTTAGATCGTGATTGAGGAGATGGCATCCCAAAGCGACGTTGCTAACCAACAACCAGAGGCCCAAGAGCAAGGGTGTGGAAGAGGTAAGAAAGCTAGTTCAAGAGATATATGGTCTACCATGGATGGTAGGCTGGCCAAGGTGGAGGTGACCATGGGCGACATGGGGGAGAAGTTTGAGGAAGTGGAGACTTACATTGCATCGCTAGACTTCATGGGGGAGGAGATCCAAGGTGAGCTGCAAGCTACTCTCAACAAAGGCATGGATGTGATCACCTAAAAGAATGAGGCCTTGGAGGCTGAAGTGCTGACCTTGCATGATGGCATGGAGGCCATGCACTAGTGGATGGAGGAGCTTACCAGTGAGCTCGTTGTTTGCAAGACTGCCATTGGGAATGGCATGTTTGCTGGAGTGTCTAAGACCAGAGTGGATGTCCCCAAGCCTAAGGAGTTCAAGGGGACTAGGGCGGCCAAGGAAGTAGACAACTACCTATGGGGTATGGAGCAATACTTCCAGGCCATGGGCATGCAAGACGAGGCGATAAAGGTAAGCACTATTGCTATGTATCTCACTGATGTAGCCTTATTGTGGTTGAGGCGCAGGTGTGATGATGTCAGGCATGGGAACGCCAAGATTGGAACCTGGACAGAGTTCCAAAAAGAGTTCAGACCCGGAGTATGCCGATGATGAGGTGCGGGGAAAGTTACGCAGGCTGAGCCAGCAAGGGGACATAAGGGAATATGTCCAGAAATTCTTTGAACTGATGCTACAGATCTCAGATCTAGGCGAGAAGGATGCCTTATTTGTTTTCATGGATGGGTTGAAGCTGTGGGTGAAGCATGAGCTACAACGGAGGGGAGTTCATGACTCGACTAAAGCCATGACTACTGCTAAGACCTTGATAGAGTTCAAGCCTCTGAACAAGTTCGAGTCTTCCAAGCCCAAGGGTAAGGGCAGGGATGATAGGGACTGAAAGAAATAGTCCAAGGGGAAGGATCGTGATCGAAAGTTCAAGGATGGAGACCGAGACCATTCAACCAAAGATGGCGAGAGGAAGCCACAAGCAGGCAAGTGAAAAAGCAAAGAGGGACCGAGAGCCACTAACATGCTACCTATGTAGAGGGAGCCACATAGCACGTAATTACCCACAGAAGGGTAAGCTGGCTGCTATAGACAAGGAGTCTGACAAGGAGCCAGAGTCAAAGGCAGCAAAGCTTGGGTTGTTGGTGCTCATGCTATCCAGAGTAAGGGGAGCCGTAAGCCAAAGGGCTTGATATTTGCAGATCTGATGGTTGCAGGTCAGAAGGTGAGCGCACTGGTGGACATAGGTGCTTCACATCTTTTTATTTCAGGTGATGGAGCCCGAAAGCTTAGACTAAAGGTGTAAAAAGGGACTGGTACAATTAAAACGATGAACTCCATGGAGGTTCCAGCCATTGGAGTAGCACGAGGAGTGGAGTTGCAGCTTGGAGACTGGAGAGGCAAGGAGACCATAGAGGTAATACCCCTTGACGACTATGAGTTTGTGATTGGGTTGATTTTCTTGTTCGGATTAATGCCCTCCTTGTGCCTTTTACCGATTGTGTTTGCATCTTGGATGCACGGTGCCAATGCCTAGTACCATTGAGGAGAGGGTCTGGAGTTGGGTCACGAATAGTGTCAGCCATCCAATTTGCCAAGGCGGTAAGCAGGGAAGAAGACACCTTCTTGGCAGCCTTGAAATATGATGAGCCAAGGGAGAAAGAGATCGAGTCACCCTTGGAGGTGCTAAAGGTGCTGAAGACCTTTAGTGATGTGATGCCCACAAAGCTGCCTACCCAGCTACCACCTAAGAGGGAGGTGGACCACAAGATCGAGCTGGTGTCCGAGGCCAAGCCACCAGCTAGAGCCCCTTACCGAATGTCCCCACTAGAGTTGGAGGAGTTAAGGAAATAGCTCAAAAAGTTAGTTGATGCTGGCTTCATCAGGCCATCGAAGGTACCATATGGTGCACTGGTTCTATTCCAACGTAACCATGATAGGTCGTTATGGCTATGCATAGACTACTGGGCTTTGAACAAGCTAACCGTTAAGAACAAGTACCCTATCCCACTCATTACGAACTTGTTCAACCAACTTGGGAGTGCAAAGTGGTTCACCAAGCTGGATTTGAGGTCGAGCTACTATCAAGTCAGGATCACAGAGGGAGATGAGCCAAAGACAACATGTGTCACTCGATATGGTTCATATGAGTTCTTGGTGATGCCATTCGGACTCACGAATGCCCCAGCAACATTCTGCACCCTTATGAACAAGGTATTTTAGTCGTTCCTTAATCGATTTGTTGTGGTTTATTTGGATGACATTATGATCTACAGCCAGACTTTGGGAGAGCATGTAGACCACTTGAGACAGGTGTTCGAGGTGTTGCGGATGCACAAGCTATTTGTCAAGAGGGAGAAGTGCTCATTCACCCAGCAGGAGATCCCGTTCCTAGGCCACATAGTGAGAGGTGACAGGATATGCATGGATGTAGGCAAGATGCATGCCATCTTGGAGTGGCAACCGTCAGCCAAGGTCACTGAGTTAAGATCGTTCTTGGGCTGGTTAACTACTACAGGCGCTTCATCAAAGGTCACTCAGCAATAGCCACGCCATTGACTGACTTACTCAAGAAAAGGAGAGCATGGGAGTGGAGCGTAGGGTGCCAGGAAGCCTTTAACAGGTTGAAGCAGGCTGTGATGAAGGAGCCAGTCTTGGCCTTGCCAGACCATGCCAAGCCATATGAGGTGCATACGGATGCATCGGACTTTGCCATAGGGGGCGTGTTGATGCAGGAGGGACGTCTAGTCGCGTTCGAGAGCAGAAAGCTGAACGAGACTAAGCGCAAGTACACGATCCAAGAAAAAAGATGATTACAGTGGTGCATTGCTTACGTACTTGGTGCCATTACCTGTTGGAGTCAAGGTTCATGGTTAGGACAGACAATGTGGTGACCAGCTACTTTCAGACGCAGAAGAAGCTATCCCCCAAACAGGCGAGAAGGTAAGATTTTCTTACGAAATTTGATTTCCAGATGGAGTACAAGTCGGGGCGAGTGAACCTGATGGCAGATGCCTTGAGCATGAAGGTTAACCTTGCTGCCATTAGCCAACTAGAAGGGTCACTGGTGTCGCACATCAAAGAGGGACTTACGCATGATCCTACAGCCGAGGCTCTTATGAAGTACGCCCAGCATGGTAAGACTAGGTGGTTTTGGATGCATGATGGTTTGTTGTACACCAGGGACAGTAGACTGTTTGTGTCATAGAATGATAAGCTCCACAAGGAAGTTTTGTAAGAGTGTAATGATTCAAGGTGGGCTGGACACCCAGGAGTGAGCCGCACTTTAGCACTGATTGAAGACTGGTACTACTGGCCGTACATGAGAGACAATATGGAGGCCTATGTGAAGACTTATCCTGTATGCTAATAGGACAATGTGGAGCTCAAGAAACCAAGTGGTCTTTTGGAGCCATTGCCAGTACCAGAGCGACCATAGAAGAGTGTTTCTTTGGACTTTATAGTCAGTCTACCAAAAGCAGAAGGGTTTGGAATCATCATGGTAATGGTGGATAAGTTTCCAAGTATGGAATCTTCATTCCAACAACCAAGGAGTGCCCAGCCGAGGAGGCAGCTTGATTGTTCCTGAAAAACATGGTTAAGTACTGGGGAATGCCGAAGACCATTGTTAGTGATCGGGATGGGTGTTTTACGGGTAGGTTCTGGACTGAGTTGTTCAAGCTGTTGGTGTTAGACTTGAACTTTTCCACTAGCATGCATCTGCAAACCGATGGGCAGACAGAACGTGTGAATGGACTATTGGAGGTCTACCTCAGGCACTATATGAGTGCCATACAAAAAGATTGGCGAAAGCTGTTAGATGTTGCACAGTTTTCCTACAACTTGCAAAGGAGCGAGGCAACGAACCAGAGCCCATTTGAGGTTGTGATAGGGCAATAACCACTAACACCCGATTCGATTGTTGCAAGTTATACAGGGCCGAATCTAGCAGCATACAAGTTTGCCAAGGCATGGTAGGAGCAAACTGACTTGGCCAAAGTCTGTCTACACAAGGCGGCAAAGAGGTCGAAGAAGTGGGCAGACCAAAATAGGCGGGATGTGCAGTTCCAGGTTAGAGACTTGGTGTTGGTGAAGCTGCATCCCATTGTACGTCGCAGAGGGCTGCACAAAGGCCTAGTCCAGAGGTATGAAAGACCTTTTCAAGTAGTCAAGAGGGTAGGCAAGGTTGCCTATAAGCTGGATATGCCACCCAAGTCGAGGGCAAAC
The DNA here is from genome assembly GCF_002303985.1 of Durio zibethinus. Next base: position 11,916,193 of record NW_019167949.1, on the reverse strand, counting down.
CCGGTGTTCCATGTAAGAATGCTCAAGCTGTTCCATGACGAGTAGAGTCAAAGCATGCGCCATTAGAAGCAAGGGCCTCATATGAGAAAGAGGTCCACAGCATCATAGTTGATCGAGAGGTGAGACGAAAGAACTATCAACCAAGATAAGAGTACTTGGTACGCTGGAAGGGACTTTCAGACAGTAAGGCAAGCTGGGAACCAACAGAGGACTTAAGGCAGTTCGGGGACCAGATCAAGAGGTACCATACAGAGGATGTAACAAGGGCATTGTGCAATCATGTGGGGGAGAATATCATGCCCTGGGTAGGTGCGCCAGGCACATCAGGCGCACTAGCATGCGAGCCAGAGGTTGAGGCCCGTAGACCAAGCGTACTGGCGGGTATTTGCGCTCTAGGCCTAGGAAACAAGGTCGGAACGCCCGCCTAGCTTGCAGGCTAGCCTGTGAGGCAAGGCCTAGCCTACAAGCTGCCCGCACCTCATCCAAAGGGGCCCAAGGTGCTGGATATGCAAGAGAAGCTTCTGGAAGCTTGCAGGATCAACAGGAGCCTCCTGACAGATTTGGTTGACCTTAGAAATTAGGAGTTAGAATCCTGATTGATTGTAATCTGTATAATCCCTTGATTTTAGCCTTTATTCTAGGGATATTACCATTAAATGTAAGCTGGAGCCTCAACTATAAATAGAAGGCTGCTCCACCCTCATTTGTACACCATCAAACACTTCTGTTTCAGTGAATACATAGCATATTCCAGCATTCTGCCTTGCTATCTTATTTCTTTTTAACTTGCATGATCAGCCCTTTCTGTTGTTCTAGTGCCTGCATGCTTGTGTTTTAGGCTGACTTAGGCATAAAAGAGGAGATTCCAAGCCTAACGCTGTACGAATTCTAAGTATGAGGTCAGAGCCCGTGACACAGGCACAAGCCTCGACCACCATCAGCACAAGCCAACCCTTGGTGCGGGCACTTGCCTCGATCACCATCGTTAGGTGCCATGCTTCGATCAGTATCAGTAAAAGATGACCCCTAGTGTGGGTGATTACCTCGAACACTATCGGCACGTGCTAGGCCTTGGTACGAGCAGATGCCTCGACCACTATCGACACATGCATGCCTCAATCAGCATGCGCACAAGCTGGAATCAGTGTGGGCACCTGCCTCGATCAACATCGGTAGAAGATGGCCCTTGGTACGGGTAGTCACATCGAACACCATCGACACATGCTGGCCCTTAGTACGGGCACATACCTCAACCACCATCGACATTTACTCACCCTCGAAGCGGGATATGCTTGTTTGGAAAAAGTGTCTCCATTTTAGACATTTTAACGTCTACTGGTAGTATATCTGTGAAATCTCTAATGCTTTTTAGGGGGTGTGATCCGGTACTCCCTCTCCCTTCCCACGGAGGGAGTAGGTGTGCATGATGGGCCTCTCATTGTGTACACCTAGGGCAACATCCCTTAAGCAAAATACAGGTCATGCATGCCTTCCAACCATTTTGTCTGATGATTGGTTGCTCCAGTGACCCGCAGGCACCCATGGCCTCGATCGATTGGTGTGCATGTGAAAAAAAAGAGTCGAGCTCGAGCCTGTGCACGCAGTGGATGCTACCCTAGACCCCAAACCAAGTCCTTGAATCAGGCAACGGTTCCTTGGGGTGGTGCAAGCAAAAGTTGTGGTTTTAGGCACATCTTAATATTTCTGCCGTGCCAATGCCATTTTTATGGCTTGTAAATTCATACAATGGTCCCCTAAGCCTTCATGTGAAGTTCATGGCAAGATGACTCGTTTTTTATTTTTCACGATTTTCTAAAATTTTTACGGTTCGAGATTTTCTAAAATTTTTTTAGAAGGAGTTTTAGCCCCAAATTTGGTAGATGTGATTCTTGTATTTTTGTTGGCATGCACAAAACAATTCAGCTCAACACTCGAAGTGTAGAAGATTTTGTGACCATTTGAAAAAAGTGTTCTCGTTTCAAACACTTGAATGGCTACTGGCAGCAAACCTGTAAAATCTCATATGCTCTTTAAGGGGGTGTGAGTTCTCGAGGTTTGTTAAGGGATAGGGGGCTAATATAAGGGCCAAGTACCAGCACCCATCGCACATCATGTGTGCACACCCTCGACCCCCCAATCATTGGAACCCCCAATGCTACCGGTCAAATTCTCCGATGATGCTCCGATGATGCTTTGACGATGATGCCCTGGGTAAAAAAAATGTGGCACCGGTACATTCTGAAGCCCAGCATGTGCACTGTGGCTCAAAATTGAACTTCGACCAAGGCCTCGACCATCAACGGCATATGAGGCGTATGGTGATGGTACATGCATCGACCATCATCGACACAGGATGCCCTTTGGTACGGGCACTTGCCTCAACCACCATCGACACATGCATACCTCGATGAGCATCAGTAAAAGATGACCTTGGTGCTGGCAGTTGCCTCGAGCACCATCGGTATGTGTTGGGCATTGGTGCGAACACATTCCTCGACCACCATCGTCACAAGCTGGCCATTGGTACGGGCACTTGCCTGGACCACCATTGACACGTGCAATGCCTCGATCAACATTGGCAAAAAATGGTCCCTAGTGCGTGTGGTTGCCTCGAACACCATCGGCACATGCTGGGCCTTGGTATGGGCGGTTGCCTCTAGCACCATTCGCACATGCTGACCCTTGGTGCGGGCACTGGCCTCGACCACCATCGGTAGAAGATGGCCCCTAGTGTGGGCGGTTGCCTCGATCACCATCAATAAAATACGGGCTTTCGCGTGGGCGGTTACCTCGAACATCATCGGTACATGCTGGGCCTTGGTACGGACAGCTGCCTCAAACATCATCAGCACATGCTGGGCCTTGGTACGGGCACATGCCTTGAGCTGCTACGGGCGGTTGCCTCGACCACCATCAGCACAAGCTGGCCCTTATTGTGGGCACTTGCCCCAATCACTAAATACGAAAGATGGCCCTTAGTGTGGGTGGTTACATCAAACACCATCGGCTTGAGCTTGACCGACCCTGTCTGACTTTGTGAAATGACTTGAGAGGTGTAGGATAAGTGGGAGCCCTCGGGCAAAATTGAAATACCACTACTTTTAACATTATTTTACTTATTCCATGAATCGGAGGTAGGGCACGACCCTTTCTTTTGGACCCAAGGTCAGCCTTGCCCGGTCGATCCAGGCAGAAGACATTGTCAAGTGGGGAGTTTGGCTGGGGTGGCACATTGGTTAAATGATAACGCAGGTGTCCTAAGATGAGCTCAACGAGAACAAAAATCTCGTGTGGAACAAAAGGGTAAAAGCATGTTTGATTTCGATTTTCAGTACGAATACGAACTATGAAAGCGTGGCCTATCGATCTTTTAGACCATCAGGATTTGAAGCTAGAGGAGTCAAAAAAGTTACCACAGGGATAACTGGCTTGTGGCAACCAAGCGTTCATAGCGACGTTACTTTTTGATCATTCGATGTCAGCTCTTCCTATCATTGCGAAGTAAAATTCACCAAGTGTTGGATTGTTCACCCACCATAGGGAATGTGAGCTGGGTTTAGACCATCGTGAGACAGGTTAGTTTTACCTTACTGATAGCGATGTCGTGATAGTAATTCAACCTAGTACGAGAGGAACCGTTGATTTGCACAATTGGTCATCGCGCTTGGTTGAAAAGCCAGTGGCGTGAAGCTACCGTGCGCTGGATTATGACTGAACACCTCTAAGTCAGAATCTAGGCTAGAAGCGACGCGCATGTCGGCCGCTCGATTGTCGACCGGTAGTAGGGGCCCATAACCCCCAAGGGTAAGTGTTGTAGGTACAGCCCCCACGACGGATGATTCACGTAGGCCTCCTTGGAGCTCAATTCCCACTGAATGGTGGGTAAAATCCTTTGCAGATGACATAAATACGTGACAAGGTATTGTAAGTGGCAGAATGGCCTTGCTACCATGATCCACTGAGATCCAGCCCTTTGTCGCTTTGATTCTTCCCTCCTCCCTTCCCCCACCGACCTTCTTTCTTTTCACGTCACCCACCTCAGGGGTTGGGCATGACTCAGGGCCCTCCGTCCCTCGGTCCCTATCGGGAACGAACTCTGCTCACCCTAATCGGCCCACGAAACAAGCATGTGGGCACTAAACCAACCATAGGGGCAGGATGCATGAGCTAAGGATCCTGCTGTAGGTCCCCCTTTGTGGTTACTGTAAACACCGTCAATAGCGTCCGGCCCTTGGTTCGTCAAGACTGGGAATGCACTACGTATGCCTAAGTCAACACATGAAACAAACGTGCAGGAACTAAGCCAGCCAGAGAGCTAGAATGCATAAGCTAGGGATCGACCCGGTCCCCTTCGGTATGCTACGGATCTTGTTATGGGTCCTTCAGTCCTATTGGGGCTTAGACTGGGAATGAACTCTGTATGCCTAAGTCAACCCACGAAACAAGCGTGCGGGTACTAAGTCGACCAGAGAGGTAGAATGCGCAAGTTGAGAATCGACCCGATCCCTCTCTGTGTGTTGTAGATCCTTATATGGGTCCCTCGGTCTGGTTGAGGCTTAGACTGAGAATGAACTCCATATGCCTAAGTCAACCCACGAAACGAGCGTGCGGGCACTGAGCCAGCCAGAGAGACAGGATGCATAAGCTGAGGATCGACCCAGTCCCCTTCTACATGCTACCGATCTTACTACGGGTCTTACTGCCATAACCCTCGGTCTGATCCGATCTTAGACTGGGAATGAACTTTGTATGCCTAAGTCAACCTACGAAACAAGTGGGCGAGCACTACGATGGCTAGAGAGGTAGTATGCTCAAGCTGAGGATCGGTTGGGTTCCCCTGTGCGTGTTGTCGATCCTACTGTGGGTCCTGCTGCCACAACCCTCGATCCAGTCAAAGCTTAGACTAGGAATGAACTCTATATGCCAAAGCCATTTTTGCAGCTCAAGAATTCATATGAGCCCTCACTGACGTCGGTGCACCACGCGCGTGTGTCTTGAGCCTAGGTCGAGCACCAATACACGTCACGACTGGGTGGTAGGTGATTTTACGTACATCTTCATATTTTTACTGTGCCAATACCATTTTTATGGCTTGTGAATTCACATGAGCACTCCTCACCCCCCGCACACTACGTGCGGGTGTTCAGAGCCCGGGCTGAGCACCATACGAGCCACGATTGGGTGGTAGGTGGGTTTAAGCACATCTTCATATTTCTATCATGCCAATGCCATTTTTATGGCTTGTAAATTCATACAATGGTCCCCTAAGCCTTCATGTGAAGTTTCATGGCAAGATGACTTGTTTTCTATTTTTCATAAATTTTAAAATTTTTTACAGTTCATAATTTTTTAAAATTTTTTTAGGAGTTTTGGCCCCAAATTTTGTAGACCTGATCCTTGTATTTTTGTTAGCATGAAAAAAAAAACGTCAGCTAAAAACTCAAAGTGTAGAAGATTTTGTGACCATTTGAAAAAAGTGTCCCTATTTTAGATACTTGAATGACAACTGGCAGCAAACCTGTAAAATCTCATATGTTCTTTAAGGGGATATGGGTTCTCGAGGTTTGATGAGGGAGAAGGGGCCAATATAAAGGCCAAGTACCAGCACTCATTGCACATCATGTGCACACACCCCTGACCCCCCAATCGCTGGAACCTCCAATGCCGCTGGTCAGGTTCTCTAACTATGCTCCGACGATGGTGCCTTGGGCAAAAAAAATGTGGCACCAGCACATGCCCGAGCCCAACATGTGCACCATGGCTCAAAATCAAACTTCAACCAAGGCCTCGATCATCAACGGCACATGATGGCGCATGGTGATGCCACATGCATCAACAATCATCGACACAGGCTGCCCTTTGGTATGGGCACTTGCCTCAACTGCCATCGGCACAAGCTGGCCCTTGGTACAGGTACTTGCCTCGACCACCATCAACACATGCATGCCTCGATGAGCATCGACAAAAGATGGCCCTTGGTGCGGGCGGTTGCCTCGAGCACCATTAGCACGTGTTGGGCCTTAGTGCGAGCACATGCTTTGACCACCATCGTCACAAGCTGGCCATTGGTACGGGCTCTTGCTTGGACCACCATCGGCACATGCCGTGCCTCGATCAACATCAGTAGAAGATAGTCTCCGGTGCATACGGTTACCTTGAACACCATCGACACATGCTGGGCTTTGGGGCAGGCGGTTGCCTCGAGCACCATCGGCACAAGCTAGCCCTTGGTGCGAACACTTTTCTCGACCACCATCGGTAGAAGATGGCCCCTGGTATGGGTGATTTTCTTGAACACCATCGACACATGCTGGGCCTTGGTACGAGCGATTGCCTCAAACACCATCGGCACGTGTTAGCCCTTGGTGCGGGTACATGCCTCGACCACCATCGGTACAAGCCAACCCTTGGTGCGGGCACTTGCCTCGACCACCAGTGGTAGAAAGATGGCCTCTGGTGTGGGCAGTTACATCCAACACCACTGGCACATGCTAGGCCTTGGTGCGAGAGGTTGCTTCGATCACCATCGATAGGAGATGGCCCTCGGTACGGGCGGTTGCATCGAACACCATCGGCACATACTGGGCCTTGGTGCGGGTGGTTACCTCGAACACCATCGGCATGTGCTGGGCCTTGGTGTGGGTAGATGCCTTGACCACCATAGGTGCATGAATGCCTCAATCAGCATGCGCACAAGCTGAAACGGGTGCAAGCACTTGCCTCGATCAGCATCGGCAAAAGATGTCCCTTGGTGCGGGCAGTCGCATCGAACACCATCGACACACGTTGGCCCTTGGTACGGGAACACGCCTCGACCACCATCGACACCTGCTCACCCTCAATGTGGGATATGCCTGTGTTGGAAAAAGTATCCCTGTTTTAAACACTTTAACGTCTATTGGTAGCATATCTACGAAATCTCTAATGCTCTTTAGGGGGTGGTGGTTCGGCACCCCCTCCCTCCTCCCACTGGGGGAGTAGGTGTGCATGATGGGCTTCCCATTGCGTACACCTAGGGCAACGTCCCTCAAGTGAATACATGGCATGCATGCCTTTCGACCATTTTGTTCGGTGACTGGTTGCTTCGATGATCGACAAACGTCCATAGCCTCGATCGGTTGGCATGCATGCAAAAAAGAGAAGCTGAGCTCGATCCCATGTACGCTGTAGATGCTGCCATAGACCCTAGACCAAGTCCCTGAATCAGGCAACGACTCTCTGGGGTGGTGCAAGTAGAAGCTACGGTTGCGAGCTTGGCCCGGCCAAGTCTCTCAGTATTTGACGATTTCATGGTCCGTTCTCATCAACCACAAAAATGCTTTAGCCTCGACGAGGCCGTGTACACAGCCGATGCTACCCAAGACCCTAGGAATAAGTCCTTGAATCAAGCAACGTCCCCCTGGGGTGGTGTCAGCAGAGCTTGCGCGTGCGGTCCCAGCCAGGCCAAGCATTAGTGGTATCATGCCGTTGTTGCCTGTCGGATGGCAGGGGCAGTCTCGTGGCCCTTTCTTGTGTTTTTCTCATTCCAAGTGGTTGTGCCGTGGCCTCACATGTCATTTCCTCTGCTCGTTCATCAAGTAATCGATGTGGGTGGGTTGTGGACCGATGCACGTGGATGCTGCCACTTGTATACATTGGGCATATGAGTGGTGCTATGGTTGTGCGTGTTGGCAAGCTTCATGCTCGATGCATCGAACTGTCGACCCGTCATCCTCTTCAATCTCCCCTCGTGCAGTCGTCATACCCTGAAGGCGCAATCGGGATCCTGTGCTGCATACCTGAATCGATGGAAATCATATGTCTCACCATCCCTCATCCGTCTCGTGTCCTAAGGGGCTACGGGTCGAAAGTCAATCATGGCCTGTGTCCCAAGCGTGCCACCCAATCTTCTTTGGCCGTATTGGTACACCAATGTTCGATCGTGCTCTCGAATGCGAAACATTTAGCAAGCGCAGGCTCTCGGCCCCCATTCGTCCGATGCTATGCATTTCATGTGCTCGACATACACGATGCTTGCGCTTCGCGTTGGGCTTTTTCACCACTCGGTCGGTGCGTCGAGGCCCACGTGGTGCCAACGTCTCGAAAGAATGCTACCTGGTTGATCCTACCAGTAGTCATATGCTTGTCTCAAAGATTAAGCCGTGCATGTGTAAGTATGAACTAATTCAGACTGTGAAACTGTGAATGGCTCATTAAATCAGTTATAGTTTGTTTGATGGTATCTACTACTCGGATAACCATAGTAATTCTAGAGCTAATACGTGCAACAAACCTCGACTCCTGAAAGGGATGCATTTATTAGATAAAAGGTCAATGCAGGCTATCCCTGCTGCTCTGACGATTCATGATAACTCGACGGATCGCATGGCCTTTGTGCCGGTGATGCATCAGTCAAATTTTTGCCCTATCAACTTTCGATGGTAGGATAGTGGCCTACTATGGTGGTGACAGGTGACGGAGAATTAGGGTTCGATTCTGGAGAGGGAGCCTGAGAAACAGCTATCATATCCAAAGAAGGTAGCAGGTGCGTAAATTACCCAATCCTAACATGGAGAGGTAGTGACAATAAATAACAATATCAGGCTCTATGAGTCTGGTAATTGGAATGAGTACAATCTAAATCCCTTAAAAAAGATCCATTGGAAGGCAAGTCTGGTGCCAACAGCTACGGTAATTCTAGCTCTAATAGCGTCTATTTAAGTTGTTGTAGTTAAAAAGCTTGTAGTTGGAAATAGGTTTGGGTCGTCTGATTTGCCTCATGGTGAGCATTGGTCTACTCGTCCTTACTATTAGTGATGTGCTTCTGGACTTAATTGCCCGGGTCATTCCTCCGACGCTATTACTTTGAAGAAATTAGAGTGCTCAAAGCAGGCCTACACTTGTATACATTAGCATGGGACATCATAAGACTTTGGTCTTATTGTGTTGCCTTCGGGATCAGAGTAATGATTAACAGGGACAGTCAGGGGCATTCGTATTTCATAGTCAGAGGTGAAATTCTTGGATTTATGAAAAATGAACAACTACGAAGCATTTGCCAAGGATGTTTTCATTAATCAAGAACGAAAGTTGGGGGTTCAAAAATGATCAGATACCATCCTAGTCTTAACCATAAACGATGCCGACTTGGGATCGACAGATGTTACTTTTAAGACTCCGTCGACACATTATGAGAAATCAAAGTCTTTAGGTTCCGGAGGGAGTATGGTCGCAAGGCTAAAACTTAAAAGAATTGACGGAAGGGCACCACCAGGAGTAGAGCCTGCGGCTTAATTTGACTCAACACGGGAAAACTTACCAGGTCCAGACATAGTAAGGATTGATAGACTGAGAGCTCTTTCTTGATTCTATGGGTGGTGGTGTATGGCCGTTCTTAGTTGGTGGAGAAATTTGTCTGGTTAATTCTGTTAGCGAACGAGACCTCAGCCTGCTAACTAGCTACACAGAGGTAATCCTTCGTGGCTAGCTTTTTAGAGGGACTATGGCCATTAGGCCAAGGAAGTTTGAGGCAATAACAGCTTTGTGATGCCTTTAGATATTTTGGGTCGCACGCACGCTACACTGATGTATTCAACGAGTCTATAGCCTTGGCCAACAGCCCGGGTAATTTTTAAAATTTCATCATGATGGGGATAGATCATTGCAATTGTTGGTCTTCAAGTCACATTGACTACGTCTCTACCTTTTGTATACACCACCTGTCGTTCCTACCGATTGAATGGTCCGGTGAAGTGTTCAGATCACGACGATGTGGATGGTTCACTGCCCGCGACATCGCGAGAAGTCCACTGAATCTTATCATTTAAAGGAAGGAGAAGTCATAACAAGGTTTCCATAGATGAACCTGCGAAAGGATCATTATCAAAACCTTACTCGATGGATAACATGTGGACGCGTTAACGAAACATCGAGGCGACAAGGGTGTCCTCATGCCCCGAACCCCTTTCGACCCTAGGTGGGTGCTACGGTCGTTTCGTTCCCTCTGTTGGGCAGGTGAAACGATCGATATCGTCTCGCTCGCTATCGAACAATGAACCCCTAACGCGAATCACGCCAAGGAACTGAAACAAAAATAGAGCACCCGCGTCGTTGCCATCCCATTCGCAGTGTGTGCGTGGGTGGTGTTGCGATTCCTTTTGTCGTAAAAAAATGAAACGACTCTCGACAATGGATATCTCAACTCTTGCATCGATGAAGAATGTGGTGAAGTGCGATACTTGGTGTGAAATGCAAAATCTCGTGATCCATCGAGTCCTTGATTGCAAGTTGTGCCCTAAGCCATTAGGCCGAGGGCACGTCTATCTAGGTGTCATGCACCATCGCCCCCCTCCAACCCCATGCCCATTAGGCTTCAGTGGAAGGGGGCGGGCGGAAGATGGCCTCCTACAATCCCGTCGATCATAGTTGGCCCAAAAGTCAGTCCCTGACAATGACAGCACTGTGACTATTGGTGGTAGAGCTCCCGGCGTGCCTCGTCCCTGGTGATGCACGCACGTTGTCCATTCGGACCCTGTCGGACCCCTCGCATCGCTCGATTGATGCTCGTGTTGTGACCTCAGGTCAGACGGGTTCACTCGCTGAGTTTAAGCATATCAATAAGTGAAGGAAAAGAAACTTACCAGGATTCCCCTAGTAACGACGAGTGAACCGAGAAGAGCCTAGCTTGAGAATCGGGTGCCTCAAGTGTTCGAATTGTAGTCTGGAGAAGCATCTCAGCAGCGGACAGGGCCCAAGTCCCCTGGAAATCGGTGTCAGAGAAGGTGAGAGCCCCATTGTGCTCGAACCTTATCGCACCATAAGGCGCTATCTGTGAGTCAGGTTGTTTGGGAATGCAGCCCCAATCAGGTGGTAAATTCCATCCAAGGTTGAATACGACCA
>NW_019167949.1:11890315-11900315 GCF_002303985.1 Durio zibethinus | reverse complement strand
ATCGACAGAAGATGGCCTTTGGTGTGGACGGTTACCTCAAGCACCATCGGCACGTGTTGGGCCTCGGTACGGGCACATGCCTCGACCACCACCGTCACAAGCTAGCCATTGGTATGGGCACTTGCCTAGACCACCATTGGCATGTGCCATGCCTCAATCAGCATCGACAGAAGATGGTCCATGGTGCGTACGGTTGCCTCAAACACCATTGGCACATCTTGGGCCTTGGTGCGACACTTGCCCCAACCACCATCGGTAGAAGATGGCCCATGGTGCGCGTGGTTGCCTCGAACACCATCGGCACAAGCTGGGCCTTGGTGAGGGTGGTTGCCTCAAACATCATCGGCATATGCTGGGCCTTGGTACAGACGGTTACCTCGAACACCATCAGCATGTTGTTGGGCCTTGGTGTGGCACATGCCTTGAGCTGGTGCAGGCGGTTGCCTCGACCACCATCAACACGTGCTGGGCCTTGGAGCAGGCACATGCCTCGACCACCATCGGCACAAGCCGACCTTTGGTGCGGGCACTTACTTCAACCACCATCGGTAGAAGATGGCCCCCGGTGTATGTGGTTGCATCGAACACGATCGACACATTCTGGGCCTTGGTTTGGGCAGTTGCCTTGATCACCATCAGTAGAAGATGGCCTCTAGTGCGGGTAATTACCTCGAACACCATCGGCACATGCTGGGCCTTGATGAGGGCACATGCCTCGAGTTGGTACGGGCGGCTACCTCGACCACCATCGGCATGTGCTAGGCCTTGGTATGAGCACATGCCTCGACCACCATCGACACAAGCCGACCTTTGGTGCAGGCACTTGCCTCGACCACCATAGGTAAAAGATGGCCCTTGATGCGAACAGTTGCATCGAACACCATCGACACATGCTGGGCCTTGGTGTGGGCGGTTACTTCAATCACCATCGATAGAAGATGGCCCTTGGTATGGGCGGTTACCTTGAACACCCCTTGGTGCTGGTGGTTACCTCGAACACCATCAACACGTGCTAGGCCTTGGTACGGGCACATGCCTCAAATTGGTGTGGGCGGTTGCCTCAACCACCATCGGCACGTGCTGGGCCTTGGTATGGATGTCACGAGCTCCAACCTCAGACTCAAAATCTGTGCGACCTTAGGCTTGGAATCTCCTCATTTATGCCTAAGTCAATCTAAATAGGATAACAAGGTAGAATACTGGAATATGCTGTGTATTCACTGAAATAAAAATGTTTGATGGTATACAAATAAGGGTGGAGCAGCCCTCTATTTATAATTGAGGCTCCAGCTACACTTAACGGCAATATCCCTAGAATAAAGGCTAAAATCATGAGATTACACAGATTACAATCAATCAGGATTCTAATTCCTGATTTCTAGGGTCAACCAAATTTGCCAGGAGGCTCCTGCTAATCCTGCAAGCTTCCAGAATGTTCACTTGCGTATCTAGCACCTTGGGCCCTTCTGGATGTGGTGTAGGCAGCCTGCATGCCAAGCCTTCACCTCACAGGTTGGCCTGCAAGCTGGGTGGGAATTCTAACCTTGTCTCCTAGGCCTTGCACATAAATACCCACCAACGCACTTGGTGTGCGGGCCTCAGCCTCTGGCTCGCGTGCTGGTGTGCCTGATGTGCCTGACGTGCCCGTCCAGGGCATGACATTCTCCCAAACTTGATTATGCAATGCCCTTGTTGCATCTCCTGCAAGGTACTACTTGATCTATCCCCGAACTGCCATAAGTCTTCTGCTGGTTCCCAATTCGCCTCACTGTCTGAAGTCCCTTCCAGTGCACCAAGTACTCTTGTCTTGGTTGATAGTTCTTCTGTCTCACCTCTCGATCAGCTATGATACTGTGGACCTTCTTCTTATATGAGGCTCTTGCTCCCAATGGCGCACGTTTTAATTCTACCCGTCTTGGATCTCCCTCATCCTCATGGAACGGCTTGAGCATGCTCACATGGAACACTAGGTGTACCTTTGGCTTGGGTGGCATATTTAGCTTGTAGGCAACCTTGCCCACCCTCTTGACTACTTGAAAAAGTCCCTCACACCTCCGGACTAGGCCTTTGTGCAGCCCCCTATGGCGCACAATGGGATGTAGCTTTACCAACACCAAGTCTCTAACCTGGAACTGCACGTCCCACCTATTCTGATCTGCCCACTTCTTCGACCTCTTTGCCACCTTGTGTAGACAGACTCTGGCCAAGTCAGTTTGCTCTTGCCATGCCTTGGCAAACTTGTATGCTACTAGATTTGGCCTTGTATAACCCGCAACAATCGAACTGGATGTTAGTGGTTGTTACCCTGTCACAACCTCAAATGGGCTCTGGTTTGTTGCCTCACTCTTTTATAAGTTGTAGGAAAACTGTGCAACATCTAGCAACTTTGGCAAGTCTCGTTGTGTGGCACTCACATAGTGCCTGAGGTAAACCTCCAATAGTCCATTCACACGCTCAGTTTGCCCATCGGTCTGTGGATGCATGCTGGTGAAAAACTTCAAGTTTGACCCCAACAGCTTGAACAACTCAGTCCAGAACCTGCCCATGAAACGCCCTATCCCGATCACTAACAATGGTCCTTAGCACTCTCCAGTACTTAACCATGTTCTTCAGGAAAAATCGAGCTGCCTTCTCGACTAGGCAGTCCTTGGTTGCTGGAATGAAGATTCCATACTTGGAAAACCTGTCCATCACTACCATGATGCTTCCAAACCCCTCTGCTTTGGGTAGACTGACTATAAAGTCCAGAGAAACACTCTCCCATGGTCACTCTGGCACTGGTAATGGCTCCAAGAGATCGTATGGTTTCTTGAGCTCCACCTTGTCCTGTTGGCACATAAGACAAATCTTCACATAGCCCTTCATATCATCCTTCATGTGCGGCCAATAGTACTGGTCCTCGATCAATGCCAAGGTGCGGCTCACTCCTGGGTGTCCAGCCCACCTTGAATCATGACACTCTTGCAAAATTTCCTTGCGGAGCTTCCCATGCTACGATACAAATAGTCTACTACCCCTGGTGTACAACAAACCATCATGCACCCAAAATCGCCTAGTTTTACCTTGCTGGGCATACTCCATAAGAGCCTTGGCTGTAGGATCATGTGCAAGTCCTTTTTTGATGTGCGGCACTAGTGACCCCTCTGGTTGGCTAATGGCAACAAGGTTAGCCTTCCTGCTCAGGGTGTCTTCCACTAGGTTCACCCATTTTGGCTTGAACTCCATCTGAAAGTCAAATTTTGCAAGAAAATCTTACCATCTCGCCTGCTTAGGGGACGGCTTCTTTTACGTCTGAAAGTAGCTGGTCGCCACATTGTCCGTCCTAACCACAAACCTCGACCCCAATAGGTAATGGTGCCAAGTGCGCAAGTAGTGCACCACTGCAGTTATCTCCTTCTCTTGACCGTGTACTTACGCTCAGTCTCATTCAGCTTCATGCTCTCGAACGTGACTGGACGTCCTTCATGCATCAACACGCCCCCTATGGCAAAGTCTGATGCATCCGTATACACCTCATACTTCTTGGCATGATTTGGTAACGCCAAGACTAAATCTTCGACATAGCCTGCTTCAACTTATCAAAGGTTTCCTGGTGCCCTGCACTCCACTCCCATGCTCTCCTTTTCTTGAGCAAGTCAGTCAATGGTGTGGCTATTGCTGAGTGACCTTTGATGAAGCACCTATAATAGTTGACCAACCTAAGGAACGATCTCAACTCAGTGACCTTGGCTGGCGGTTGCCACTCCAGGATGGCATGCACCTTGCCTTCATCCATGTGTATCCTGCCACTTTCCACTATGTGGCCTAAGAACGGGATCTCCTGTTGGGTGAATAAGCACTTCTCCCTCTTGACAAATAGCTTGTGCACCCGTAACACCTCAAACACCTATCTCAAGTGGTCTACATGCTCTCCCAAAGTCTGGCTATAGATCACAATGTCATCCAAATAAACCACAACAAATCGATCAAGGAATGACTGAAGTACCTTATTCATAAGGGTGCAGAATGTTACTGGGGCATTAGTGAGTCCGAAAGGCATCACCAAGAACTCATACGAACCATACCGAGTGACACATGCTGTCTTTAGCTCATCTCCTCCGTGATCCTAACTTGGTAGTAGCCTGACCTCAAATCCAACTTGGTGAACCACCTCGAACTCCCAAGTTGGTCGAACAAGTTCACAATGAGTGGGATAAGGTACTTGTTCTTGACGGTCAGCTTGTTCAAAGCTTGATAGTCTATGCACAGCCGTAACGACCCATCATGCTTGCACTGGAATAGATTCGATGCACCATATGGTACCTTTGATGGCCTAATGAAACCAGCATCAACTAACTCTTTGAGCTACTTCCTCAACTCTTCCAACTCTGGTGGGGACATTAGGTGAGGGGCTCTAACTGGTGGCTTGGCCTCGAACACCAACTCGATCTTATGGTTCACCTCCCTCTTTGGTGGTAGCTAGCTAGGCAACTTTGCAGGCATCACATCACTAAAGGTCTTCAGCACCTTTAGCACCTCCAAAGGTGACTCAGTCTCCTTCTCTTTTGGTTTCTCATACTTCAGGGATGCCAAGAAGGTGTCTTCTTCCCTACTTATCGCATTGGCAAATTGGATGGCTGACACCACCCATGACCTAACTACAGACCCTCTTCTCAATGGCACTAGGCATTGGCACCGTGCATCCAGGATGCAAACACAATCGACAAAAGGCACAAAGAGGACGTTAATCCAAACAAGGAAATCCAACCCAATCATAAACTGATAGTCATCAAGGGGTATTACCTCTATGGTCTCCTTACCTTTCTAGTCTTCAAGTTGCAACTCCACTCCCTGTGCTACTCCAATGGCTGAAACCTCATTGGAGTTCACCGTTTTAATGGTACCAATCCCTTTCTGCACCTTTAGTTCGAGCTTCTGGGCTCTATCACCTGAATAAAAAGATGTGAGGCACCTGTGTCCACTAGTGTGCTCACCTTTTGACCCGTAACCATCAGATCCATAAACATCAAGCCCTTTGGCTTGCGGTTCCCCTTACTCTAGATAGCATTGAGCACCAACGACCCAAGCTTTGCTGCCCCTAACTTTGGCTCCTCGTCAGACTCCTTTTGTGGGTAATTCCACGTTATGTGGCTCCCTTCACATAGGTAGCATGCTAGTGGCTCTAGGTCCCCTTTGCTTTCCACTTGCCTAGTGGTGGCTTCCTCTCGCCATCCTTGGTTGAACGGTCTCGATCCCTATCATTGGACTCCCAGTCACAGTCTTTCCCCTTAGACTACTTCTTTCGATCCCTATCGTCCCCGCCCTTACCCTTAGGCTAGAAAGACTCAAACTTGTTCAGAAGCTTAAACTCTATCAAGGACTCAGTAGTAGTTATGGCTTTAGCCAAGTCATGAACTCTCTTATGTTGAAGCACATGCTTCACCCACGACTTCAGCCCAACCATGAAAGTAAATAAGGCATCTTTCTTACCTAGATTCAAGATTTGTAGCATCAGTTCAGAGAATTTTTGGACATACTCCCTTATGTCCCCTTATTTGCTTAGCCTGCATAACTTTGCCTACACCTCATCATCGGCATATTCCAAGTAAAATTACTCTCTAAACACTTTTTGGAACTCTGCCCAGGTTCCAATCTTGGCGCTCTCACGCCTGACATCATCACACCTGCGCCTTCACCATAACAAGGCTACATCAGTGAGATACATAGCAGCAGTGCTTACCTTTATCGCCTCGTCCTGCATGCCCATGGCCTGGAAGTACTGCTCCATACCCCATAGGTAGTTGTCTACTTCTTTGGCCACCCTAGTCCATTTTAACTCCTTAGGCTTAGGGACATCCATTCTGGACTTGGACACTCCAGCAAACATGCCATTCCCAATGGTAGTCTTGCAAGCAATGAGCTCACTGGCAAGCTCCTCCATCCGTTGACGATGGCCTCCATACCATCACATAAGGTCAGCACTTCAGCCTCAAAGGCCTCATTCCTTTGGGTGATCACGTCTATGTTTTCGTTGAGAGTAGCTTGCAGCTCACCTTAGATCTCTTCCCCCATGGAGTCTAGCGATGCAATGTGAGTCTCCACTTTCTCAAGCTTTTCCCTCATGTCGCCCATGGTCACCTCCATCTTGGCCAGCCTACCATTCATAGTAGACCATATGTCTCTTGAACTGGCTTTTCTACCTCTTCCATGCCCCTACACTTGGGCCTCTGGTTGTTGGTTAGCAACGTCGCTTTAGGATGCCATCTCTTCAATCACGATTTAACCTGTACAACACAAACATGCAAAATCGAACTTGCTCTGATATCAACTATCACGGGCTCTGACCTCAGACTCAGAGTCCAGGTTGCCTTAGGCTTGGAATCTCCTTCTTTATGCATATGTCAGCCTAAAACATAAGCGTGCGGGCACTAGAACAATAAGAAGAGCTGATTACGCAAGTTAAAGAGAAACAAGATAACAAGTTAGAATGCTAGAATATGCTGTGTATTCACTGAAATAGAAGTGTTTGATGGTGTAAAAATGAGGGTGGAGCAGCCCTTTATTTATAGTTGAGGCTCCTACTACACTTAACGGCAATATCCCTAGAATAAAGGTTAAAATCATGGGATTACACATATTACAATCAATCAGGATTCTAACTCCAGATTTCTAAGGTCAACCAAATCTACCAAGAGGCTTTTGCTGATCCTGCAAGCTTCCAGAATGTTCGCTTGCATATCTAGCTCCTTGGGCCCTTCTGGATATGCTGCGAGTAGCCTACATGCCAGGCTTTGGCCTCACGGGATGACTTATAAGCTAGGCGAGTGTTCTGACCTTGTCTTTTAGGCCTTACACGTAAATACCTGCCAGCGCACCTGGTGGCGGGCCTCAACCTCTGGTTCACGTGCTGGTGCGCCTGATGTGCCTGGCGTGCCCACCCAGGATGTGACACGAGCACATGCCTCGACCACTTTTAGCACAAGCCGGCCCTTGGTGCGGGCACTTACCTTGATCACCGTCGGCATGTGCCATGCCTCGATCAGCATCGGTAGAAGATGATCCTTGGTATGGGCGGTTGCCTCGAACACCATCGACACATGCTGGGCCTTTGTGCGGGTAGATACCTCAACCAACATCGGTGCATGCATGCCTCAATCAGCAAGCGCACAAGCTGGAATCGGTGTTGGACCTACCTCGATCAGCATTGGTAGAAGATGGCCCTTGGTGTAGGCAGTCGCATCGAACACCATCGGCATGCACTGGCCTTTGGTGCGGGCACATGCCTCGACAACCATCGGCACTTGCTCACCCTTGGTGCAGGATATGCTTGTGTTGGAGAAAGTGCCCCCATTTTAGACACTTTAACATCTACTGGTAGCATATCTATAAAATCTCTAATGCTCTTTAAGGGGTGGTGGTCCGGTACCCTCTCACCCCCCACGAGGGGAGTAGGTGTGCGTGATGGGCCTCCCATTGCGTACACCCAGGGTAACGTCCCTTGAGCAAAATACAAGGTGTGCATGCTTTTCGACCATTTTGTTAGGTGACTGCTTGTTCCAATAACCGACAGGTGCCCATGACCTCGACCGATTGGCGTGTATACGAAAAAGAAGAGCCAAGCTTGAGCCCGTGCACGTGGTGGATGCTACCCTAGACCCCAAACCAAGTCCTTAAATCGAGCAACGGCTCCCTAGGGTGGTGTGAGCAGAAGCTGTGGTTACGGGCTTGGCCTAGCTAAGTCTCTCAACATTTGACAGTTTCTCGATCCCTTCTCATCGACCACAAAAAAGCCTTGGCCTCGACGAGGTCGTGCACACAGCCAATGCTACACAAGATCCCAGGAACAAGTCCCTAAATTGGGCAATGTCCCCCTAAGGTAATGTCAGTGGAGCTCGCGCGTGCGGTCCCGGCTAGGCTAAGCATTGGTTGTATGGTGCAGTTGTTGCCTGTCGGATGGTAGGGGTAGTCTCGTGGCCCTTGCTTGTGTTTTTCTTGTGCTAAACGGTTGTGGCGTGGCCTCACAAGTCACTTCTTCCGCTTGCTTATGGAGTAATCGATCGGGTGGGTTATGGACCAACGTGCGTGGATGTTGCCACTTGTATGCAATGGGCATAATAGTGGTGCTATGGTTGTGCATGTTGGCAGGCTCCATGCTTGATGCATCGAACTGTCAACCCATCATCCTCTTCAATCTCCCCCCATACGATCGTGGTACCTTGAAGGTATGATCGAGATCCTGTGCTGCATACCTGAATCGATGCAAATCGGATGTCTCAACATCTCTCATCCATTTTGTGTCCCGAGAGGCTACTGGTCAGATGTCAATCGTGGTCGGTGTCCCAAGCGCGCCACCCAAACCTTCATGGTAGTGTTGATGCACCGGTGTTCGATCGTGCTCTCGAATGCAGAACGTTTAGCGAGCGTGAGCTCTCGACCCCCGTTCATTTGATGCTATGCATTTCACGTACTTGACATACACGATGCTTGCGCTTTGCGTTGGGCTCTCTCCATTGCTTGGTCGATGCATCGAGGCCCACACGGTGCCAACGTCCTGAAGGAATGCTACTTGGTTGATCCTGCCAGTAATCATATACTTGTCTCAAAGATTAAGCCATGCATGTGTAAGTATGAACTAATTCAGACTGTGAAACTACGAATGGCTCATTAAATTAGTTATAGTTTGTTTGATGGTATCTACTACTCGAATAACCATAGTAATTCTAGAGCTAATACATCCAACAAACCCTGACTTCTGGAAAGGATGCATTTATTAGATAAAAAGTCAACGCGAGCTATGGCTGTTGCTATGATGATTCATGATAACTAGACGGATCGCACGGCCTTTGTGTCGATGACGCATCATTTAAATTTTTACCCTATCAACTTTTGATGGTAGGATAGTGGCCTACTATGATTGTGACGAGTGACGGAGAGTTGGGGTTCGATTTCGAAGAGGGAGCCTTAGAAACGGCTACTACATCCAAGGAAGGCGTAGGCGCGCAAATTACCCAATCCTGACACGGAGAGGTAGTGACAATAAATAACAATATCGGGCTCTATGCGTTTGGTAATTGGAATGAGTACAATCTAAATTCCTTAACGAGGATCCATTGGAGGGCAAGTCTAGTGCCAGCAACCGTGATAATTCCAGCTCCAATAGCGTATATTTAAGTTATTACAGTTAAAAAGCTCATAGTTGAAACTAGGGTTAAGTCATCCGATCTACTCGTCCCTACTATCGACGATGCATTCCTGGACTTAATTGCCTGGGTCGTTCCTTCGGTGTTGTTACTTTGAAGAAATTAGAATGCTCGAAGTAGGCCTACGCTTGTATACATTAGCATGGGATAACATCATAGGATTTCGGTCCTATTGTGTTGGCCTTCGGGATCAAAGTAAAGATTAACAAAGACATTTGTATTTCATAGTCAGAGGTGAAATTCTTGGATTTATGAAAGATGAAAAACTGCGAAAGCATTTGCCAAGGATGTTTTCATTAATCAAGAATGAAAGTTGGGGGCTCGAAGACGATTAGATACCGTTCTAGTCTCAACCATAAACGATGCCGACCAGGGATCTACGGATATTACTTTTAGGACTCCGCCAGCACCTTATGAGAAATCAAAGTCTTTGGGTTTCGGGGGGAGTATGGTCGCAAGGCTGAAACTTAAAGGAATTGATAGAAGGGCACCACTAGGAGTGGAGACTGTGGCTTAATTTGACTCAACACAAGGAAACTTACTAGGTTCAGACATAGTAAGGATTGACAGACTGAGAGCTCTTTTTTGATTTTATGGGTGGTGGTGCACGGCCGTTCTTAGTTGGTGGAGCGATTTGTCGGGTTAATTCCATTAACGAACGAGACCTCAGCCTGCTAACTAGCTACGTGGAGGTGATCCTTCGTGGCTAGCTTCTTAGAGGGACTATGGTCGCTTAGGCCAAGGAAGTTTGAGGCAATAATAGGTCTGTGATGCCTTTAGATGTTTTAGGCTGCACGCCTGCTTCACAAATGTATTCAACG
>NW_019167949.1:11089899-11184315 GCF_002303985.1 Durio zibethinus | reverse complement strand
TACTTGCCAAATGGATTGAGCTTGTATCATAATGTATAGATCTGTGGACCTACTGCTAGATATGGATTAAAAAAGTCACCACTAATCTTTTTTATTTAGGTGTGATTGTCCACCTGATTGAAACTGTCCTATTTAAAAAGGAATCCCAATATTGACTTAGGTATTTTTAAATAATAAATTCTGACCTACGAAATCAGAGTTTAGGTTCAAGAGTATGATTACGCATGGAGAAGGTTATAGTACCCCCACAACGCCTATCCACAAGATGGTACTAGTTTGATTCCAAATTATCCAAGCCTTATAAAATGTTTATGCTTTTACCAAAATATTCAATATTGAAAATTAATCTTAAAATTGTCCTAATAGTTTGGTAGTAATTTAAAATAATTCTCTCACCTCAAGAGTATTCATGAGGACTATTATCCCACTCTAAAGAGGCTCCATCGTATTTTATTCTGAAAAATTAGTAAAGTCTCCCAATAGTTTGATAGAACTTAGTTTGAAGCAGATCT
Organism: Durio zibethinus; assembly: GCF_002303985.1. The sequence continues at coordinate 11,183,803 of NW_019167949.1, read as the reverse complement.
CCCAACAGTTTGGTGAGATTTTATTGTAAAAAAAATTGTAAAATTTTGAGAATTTCATCAAATCTCTCAATAGTTTGGTAAGACTTAATTTAGAAAGCAATCCTCCAATAGTTTGAAAGATAAAAATTATTTATTTATTTATTTATTTATTAATATTTTATTATTTTGAAAAAATGATTTTTTGAATTTCTCAATAGTTTGGTGGATTCCATTTTAAAAAATTAAATCCATGAAAATTCTCCAATAATTTGGTAAAATTTATCAATTTATTTTGTAATGATTTTATTTGAAAAAGATTTTTTTTATTATTGAAAGGATTTTTTTGTTTTTATACATTTTTTGAAAACTTATTTGAAAAGATTTTTTGTTTTTTGTTTTATTTTTTAGTAAGAAAATATTTTTTTATAAATATCGAATTACTAAATAAGATAAATAATTAAAAACCAGTAAAATAGAATAATAAAAAAAAACTAAAAATAAAATATGAAAATAAAAAATAAAATAAAAATGAAAAAGCAAGCCTTACGATCGGATTGGGTCGGGTCAGTATGTGGGTTGATGCGTGGGTCTATGGGTCAGAGCTCGAATCCTGGGCTGCCAAAACGTTACCATTTTGGACCAATATAAAAGCAATCCTTTCATGTTTTTATCCCAAATGCCTCTGCTCTCTTTTTAGAGCCTTAAATGCTTTCTAAAACCTCGCTGAAACCCTACCAGAAACTAGAAATTCTTGCTGGCTTTTGGAAAATCCCACCAAAAAGTTCATATTCCATTGAAAAATTCATACTCCACCAAACAATTCATTAAAAATTCCCTAAAAAAGTTTTAGATTTTCCAAATTTTCAAAGATTATTTCAAAAATCTTTCAGCAACTTAAATTAAACTCAAGAAACCTAAACTAATCCCAGAAGTTTCAAACCAAACTTAGAATTCCTACCTTCAAAATAACCAAAAATTCTAGAAACTAACCCCTAGAAAAATTTCCTAAAATTCTAACACCCTTAGCCTATCTCTCCTAAAATCCACTGTCTAAAAAAATCCTTTCAATTTATAGGCATCCTGAAAACAATTTTTTAGGAGCGAACAAAATCAATCCCAGGGTTCAAGCCTGGATTGGTTTTGTTCAAGTATGATTTGTGGCTAGATTCTTGCTGGCTTGTTTAGATTAAATGAAAATCCTTTGATTTGGGTTATAATTGATCCTTTGACCGAATTCAATTCTAGATTTTCATTTTTGATTGTCAGATAGAAAGAATCAACAAGAAATAAATGGAAAAAAAATAATAATATGGTATAATACTATACAATATACTAATAATAAAATGATAATGATAATATAACAAAAATAATAAAATACAATCTAATTGACCCCAGACACGATCTGATTGACCTCGGACACAAATAGGTGTCTACAGCTGCGCCTCTTTGCATATTCCTATTAGACAGGGATGATGCAAAGACCTAGACACCCACTTTGTTTCAATAGTCAAAGCAATAAATTGAAATGATAGGGACTAAGCCGTAAGTCAAGAAAATTATTGAAATTAAAAAGTCGAGAAGATGATTTGGACTGAGTCGAGATCAAAAAGTAAAAAAAATGATTTGGACTAAGTCGAGATCGAATGACTGAGATGATGCCGTAATTTTGAAAAGATAAAATGACCAAGACCAAGTCAAGATCGAATGACTGAGATGAAGCCGCAAGTTTGGAAAGATAAAGTGACCAGGACTAAGTCAAGATTGAAGATGACTGACCAAAACGAAGCCGCGAGTCAGGAAATGATTAGAACTGAGTCTAGAACAAATGACTAAAATGAAACCATGAGTCTAAAGATAAAGTGACCAGAACTGAGTCGAGGTCAAAGATGGTTGATCAAAATGGAATCGCGAGTCAGAAAATGATCTGGACTGAGCCAAGATCAAATGATCAAAACGAAACTACGAGTCTAAAAGATAAAGCAACCAGGATCGAGCCAAGGTCAAAGATGATTGATCGAGATGGAATCGTGAGTCAAGAATGATCTGGGCTGAGCCAAGATCGAATGACCAAGATAAAATTACAAGTCCAAGGATAAAATAACCAGGATCGAGTTAAGGTTGAAGATGGCTAATCGGGACAAAACCACAAGTTAGAAAATGATATGGACTAATCCAAGATTGAATGACCGGAATGAAATTGCAAGTCTAAAGATAAAGTGGCAATGACTGAGTCGAGGTCGAAGATGGCTAACTGAGATAGAACCATGAGTTAGAAAATGATCTGGACTAAGCCGAGGTCGAATAACCAAGATAAAACTATGAGTCTAAAGATAAAGTGACCAAAATCGAGTCAAGGTCAAAGATAAATGATCAAGATGAAATTGCAAGTTAGGAAATGATCTGGCTTGAGCCAAGATTAGATGACTGGGACGATGCCACAAGTCAAGAAAACATTTTGGACTGAGCTGAGATTGGAATGAGTGATAAGTGATAATGCGACATTGCAAATGCACGTTCTATCTAGGATGCAAATATAAACATAATGAATATAATGCTAATGTCATGAAATTTCAATTGTGGTGACAAGGTTCTCAAGACTTCACCAGTTCTTTTTAGCTTCTTGGTATTAATAATCTCAAAGTAAATTTTGTCAATCGATTCATGTCATTCTTCTTGTCTGGTCATAATTAACGGGCCATATCAACCAATCTATTAATGAATTGGATCATCTCGTTTGCCCCCTTATAAATCATTTTCTCATACTTCTTTCATTTATCTAATCTTGGATTTATTTTTAAAAAAAAATGAAAAACTCTTTGTGAAACATGTCATTCATTTATTTGCCATCATTCAAATAGGTCTTTTGTTCATTCAAAGAATGTTTATTTAGTGAAGGATAAAAAAAATAGGTCTTTATTATTGAAAGGACAAAAGTTAGGGTCAAGAGCAACTTAAGGGTGAACAAAGGCAAAATGCTATGATTTATTCAAATGGGACATTGACATCCAAAATAATGATTGTTTAGACAATTTTGAACTCCAAATGTGACTCCATCAGTATCATCTTCATTCTTAGGACTCTCATATAGAACTATGTCTCCAAGTTTCCATCTTTACTTAAACTACCCTTTTGGGTTTTCAGTTTAAGTCTTCATTTTTCCTCATTTGTCTCTTTTTCTTTTTTCCTACCCTTTTTCTTTTTTCTTTTTTTTTTCACACCTTTTTCTCATTTTTCATTTCTCTTTCCCCCTTTTATTCATTAATGGTGCTTTGATCAAAGCTTCACATAATCCAATGGCAAATCTGGCCCAATTCAATTCATGATTCTCTAAATCAAGTATTCACATTTGATCAAAATAGACTTTTATGAGATGTAACATAGGTTAGGGTAAAGGGTGCCAAAGAAAGGGATAAAATAGGCTCAAATTATATTTGAAGGGTAATCAAACCAAGGATCATCTCTTTATATGGAGCATTTTGACATTTTGCCTTATCAATTTTTTTTTTTGTGAAGCATCTTGGTATTTTGCCCCACCAAATTTTTTTTTCTTTTTTTTTTTTGTGGATGTTGGCATTTTTCCCTCATTAACCTCTCCTTCATTTTTTTTTTCATTTGTCAAAAAAACTTGAGCACAAAAAAGCTTTGCCCCTAAAATCACTAAACATGAACAAGTTTCTCAAACTTTGCCCCCAGTGTAGGGGTGATCCTTGGTTAGGGTTCTTTAAAAAAAAATTTTAACAGGCTAAAATGGGGTAGCAAAGGATAATTTTATTTTTTTACATGATAAAAGAAAGATGGCCATTTCTCATTTCGATCATGAATACTCTCAATGAAAAATATTTATTGATTAAGAATAGATTTATGAATGGACAATTGCAAGAATCATATGTTACATCATTTTGCAAAAATCTTTTGGAAAATCTTCCCCAGATTTGTCCCTTTATTCAATAGTCCTAATAGACCAACAATCTTAAATTTATCAAATAAATGGTGTTTCCAAAGTCGAATCCTGAATTATTATCATAACTGTCTGAACGTTCATTATTTGGAATCAAAGAATGGATATGGGAAAAAGATATAAGAAGGTAAAAGTAGATAATGGGTACTCACATAAAAAAAATCATCAAAATGCATCAAACATGTTACTTTATTAAAATAATGAAAAATAAGATGAAGTCCAAGTGCATAAAAAGATCTATATTCTCAAGAACTCTAAGATGATAGGCAGTTTCAATCAGCCTCCCTAAAATTATGCCCTTGGATGCCGTGTCTCCATTAGTATCAAAATTTACCTACCCTTTTTTTATCAGATTTTGCATCATACATTTCAAATAGATGCAATTTCTAATAGAATGGCTTGCCACCCCAAAATAATAGTCACAGTAGGTAGTAGGGTCATACCATTTGGGATAGAGAGGTTCGAGTTATTTTGTAAGAACAAGAGCAATCAAATGGTTCTTGTAAAGTTCTTGGTATAAATCTACATAACTCATAGGGATATGGTCAAATATAGGCTTTTTTTGGTTTCGTGATTCTTGCACACCACTTGTCAGGGTAGTTGGATGAACGAAAGGCCTAAGAAGTGATGGATAAGAATGTCATGGAGTTAATTGGTACACTGCCTCAAAAGCACAACTTGTAAGTGAATGATATATGGGATAGATTGGCTAAGGGTATTTTTTAAATTGCTACCTGTCGAAACTTATAGCTTGAGTCTCACTTTCTTTTTTCTTAGACATCTTTTTAGCAGAATACTTTTCTTCTTCCAATTTATTGCTCTTGATCGCATTTTCAATGATCTTTCCTAAAATCACCATATCGATAAAATTCTTAGTTGCATTCCCTATTATTTTCTCATAGTATGATGATTTGACAGTGCTTACAAATAACACTATTATTTTTTCTCTATGAGCAACAACATCTCGCCATTTTTGGGCATACTCCTTGAAAGACTCAGATGTTTTCTTCTCCATGCCTTGTAATGAAAGGCAATTAAGAGCCATGTCTATAATGTGGCGGTATGGATTAATGAAAGATCGAGTCAAATCTTTCCATGATTTAATGCGAGTCTTATCCAATTGGACAAACCACCTTGCAGCAGACCCAGTTAAACTGTCCTGGAACACATGCATCAGTAGTTTCTCATTATTGGCATTACTGCCATCTTATGACAATACATTGTGATGTGTGTAATGGGGCATTTGGTACTGTCATACTTTTCAAATTTGGTACCTTAAATTTTGGAAAAATCTTAATATCTGAAACTAGACAAAGGTTGATGGCATCCATGGATCCATAGAAATCAATGCCTTCTATAGCCTACAATTTTTCCTCAATTATGCTCATAGCTTGATCAATTTTAAAATTTTCCAAAGATGTAGCTGCCTATAATTTTTCTTTCTCTTTTGTCTCATCCAAAGTAGGGAGTTGAATGGGTTCAACTGCATTTTTAGTGAAAATATGATTATTATAATTCTGGACATTCTTATGACTGGGTGCATAAGTCATTCTCGAATGGTTGTAATTTGGAATGGTTGCCTGTTGTGGTTGAAAAATTGAGGCAGTTTAAGTCTGATATGGATCAAAACCTAAAGGATATGTTAATTCAATAGCTTCAAGTGAAGCATCTTCCTCTATTGCCTTTCCTCCGTTTCCATTTTCCAGAGCTTTCATAATTTTGTTTAATTTTCCTTCAAGTATCTCCTAGGCCTTTTTTATCTTTTCAAGACACTTGCATTATCTTGCTCCATTTTCTTGGCTCTAGCCCAAGTGTAATACTAGTGTTGAACTATCCTTGAACCTTGATTTCTCACAATTATGGCTCAAATTTAGAATGATGTTTTGGACATATAAGATTATGCATAAGAATGAATGCATGCATACACAATGAAAAAGTTAATAAGTATAATATGTAGTCTGCATGTATGTTTATGAATATGCATAAAAGCAAAGAAATAAAAAGAAAATAAGAAAATCAGTTTGTTACCTCAATAAAAAAGAATAAATACTACAAAGCAAGTAAAATAACAACATGACCCTAAATTTTGGGTTAACTATAAAAGGTGGAAGGACATGGCTCTATCTATAGTTAGGCTATTAAAGTTAACTATATGCAGTTTGAATTACTTCTAACAGGTTCTTAAATTATTCCTTATATCATAGTCCATCACAAACTAGTAAAGCACCCTGATCCTCACCCATTATAGGTTACAAGTGAAAAAGGTTAAATCTAAGTGAGAGTATTTCGCAGGCCCATACTGTCATAATGTAAAGATCCATGGACTTACCGCTAGACATGGATTAGAAGAGTCACCACCAATCATTTTTTATTTAGGTATGATTGGCCACCTAATTGAAACTGTCTTATTTAAAGAAGAATCTCAAGTTGACTTAGGCATCTTTAAATATTAGATTCTGATATATGAAATCAGAGTTTAGGTTCGAGAGTACGTTTATGTATGAGAAAAGTTATAGTACCCCTATAATGCCCATCTATAGGATGGTACCAGTTTGATTCCAAATTATCTAAGCCTTAAAAAATGTTTATGCTTTTACTAAAATATTAAATATTGAAAATTAGTCTTAAAATTGTCCCAATAGTTTGATAGCAATTTAAGATAATTCTCTCACATTATGAGTATTCATAGGGACTAGTATCCATTCTGAAGAGGCTTTGTTGTTGGATTTATTAATTTATTTTATTCTAAAAAAATTAGTAAAATCTCCTAATATTTTGTAGGACTTACTTTGAAGCAGATTTCTCAATAGTTTGGTGAGATTTTATTGTAAAAAAATTTGTAAAATTTTGAAAATTTCATTAAGTCTCCTAATAATTTGGTAAAACTTAATTTGGGAAGCAATCTTCCAATAGTTTAGAGGATAAAAATTATTTTTTATTATTATTATTTTTTTGAAAAAAAAATATTTTTGGAATCTCCCAATAGTTTGGTGGATTCCATTTTTAAAAAATTAAATCTATGAAAATTCTCTAATAATTTGGTAAAATTCATGAATTTATTTTGTAAGGATTTTATTTGAAAAAGATTTTTTTTATTATTGAAAGGATTTTTTTTTGTTTTTATACATTTTTTTAAAAACTTATTTGGAAAGATTTTTTTTATTTATTTTTCAATACAAAAAGATTTTTTTTATAAATATTGAATTACTAAATAAGATAAATAATTAAAAACCAGTAAAATAGAATAATAATTATAAAACTAAAAATAAAATCTTAAAATATGAAAATAAATGAAAATCAAAAAATAAAATAAGAATAAAAAAGGAAACCTTGCGATCAAGTCGAGTCAATAAGTGGGTTGATGCGCGGGTCAATAGGTCAGAGCTCAGATCCTGAGCTGCCAAAATGCTACTGTTATGAGCAGTATAGAAGTAATCCTTCCGCATTTTTATCCCAAATGCCACTACTCTCTCTTTCTCTCTCAAAACCCTTAAATGCTCTCCCTTCTCTCTAAACCCTGTCAAAACCCCACTAGTAACTAGAAATTGTTATCTGTTTCTAGAAAATCCCACCAAAAAGTTCATATTCCACCAAAAAGTTCATCAAAAAATTCATACTCCACCAAAAAATTCATGCTCATCCCTGAAAACCCAAAAATTCCCAAAAAAGTCCCAGATTTTCTAGATTTTCTCAGATTCTTTCAAAATTCTTCCAGCAACTTAAATCAAACTCCAAAAACCTAAATCTAATCCCAGAAGCTTCGAACCAAACTCAAAATTCCTAACTTCAAAAGAACCAAAAATTCTAGAAACTGACTCGCAGAAATAATTTCCCAAAATTCTAATAGCCTCAACCTATCTCTTCTAAAATCCCTTCAATTTATAGGCATCCTGAAAACAATTTTTTGGGAATGGATAGAATCAATCTCAGGGTTTAAACCTGGATTGGTTCTGTCCAAGCATGATTCATGGCTAGATTTTTGCTAGCTTGTCTGGATTAAATGAAAATCCTTTGATTTGGTTATGATTGATCCTTTGACTGAATTCAATTTCAGATTTTCATTTTTGATCGTCAGTCAGAAAAAATCAATAAGAAATAAATGGAAATAAGAAAAAAATTATAATAATAATATGGTATAATACTATACAATATACTAATAATAATATAACAAAAATAACAAAATATGGTCCAATTGATCCCGAACATGATTCGATTGACCCTGGACACAGATAAGAGTCAACAGCTTAGAGAGTCCAAATGCTTGTAAATTTTCCTTCCTCCTTGCATAGCCAAATGTGATAGTGTCTTTGTGCAAGTCATTCTCTTCGTGGCTAAGCAAAAAACATGTTTTTTTTACAAATTCACCTTGGCCAAATGGATTGGGATTCAATTGGGCTTGTGCATACTTGAATATGGACCAATGGTTAGCGGCATTGTGATGACTAAGTGGGCCAAATGTGAGCTTTGCATGATTATATGCATGCCTTGCATGAAAATGAGTCTTAGGCTTGAAAAACCTAAAGCAATAAAATTAGCATGAAAAGCACCCAAAAATCATCCAAAAATTTAAATTTTAGCGCTATTTTGATATGTAAAATCTCTATATATTTTGGCGCTATCATAAAGCCAAACAAGAACAGATCCCAAATTTATATTTAATGGGGAAAATTTTATTATATTAATTACCAATAATATTAGTATAATAATTTTATATTTATATTGTGAACTATTATTTTACTTAATTTTTTATTTTTTAATACATTCATATACCTTTCAATATCATAAAGGACTCATGCTTAAGTATTTCTTTTTACAATTAAAGAAGTTTAAAACAAAAAAAGAAATGGATTTATTTCTAATCATTTTAATTACTTTTTTAATATTTAAATAATGATAAAATACAAAAATTATTAAAATTTTAAATAATTTCATAATGATTAAAATTAATTTTCAAGAGTTTTGTAAGGCAATGATAGCAACTAATATTATAGTAATTTTGTATGTTAAAAATAGTGTTAAAATTTAAATTTGGATAGATTTCGGTGCCATTAATGCCGCTTTTTGTGATTTCTAGGGTTTAAGTTCATGAAGTATGACTTTCATGGAATTCTTGCATGTAAGCATGCAAGATGCACATTCAACCATACCATGAAGCTAATAATCAAACCTTATTGGTCCATCATCACCAATCCATGCAGCCAACTGAAAAGGTGCTTCACATGCATAAAGACTCTACTCGCATTCGGTTATACCCATTCCAAGGAGAGATAAAATTCAAATGAAAAAGTTTAAGCCCCCAAAAACACTAGATAGGTTCGACCAAAAGTGTTTGAGCTCAAGGAGGACTCTTTTGCTTATCCTTTGAAGAATTATACACAGAATAAGCCTATAGCTATTTGAATTTGAAGAGTTTGGATAAGAAACAATTACTTTGTCTTGAATCCAAGCTTTAGCTGAACCTAGGATGGAGATTGAATCCAAGCAAGATCAAATGGCCAAGATGATATCCTAAGAGTCCCAATCAGCCAAGCACTCTAAAGACCAAAGAAACCATGTTCAGCCAACTCCTTAAAGATGAAAATCAACCTTATCCATTAACATTTGAATTAAATTCAACTTCTTGTAATCTTTATCCCTCTACCAAAGCTTATGCCTATAAAAAGGCATGGTCTTTTCACTTGTAAAAAGGTCAACTTTTCACCATTCTTTTGTTTCTCTTTTCTTTTCTTTTCTTTAGTTCTATTAGTTTTCTTAATTATTGGCTTAGGTGACTCTCATAACATTTAGGTTGGGAGAAGTTATCCATTAAACACAAAATTGAAGAATCACCACTAATCTTTTTTTAATTAGGTGTGATTGGTCACTTATGTGAATCTATCATTTTTAAGGTTATCCTAACCCTAAACTAAAGATTTTTAAAAAGAATAGGTTCTGGTCTACATCTCAGAACTAAGGTTCGGGAGTCGGTTATATACAAGGAAGGTATTAGCACCCCTTTATGCCCAAAATTGGTATCAAGTTAATTATATGCTATTTTGCCTAAGCTTTAATCAAACATGATTTTATATCATGCAAATCATTAATTCCAATTCTTTTTATTTATTTACACAACATGATCATACAAAAATTTTATAAAAATAAAATCATGCAATCATGCAAATATCATAAATATCATAAATATTATGACAATATATCACACAATCATGCAAATATCAAAATATCATGCTAAAATCAATCATGCAAAAATATCATGCAAATATCAGCATATCATGCAAATATATTAATAAATAACACAAATAAACATATTTCAATCATGCAAATATATTAACAAATCACACAAATAAATATATTAATAATCATGTGATTAATACCAATAATGCAATCATGCAAATAAATATACTAATAATTGTGTGAAATGTCAAACAATTATGCATTCATAAAAAATATAAAAGCATACAAATAAAATTCATAAACAGAATATGCAAATTATAAATTTCTAACCAAGGTTTTTTTCTTTTTCCAAATTGAACTAAAATTAATATCAAAAGAATAAAAAAATGAAATGAAAACAAAAATAAAAGATTAAATGAAAGAAACCTATGCCATTCATGAGTTGTGTCAATATTGCGAATTCGGGTCGATTTTCCAACACGCGTAGGTCCTTTTCTTCACAGCACTTCCTCCTTAGTTTCTTTGTTTAGCTTCTTTAATTTCCACAAGTTCTCTGACTTCTTTCTAACAAATTAAAGCACAACCTATTAAAATCTAGAATCCAACGAGATCTTCACCACCATCTATCAAAGGCCAATCAAACTTTTCCTTAATTCATCTTTTCCCTTTTTTTCTAAAAATTATTCAACCTAAAAAAGACTACCGAGCAACCTAGAAATTGGCATCTGCCACCATCACTGCTTGTTGTTTTTTGCCTTCTTTCTCTTTTCTTCTCTTTTTACCCAAAAGCTCCTCTTCAAATTTTCTCCAGAAACCCAAAAAAAATAAGCCTCCTCCTCAGCCACCGAAGATACCAAAGTCTCCACTCCCTTCTACTAATCACTTTACTTTTGAACCTGAAAGAATAGTCACCGCCCTAATAAACTTTCTCTGATTGTTTAGTAATTTAAAATCATCAACTATGATTGCTTGGTCCTTGTGTATGCTGTGGCTTTGCTGAATTCAGGTTGATTGGAAATTGTGACGCTGACTAATTGCTTGACTCTATTTGGTTTACTGAGGCTTTCAACATTGTTTGAAGTTTTGGATTGATGGGATTTCTAGGCAGCTTCTAATTTTTTATCTATGTTGAGGCTTTGGTGAATTCTTTGCTACTTGTGTTGTGGAATTTAGCTTTGAATTGCTTGAATGTCTGCTGCCAACTTTATTTTTGCTTGTTGATGATTTTTTGCTAACTATGTTTCTTGTTTTCTGAATTGATTCTTATGTCTTGTGTTTTGGATTTTTTGTGTTGTGAATTGCTTGTTTCAGGCTTCTAAATTGCTTGTATGGCTTCGATTTGCTGCTGGTTGCTTGGTGAAGCTCTATATTTGATTGTGATTGTCGAAATGGACTTTTTATTGCTTCTGAAAATCTATTACAAAACTGTGCCTGAAACTGCCTCTTTTGATAATTCAAAAACTTTACCTAATTTTTATCTTCAATGGCCACTAAATTGATTGTGTGGTAAATTGTTGAAAGGCCCCCCTTCGATTACCTTCTGTTTCCTTTCTGCCTCCCTTATGATAACAGATTGAGAGCCTTTTATAGGGATAAAATCAATTCAATTAGGAAAACCAATATTCCACTGAATCTAGCAAGATTTACAATATTGTGAATTTTTGTAATCTTTCCTTTTTGCAATAGATTGGGGCTTAAGAATCTCCCAAAAATATTATATCATTAAATTCTAAAATTCAAACTAAATCCAAGAATAATCTACCAATTTCCCATGTTTTTCTTCCTTCTATTTTTTATTTTTTTGAACCATTTACAATGACCAAACTAACAATAAAATTAAAATTAAAATTAAAATCAAATCAAAATTAAAATTCTTGAGCCTTAAAATTCACTCTTTGCATTAAAAGCCCAATTTACAATTGAAGCTCATTTCAATCTCAAAAAAAAATTTAAAAAAAAAAAAGATGTCTACAGGGACAAATTTGCTAATAACAAAATTGTTTTTAAACTTTCTTTTAATAAAAATATTCTTGCATACAATTCTAGTTTTTAAAAAGTTTTTTTTTTCTTTTATTGTTTTCGACAATCATTCTTATTTTCCTACTATAACCTTGTTTTCATGCAATCTTTGTTTTCTAATCATTATTTATTATAATACTAGTTTCGGCCATTACCCTTTTACATACAAGCTTACGGTTTCATGATACAATTATTGCTTACATTTTTCTGTTTATACAACCTTATTTTTGGCAATCTCTAGTTCCATTATTTTCAAGTTTTCAATCCTTACTTTCTCTGATTTAGTTTTAGCTATCATTTCATACTTATCAAATGACAATTGATGAAGTAAAGATCTAGGCCTACATTATTCTCATTCTTTCATTTGTTAGCCCTTAGATTTTTGTTTGTTGATAAAATATACAGCTTAAATGCCACCCACATTACCACTTTCTATGCCGCTGTCTTCCAGGTTTAAATTGTCAATATTTTTCACCAAAAAAAAAAAAAAAGTTGATAAAAGAAGGTATTATTGCATGCTCCTCTCTACAAGCATGGGCTTCGGAACATTCCTCTTTCGACCATTCAATCTAAAAAGTTTAACATGAAAAAAAATGTTGATATTTATAAAAAATAAAATTTTATAAACGGTTTAAAAACCTATCACATATTATTTTTAAATATATTAAAAGTAAAATTACTATTATAAAAAATATATATGATGATATTTTAACGCTATATTTTAACGCTTCTTGCAAAGTTTTTTTTTTTTTTTGTCAAGAACAATATACATCACTTGTTAAAATCTTTGAAGTTTAAAATACACAAGTAATGTTTGATATCATTTTTAAGATTACCGTAGTGATTTAATTACTACGGTGATAAAATTACAAAAGTAATTTATAACATAAAACCTTTAGAATAAGTGATTAAAAAAACTAATTTCTTAAAATTTTTAGTGTCTACCTTCTTGGGGTGATTTTAACTATATTTTTTCATGAAGGTAAATTAGTTAAAAATTAATATTGAAAATTACTTCTCTAATAAAATTTTCTCATCTTTTAAATTGAGAATCATATCACTCTCTAAAATAATGATCTTATCACCCCAATAATTTAATATCATTATCACATAGGATTTCTAAATTGCTACCAAACAAAACAATGTAATTACTGAATACAAATAATCATAATTTTTAAATGGATAAGCTCATACCAATCACTCTCTTAATTAATAGTATATAAAAATAAACTTTTGTAATTATTTTTTTGTATTCAATGAGAAAAATATATTATACATAAATATTTTAAAATAATATTTTAACTAATTTTATTATACCCTGATAAATAGCGTAACTCAAACTATTGATAACATTTATAATATTATATATAATAATAATAAATTTATATTAAATACAGTAATTGATAAAGCATAGAGGTTTTACTTTTTAATTTGGTCTACGCATCAATAAAAAAAAAAAGAAAAAAAGAAAGAAAGAAAATTTTAGATGTTTCAGATAATTAAAATTCTACATGTATAAAACAAATTTTTATGTCTACTTTTTACTTTTTTTTTAGTTCCTATTCGCATATGGCAGCTGATACGAGCTTATTGAATTATTAAGTAAAGATGTGGCTTAAAATTCTAGATTTATGTTTCATTGTATGTGTTGGTTATGTTTCATTGTATGTGTTGGTTATTCGATTTTATCTTAAAACATTTTCAATTACATGTTGATTCATTAGTCGGCTTGTTTGTTTAATTTAATTCTGGAATTTTTATATATATAATACTTAATTATAATTATAATTTTTCAATTTGTAATTTATAAATATTAATAATGAGAGTCTTTTGGATTGAAAATCGCTTTGGGCACTCTTTCTGAAGGCTAGTTTTAGTAGTGGAGACTGAATAATTATGGTTGATTTTATTTATTTATGATTAGTTTTTACTTAAATATAATAAAAAAAAACTATATAAAAATATAATTCAACTAGTTTGTAACTTGTGTAATATATGAATTAATTTTATTTATTAAGTAAAATATTTTAAATTTATGAAATTATTAATTAAAATATATTATTACAAATAAACTAAAAATATTATATTAAAATACTTACCAATATATAAAAATCAATCTACAATGAAAAATTTTATGTTGCCTATAGATAAGAAATTCTTTTTGAATATAGTTGATCCTCCACTATCAAATCTGGTGTAGTTCTAAGATCAATTATTTAGATTTAGGGTACCATACTCAAATTACAAAACCATAAAGAATTAATCTAGGTATTTTTTTAATTGAAAAATTTTTTTAATGATAGAAAAGTTTGTTATCATTACCTCCAAAAAAATAATATTTTTTGGCTTAATATCCTTATGCATAATTTATGTTATCATTTTTCTAAAATGTAAATATATTAACTAATTATATTGTTTGCTCTATTTTCCCCACTTTTAATGTGGTATAAAGATTATAATAAAAAAAAATGACTTGCATGTTAAAAAAATTTTAAAGTGAAGTTTCATATATTTAAAAAATTAGAAAGATGAATGATTTATCAATTATTTGGCATTTAAATGAGATTTTCAAAAAGTTAGAATCAACAAGTAATGCAAAAAATTTAACGAATAAAATCCATATTATCATCAATAACATAAAACTAATTTCCTTATACAATGATTTTTTTTTTTTTTTTTGAGCCAGTAACAAAGAAATATACCTCCAAATGATATATGAGAAATGTGATATTGATCAAAACGTAGAAAAAAAAATTTTTAAATATGAAGCAAATAAAAGATGTATTGAAAATAAACAATATGTTAAAAGAAGAAAATTAATTTAAAAAAATTTTATATACCTTAACTAAACAACAATCTTGATTAGAAACATTAAAAAATATATATATTAAGATATTTGTGCTAAAAGATGAAAGAATTTGAATGAAAATAATGTGCTTGTTGTGGGGTTATTAGAAATTGGGAATATATATTTCATATGTCACCTATACTTAAAGTAAGCCAAATCACAAATTAAAAATAGTAGACATCAGTAATTTTTTTTATTGAAGAAATTCATTAAATAAATTAAGAAATAAAATCAAGATTACATGCTGATGCAAGTAAAAACCCTTCCCAAATATGACTATATCAAAGTGAACATTCTGTCCTAGCAATTTTACGGGCTAACGAGTTTGCAGCCCAACTCCTTTCGAGTATGATTGATTAACAAAAGTATGTGTGAATCATTAATTATTAAGTAGATTTTGAAAGGATAAATTATATAATAAATTATATTAATTTGTTTGAATTTTAAAAAAATTCAAATATTAGGATTAATTGGAAATCAATAAATATTACAATTTATATTTGAGATTTTCAAATTTAAAAAAGAGATATATTTATATTATTAAAAAATTCATTTTCAAAGTTATATATCTAAATTATATTTTATTATCAATATTTTTATATTTACTGTTTCTTCAAAGTTTTTTTAACTCATAACTCCTATTCGAATATACCTTTACTGTTATCATAAGATTGTCATTTTTTTATGTCTAATTAAATGTGTTAGCCTTAAATTTATCCTTATTTTAAAATGACAAAACATTAAGCTAAATAAACTTGATCAAAATTTTAAAAAAGATTTATTTAGTACATGTTCTTAAGTGTTATATTTTGGTATTAAATAAATAATATGTTTTCAAAGTATAAACAAACATTTCTTTTTTTTCATATTTCTCAAACCAAATCTATCTTTAAAATTATTTATTTGAGCTTAAATGAAAGTCCAATTGTTGTTTTTAAAGTGAACTTATTCATTTTGGACTTAATGCAATTTTGATAATATTGGTTTTGAGAAATAGATTAACTTGATAAAGTTATTTTACAAGAACAAAGTTTTTCAACATTGAACTTATTTTTTTTTTGTATTAATTCACAAAGTTTTAATATTTGAATTTTATATAGTTAAAAAGCTCTTTGAGTCTATTTTCTAATGGATTAAACAAAATCAAAATTCAAATTTTCTAAGAAAAGATTTTGAATTTTTACTAGACACTCTGCAGTTGTCAGAAAAATTCCATAAATGGTAACTTTGAAAATTTACTATAATTCATACGCAATGACTTAAGTGATGAATTTTATATGAATAGAAAGCCCTTTAAGTCTAATTTTGAAATATTCAAACGGTTTGTGATTTGGATTTATATAATTTAAGATATAATCAAATTAGTGAGTAGAGTGCAAAACAGGAGACAATCACCTAGCCATTGACAGGATTGATCCCCTCATAAAAGGGATCGATCAGGTCATGTTTTTTAAGCATGAAATGGCATAAAACTTGAACCAATCGATCCCTTCAAGGAAAGGATCGATCGGGTCTGGGAATAATCACACTAACGACTATTTTTTCATACTTTCAACGGCTATTTTCTTCTCCCAAGCATCTTCAACGACTACTTCAATTTCTCTATATATCGAGCACTCCAACACACCAAAAAGATTGATGAATCAAGAGAGCAAGAGCCAACAAGTCATATTTTCATTCTCTCAAAGAATCAAAAGTTTTTAGAGTTTTAAAGTCCATATCTTTATATTTATTGCATCCAAATTATACTTGTTGTTCATTCATCATTTTTTTGTACTTAAACTTAGCAAACACTTAGCCTTAGAGAGGTTGTTCTATTGTTTATAAAATCACCTTTGATATACAAGGGTGGAAGAGAACAAGAGGTGAGGTATCCTTTTGAGAGCTTTGTAGTGAGATTGGGTAAAATATTACAAAGGGTAAAGTTTCTATCTTAAGCCTTAAAAAGAAAAAGATAGGTTGTATTTGTAATTCAAGAACAGTAGATTGAAGCCTTGGTGTGGACAACCAAGAAAAGAGGACGTAGATGTCTTATGGACAAGGACAGAACTTCTATAAATCATTGTGTTTGATTTCTCTATCCTTATCTCCTTAAAATTTATTGTTATTTATATTTGATTCTAGGTACATTAATTGTTATTATTTGCATTATATTTTCATCAAAAATGCGTATTGCTTTAATTTTCATTCAATTATATGAAATTATTTGTTTGGGAAGAATTTGGAGAAATCCAATTCACCCCTCATCTTAGATCACCATTTCACCTAAAAAGCTAACAATTGGTATCAGAGCTTTGATCTCTTTTTTGTAGGTTTAACCACCTTGAGTAAAGATCCTATGGCTCAACTTAAGTTTCAAGATGGTGAAGAAGTCCTCAAAGCTCTTATGTTTGATAAATTTGAATTTTGTGAATAGAGAAAAAGGATGAAGATGTTTATAATGGCCCAAGATTTTGGAGTATGGAATGTGATGAAAAAAGGGCTTAATACTCTTTCAAAAAATGCAAAATATATGAAACAAATAATAGTTGATGCAAAGGCCAAATGTATTCTCTATGGAGCTTTAGATAATTACAACTTTAACTTAGTCTCAAAATGCTCAACCTCAAATGAGATATGGAGAAAGTTGGATGAGCTACATGAAAGACAAATTTCCAACCAACATCTATCATGTCTCATGGCTATTGAGGAATTAAAGGTAATCTCTAACTCTTGTGATTCAAACTCTTTATAATTTTGATGAGTTACAAGATGATTACAATGATTTATTTAGTAATTAAGTTTGAAAATATGCATTTGAAACATAAGAAAATTATTTCAAAATTGAATGTTGAAAATGATCTTTTGATGAATACAAAAAATATTTTAGAAAAAGAAAATGAAAAGTTGAAAATAGATTTAAAAACCTCTTAAAGTAGGAATGAATTTTTAGAAAAAGAAAATTTTGATTTGAAAAAGAAATTTGATGAATTGATGAATGAAAAACAAAAGCTTTTAAAGAGTTCATTAAGTACTAAAATGATTAAATGTAATTTTTACAATTTTCATGGTCATACTATACATACTTGTCCTAGTAGAAGAAAAGTTCTATTTAGAATTAGGCAAGTATGGGTTCCTAAAGGAATAAGAGACTTGCTCACTAACTCTCAAGGACCCAAAGCAATTTGGGTATCAAAAATCAAATGAGATTGTCTTTTGTAGGTGTGCTAGAGTAAGGAGCTACAATGTAAGATTGAAGATTGAATACTCTAGACACACAAAGAGATTGGTAACTTCTAAACTTTTATTTGAAGAGTATTTGAATTTGGTTACCTATTCTTGATGAAATTTGTGAATGCTTGATTGATTATGCACAATTTGGTTGACATTGATTGCAAGACATATGTTGCATAATATTGAGAAAATGTGAGCTTGAATTGAATATGCATTTATTTTGCACTTAAATATGTTTGAGATGCTTGTTGAAATTGATTGTGGTGTTAAATTGCTTGAGCATAATTTTGTTGATTAATTTTTTATTGATGCTTGGTGTGATTATTTATGTGCTTAATTATTTTTCATAATGTTACATGCAAGTTTCAAAGGATTGTTGAACTTAAAAGATCAAATCTTGTTTTTGAACATACATGGGCATCAAAAACCATTTAGACAATTTCAAATTGTGATATAAAACTTTTCTAAATGGTTTAAAGAACTTAAATTTGTGTTTAAACATATTTACCCATCTTAATAGTCTTTTCAAAGAAATATAGGGATTAAGAGTTGACTTTTTGATTTTCTTGCTTCTAATGTCAAATGACCACTTGAACAATTTTGTTTTGTCATTTGAAACTTGTTGGAATGGTTCAAGATGGTTAAAAATAAGTTTGACTAGTTATGAGATCTTTTAAGGTAATTTTCAAGCAAAAATGAGTTTTAAAGTGCAAAAATCAAAATCCTAGACATATTAAGCTTTGAATGGACTATCCTATTGTATTTTGCATAAAAATATTTGTTTGAATGATTTTAGCATGATGAAAATTATTTTTTTTATTTTTATGCATATTGATTTGTAATTGTTGAACATGCTTATATGACCATGTTGATTAAAATTACTCAATTTGTTCTCAATGCTTGGATAGTGTGAAATTTTTTTTGAACTTGATTGTTATATTTTAAATTGTTGTAACTCTTAATGTGTGAATTGATGAACATCTTGTGCTTAAATGATATATATATATATATATATATATATTAATTCTTTGTTCATCTATGTTTTTGGTCAAGGTATGTGCTCATATGATGATTGGTTCAACTTGACCTTAATACTTGTGATTTGAAAGTTATTAAATTGTCTATTTTTTAATTTGTGAAATACTTTTGTGAAATATGCTTATTTTTGTGCTTAAATGTTTTATTAATTTTGTGAAATATTTTGGATTTTGTGCTCAATTGATATATCTCTTGATTTGTGATTTTGAATATAATGGACTACTTGCTTGTAAATGATATGTGTTATTGGTTCATCTATTGTTCTTGTCAAGTGTGTGTATATATGATAAATATTTTTTTTTTCTTCTTGACTTGACATGGTTGCAACATGACTTAAGTAAATAAATTTATTATGATGCTTATTTTTAGCTTAAGTCATTGTTGCCTATAATTTGTGTAGAAATATTTATGCTTTTGTGTTGAAATTTTCTTGATTTTTTTTTTTATGATAAATGTCTTCCTTGAGTTTTTAGTTTTTATATGGCCTAAAATTTATTTTGACATATTCTTTGGTGATTTATTGAATATATATGAATATTGAATATGTCTTCTTTGTGTTCAATATTTCTAAACGATCTAGAAAAGATTCATGTTTTGCACATTACATGAGAACTTTTGCTTTAGTGCCATTCTTGTGCTATTTGATGTTCAAATTGATATATAACCTCTAGCTTAAGTATATGTCTCCCTCATAATTGATAAATTATGTTTAGTGAATAAATTTTTCTTTTGCCTATAATGACTTAAAATATGGAATTGTTTACTAACAATTGGTATAATTTTTATCAATTGATTTTCTTGATGCTTCTAATGAAAATCCTTTGTCAAGAAATTTTTGTAAGTCTATGTTAGGAGAACTTGAAATGAGCATGAATAAGCCTACATTTTTGGAATTTCAAATGGAACAAGCAAAGCAAGTCATCTTTATCAATCAAGCTCATGTGCATCAAAGACTTAGCTCAAATGATGTGGAATGAAGGATTCAAAGCCTCACTCAACTACAATAAGCACAACAACATAGCTTGACAATGATGGAGATAATTGTATTAAATCTATGCTATGTGCCCATAATTTATAATATTTAATGCATGATTTCATAAATGCTTGCTTTGATATGTGCAAAAATGAGATATATGTTTGAATTAATCACCAAGCTACTTGATAAGATTTGTTTTAACTTTATTAAATGCTTGGATTGATTAATATTCATGCCTAGTTCTTGATTGCTTTTATTAATAGTTTTTATTGCATGAATATTTGTTTGAATCTTTGGACATAGATATGAGTTAAATATACTGATTTTTTATCTTCTAATTGCCTTGACTCATGGATTATGAACTTACAATTTTGAAATTTATATACATGTTCATTGATTGAGATCATTGAGATAGCATGTATCACATTATGTCCAAATGTTTGTATCTTTATTGGTATATTGCTATATATGATTTGAAATGCTTTTGCATATGCTTGTATTAAGTTTGAATTATATTTATGTACTTGCATATGTTTAAATTAAGTACATTATTACGCATTGAAATAATTTGGATTATATTTGAATGATTATGCTTTCATTATTTCTTTGCTATAGCATATATGTTCATCATGTTTGGAAAATACTTATATAATCTTTGTTAGGACATGATAATTGAACCTCATTCCTCATTAGTACTCATGATTTATTATATACATATGAGCTTTTGGTTCTTATTTGGATAGGATAGCTTATGAAAGATTACTACTATCATTTATGCATGTATTGAATAAATCTTTCATATGTTTGGAGCATGTGTGCTTTATGAAAGTTGTTGAATAAAATTGCTAACAATTGGTAACAATTGGTATCAAAATTACAAAAAAAAAATTTAACTTTCATAGATACTTGTTTATGTGCCTATCATTGATATAGCTTATACCTTTCATGCAAAATTTGTGTGCCTTAAATTGATCAATCCATATTTTGAAATGGAAGAGAAATCTTATAATACAATTTTACTTAATTTGTTTTGTGATAACAATTGGTATGCTTCTTGATGACATCTTTAATAATTGGTATCTTTAACAATTGGTATAACTTGTATGCATGTGCTTGAATTTATGCTTAATTGCTATTGATATTTTTGGTTCTAAGAACATCTTATAATAACATGATTTATGAGTGATTACATATCATTCATTATCCTTTGTTAATAAATTTCATGTAGTAAATTTGTTAACTTGTGCTAAAATGCTAAAATTGGATACACTTATGCTTTTGTGCTTGACTATATGTATGTGAACTTCATTGTGCATATTATACTTGATTACATGTATTCAAAATACTCTTGATATTATTGGTATCAAGCATTTTATCTTATACCTTGAATTGATCTCTCTTTCTTTTGAAATGACAAAAAGGGGGAGAGAGTTTTGAGATATTTCTTCTTGTATGCTTATTACAATTGATATAGAAGTTTAAACATTTTGTATAAAGAGCATAAACAAAAGAAAGGAGAAATGTTTCATTAATGATGCCTCTTTGTGTTTATATGCTTATTAATATGCTCATGCCTTTTTGCTATGACAAAAAGGGGGAGAAATATTATATGGACAAATTTGCTTGTGCTTGACATGCATATGTTTGATTGTGCTTATTTGATATATATGCTCTAATATATGTTTGGTGAGTTGTGTTGGATTAGGATGCATAAATTAAAGGGGAGTTTTTCAGAATGTCTTTCAAAATCTTAAATGTTTCAAAGAAAGTTTTTCATCAAACAAATTTATCTTTAAGTTTTATCATATCAAAAAGGGGGAGATTGTTAGCCTTGAATTGATCTTTATTTTGAAATGACAAAACATTAAGCTAAATAAGCTTAATCAAGATTTTGAAAAAGATTTATTTAGTACATGTTCTTAAGTTTTATATTTTGGTATTAAATAAATAATATGTTTTTCAAAGTATAAACAAACATTTTTTTGTTTTCATATTTCTCAAACCAAATCTATCTTTAAAATTATTTATTTGAGCTTAAATGAAAATCCAATTGTTGTTTTTAAAGTGAACTTATTCATTTTGGACTTAATGCAATTTTGATAATATTAGTTTTGAGAAATAGATTAACTTGAGAAAGTTGTTTTACAAGAACAAAGTTTTTCAACATTGAACTTATTTTATTTTTCTGTATTAATTCACAAAGTTTTAATATTTGAATTTTATATTGTTGGAAAGCTCTTTGAATCTACTTTCTAATGGATCAAATAAAATCAAAATCCAAATTTTCTAAGAAAAGATTTTGAATTTTTACTAAACACTCTGCAGATGTCAAAAAATTACACAATGGGTAACTTTGAAAATTCATTATAATTCGTACTCAATGAATTAGGTGATGAATTTTATGTGAATAGAAAGCCCTTTAAGTCTAGTTTCTAAATCTTCAAACGGTTTGCGATTTGGATTAATATAACTCAAGATATGATCAAATTAGTAAGTAAAATGCAAAACATGAGACAACCACCCAGCCATTGACAGGATCGATCCCCTCATGAAAGGAATCGATTAGGTCGTGTTTTTTTAAGCATGAAATGGCATAAAACTTGAACCAATCGATCCCCTCAAGGAAGGGATTGATCGGGTTTGGGCAGAATCACACCAACAACTATTTTTTCATACTTTCAATGGCTATTTTCTTCTCCAAAGTATCTCCAACGGCTACTCCTTCAATTTCTCTATAAATTAGGTACTCCAACACACCAAAAAGATTGATGAATCAAGAAAGCAAGAGCCAACAAGTCATATTTTCAGTCTCTTAAAAAATCAAGAATTTTTAGAGCTTTAAAGTCCATATCTTTGTATTTATTGTATCCAAATTATACTTGTTATTCATTTATCATTTTTTTTGTACTTAAACTTAGCAAACACTTAGCCTTAGAGAGGTTGTTCTATTTTTTGCAAAATTAACTTTGATATACAAAGGTGGAAGAGAACAAGATGTGAGGTATCCTCTTGAGAGTTTTGTAGTGAGATTGAATAAAATACTACAAAGGATAGAGGTTTCTATCTTAAGCCTTAGAAAAAAAAAAAGATAGGTTATATTTGTAATTCAAGAACAATGGATTGAAGCCTTAATGTAGATAACCAAGAAGAGAGGACGTAGGTGCCTTGTGGAAAATAACCAAATCTCTATAAATCATTGTATTTGATTTCTCTATCCCTATCTCCTTAGAATTTATTATTATTTATATTTGATTATAGGTACATTAATTGTTATTGTTAACATTATATTTTCATCAAAAGTGCTTATTGTTTTAATTTTCATTCAATTATATTGAAATCATTTGTTTGGGAAGAATTTGAAAAAAATAAATTCACCCCCTCTCTTGGATCATCATCTCACCTAAAAAACTAACAAAATGATATTTAAAATAAATTGAAACAGATAATTAATCCAAATAATTATAGTATTATATAGAGAAAAAGGACAAAAAATTAGCAAAGCCATAATGATTTAATTGAAAAATATTTTATCTTTAAAAATTAGTATTTAAATTTTGAATTTAATATATTGATAATAAGAATGAATTAAAATATTTGCTTTTGTGTGATTTAAATCAGAATAATATTGATATACAAATTAAAAATTGGGATAAACATGATATTTAAAATTTTAAAAAATTTTAACATTAAATAATTTATGAAATAAATTATCATGTAGATAATTAAAATTAAGGAATTATCTTACTATTAAATAGTACATGTAAGTGTCCATGCAATAATGCTTATTTGGATGAACATTTTAAAATATTTTATGTGCCATCAAAATAAATTATACAAATAAGTCTACACGTAAGTAAATTTTATCCAATAACTTGTATGTTGTAATATAATATATAAATATGATTGCCAAATAAATAATCTTTTTTGTAATTTATGTATAATGAAAAATTATTCTTAATAGTTAATTAACTCCACTGTATTAATTTTTTTTTCTTATACCAATATCTTAAACAATGATTTAAGTAGTTAAAATGGATGAAAGATACATTAATTTGAACTATCAAATAACCATCCACATATGAGTTAATTGTTACTGGCATAACAAACCATTAAGTAAAACAAACCAATCAATTATATAGTTAGAAATTTTTAATATGAAATTATGAACCATACCACTTACAATTATAATCCTATAATTATCCAACCATAATAATAATAATAATAATAAAAACACTTGTACTTGTAAATTCCACATAAAATTTTGATAATTCCACATAAAATTTTGATAGACCTCACATAATTTTAAACATAATTTGTTTATTATATTACAATGGTTGTTGATAATATATGTTTTAATTCTATAAGATCAAAAAAAAAAAAAAAAAAAAAACAAGTTTTGGCTAGCAACTGTGAAAAAGTTATAATAATTGAAAAAAAAAAAATGGGTCAACAAGTAACAAATCATTTCTTTTAAATTTTTCAAGGTCATTAGTAAAATATCACCAAATATATATACATATATATACCAAAAAAAATTTAAATTCACCAGTTGAACTTAAAAATCATTTGGATGAGCGTACCATGGTGGAAGCCCCTTTCATTCCACTAGATTTTGCTTATTCAAAACGTTAATACCCTTGCGGAAGAAAAATTATTAAAAATTATAATGTAAAATTAAAGAAGAAAAAAAATTTTTACCCCCTTTTTAAATGCTTAATTAATTTCAGTGGTATTAACATAAGAAACAACATTAAAATTCCACGAAACTTGTCACCAATTTCCTTGAGAAAGAAATTTGGCATTTTACAGATCCCAAGTTCAAAGAGGAAATATTGTCTTTCTGGTTTTTTTGAACAAAGAGGAAGCTCACCCATACAAACCATACAAATGTACCGAGTGAGATATATCTCAAGTCTAAATATCTTCCATACAAGCAGAAATTTTTGAAAAGCCTAAACCATCAATTAGCTAATTAGCAAACAGGTGACCTTTAAAAGAGCTGTTGAAGAAGAACAAAGAAAAGCGTTTGTATTTCCTATCACAAAACTGAAAATTCAAGTGACATCAATTCTCACCTTTAGCAGCTTGTCCTCACCAATGATCCATCGTGTTAACTGACTTGGATCTTCGGTAAATGATTTGCACGAGACAGGGAAAATCCCAAGATCAGCACCAATTACATCATATTCCTTCAGAGCTGCTGCCATCTCTGCTTCCACAGCTGCATCATCTACAAGATCAATCCTGTTCATTTGTAGAACATCAGCATAATGCTTCTCTCTTTCTAGATCATGTTGGAAAGGCTCCATGGCTGGTCCCTGGCATTTCAAACATTTCACGGAAAAAATAGTTAGCGGCACATGGAAAAGAATGTTTGTTATTATTGTCATTTCCAATACATTAATTAAAAATAGATTGGATAGAACATGCCAATAGCCATGTTGTCTGTTGATATGTGGTTTATTGATAAGAGTGTTGGACTCTTAGTTTTAGTTACGTGGGCTAGAATCTTGGTAGCCTCAAATACCAAAATAAAAAAAATAAAAAAAAAGATAGAACATGTAAAAGAAATAAGAGTAAACATAAGAACCCAGCTTCCCTTCAATGAAAAATCAAGGACCAGACTTCAACTCCCCATCCCTTTAGCCTTGTCCAAATGCAGGGGCGGAAAAAACTTATAATTAAATGTATTTACTTCATCAAATGGTTAAGTTGTATTACCTGACATAATTCAGCATAATGCCTATATATCTGACTGCTTTCATCTTGATCACCAAGAAGTGTTCCACCATACCAACCATTGGCTTCATCAACAGAGGTCATTGAGAGGTACCTTAAAGAGCAAAAAATATGTTTACTATGCAGCAATAAACTCAGTATAACGTTAAAAGGACTTGAGTCCAACATCAATTAAAATTATAAATATTTATCCTAAAGTAGAGAAACCAGAAGTCAGAAAGAACAAGGACAAGAGACAAAAAATAATTTAAAACAATACAAAGATTTGAATTCTCTCTCTCTGTTCTATCATCGGCCTTTGAA
Organism: Durio zibethinus; assembly: GCF_002303985.1. The sequence continues at coordinate 11,157,559 of NW_019167949.1, read as the reverse complement.
GACAGGCCCCTCCAACCTATGCTTTCATAAATTTCAAGCACTTCACAATGCTTTAACAAATTTCATAAATTCCAAACACTTCACAATGATTTAAAAGGCAAAACTGTAAGACATAATATGTCTTCCTACATTTATCGCATGAGATTTTTTCTTTAATTAGAAAATAAATAATGTCGAATATATATTTTTTGTCATATAAACAAAGATGTGAATATATATCTCAAAAGTTTCACAATAATTAAAGATAACATACACAGAAAACTAATCATGTACTTTTGTAATAAAAATGGAGAAGCTAAGCACAGATCCAATTCTTTCATGACCAAACAAGCTTTCATCAACTTGGAGGCAATAAATATATCTTCAAAGAGCATCTTTTTAACGTGTTATGGCAATTTATTGTTACCTAGCATGAAATTATGCTTTGGTAATGCTTTTCATGATAAAGGTACCTCAAGCATGCATGTACATAGGTGTAGTGTCACAGTCCACACCAACTTGTCAAATATTATCCACTTTGACTCCACTAGGCCTCACAAGAAGGAAATGCTTTTCATGATAAAGGTGCCTCGTGCATGCATGTACATAAGTGTAGTGTTACGGTCCACACTAACTTGTGAAGAATTATCCACTTTGACCCTGCTAGGCCTCATGGTTTTATTCCACAAAAGGGGCCTCAGAAGAAAATTTTATGAACACTTGTATCCCAAGATCAACTCTACTACACTATGGGATTCATGGCTCCTCTCAGGATCATGACATCCTCCCACACTTCAACGAGGGCCCACCGTTCTCAATAGCACATCACTAGTAACCCAGAGTCGGCTCTAATACCAATTGTCAAAGTCCACATCAACTTGTGAAGTATTGTCTATTTTGACCCCACTAGGCCTCACTATTTTGTCCCAGAAAAAAAGCCTCTCAAGTTGAAAGTGGTGTGAACATTTATATAGTACATGTAGGATTCATGACTCCTCTCTAGAACCAAAAGTGTGCATGCAGGGACAATATGGGTAAAATATTAAATAATCTAGCCCTCAACAACCATGGCTTTACTCAATTTCCAGCCTTGTTCATGCAAACCAACATTAGCGGGCCACAGCTAAAAACAATCTGAACCAACTTGATTCTTTCATGCTATTTACTCAAAAAGATAATGCATTTTTCCTAAACAAGCATGAATTTTAAGAAAATACCTCTGGAAAATATCCTGTTCGTCATCATCATAGGAAGAAAGCCAATTTAAGTCACAGAAATCGTCAACTTTCATTTCAGCATTGTGGCCTCCATTTTTAATTTCATGCACAGTGACTTTGGGGGCAGCCACAGCTTCTTCAAACTTTCTTTGGCCAAAGAGCCAATTTGGACTTTTAAGCTGTATTTCACTGCACCAAAATTTCAAAGTTTACTAGCAAGTAACATCATTTGCTTATCTTGCCCTAAATATCAGTTGTGGCACAAGAATTTAAGTGCAGAACAATGTTCTGACCTAAGATTTTGGCTAAATAGGTAGATTGAATCACTTTATCCACAAAATTTTAACAGGTATTTGAGGGAAAACAGAATTTCATCTGTTTTAGGGAAAATTTTGGAAGTCCTTAAGATTGAAAAGAAATGGAAGACCACTTGCTATTTACATTCTTGGGTTAATATGGTATTTCAGAACTAGCACCATATATAGTGGTCTAGTTAAAATGCAACATCACCACAAACAAGGTATTTAAACTTCTTAGCAAGCCGATAGCATAAGTGCCTCAAAAATATTTAAACAGAACCTAGATGCAACTAAGATATGCTTCAAACTAGCAAACAGAAGGTAAGATATAGAGCACATCCTGGCAAGAAATTAGGATGCAGGAATAGTCACAAATGGTTCAATTTTATGGATAAACATGTCTGCAAACCAAAATATCAAAACAGCATCATATCACATGGAAGAGGCAAGAGTGTCACTATTCAATAACAGAGATGAAATAATATTTACGCTGCATCAGGTGCCACACCAGAATTTGCTGTAGGACCACCAGGTCTTTGATCAGGTTCACTACACAGTCTTACATTCTTTATTGAACTACATGTGCGTTCTATCAATTTATCAAATGATGTCAACTTCATTCGTGAAAAGTCTACCCTACAAGCGGGAATGGGGGCAAGGATCTTTCCCGCTACTCCTAAAGGCTTAACATTATCCTCCGCACTGCATATGGCAATTTGAAACAATGAAAAGGTAAAAAAAAAAAAAAAGTCAGAAATTTGATAACAATAATTGTTTGCATGGCTGCAAGCAGAAGAAAAGCCTAGCTTTTCTGGTTAAATAGAAACGGAAAATTTACCACTTATCAGGGAATAGGTCATCCCCTGTCCCTGAAACATGAAGATAGTAATCAGAATCCAACTCCCAAAGAGTAGGTTTTCCCTCCTGTGGTTGGAAGTAGCCCAAAAATCTGTTGGAAATACCAATGGCTGATAGTTAGCAGACACAAAAATTAAACAAAAAATCAAGACTATAAGCCTATAATATTTAAACTCTACAAGCCTGAAATGTCCCTACTTTTTAAAGGCACAACTATCATGAAGATGAAAACCTTCATGAATATTTAAAAAATTAATTGATAAAAAAATTACAAGTTTATTGCATCTTGTTTTTCACCATCCGTGTAGGCATTACTATAATATCTCTTGATAGACTTGAGAAACTCTCTAGACTGGGTTGTAGCTTTCCACTTTCCCTGCCTCTCTGGAAAAACCTGAAGTTTATAATAAATTCAATAGTCTATCATAACATATGAACAATTTAAATGCTAATGAAGATATTACGTTTTAGCTTTTTTTTTTCTGATAACTGAATGGTTAAGAAGATAATCTTACAGTGTTATGGGCAGCAGAACCTCCATACTGCTGTGCAAGAGCATCTCCCATGCTCTGATACATGTCCATGAGAGCAGCAGCAATGCTACTATCAGGGTCCACTTTAGGCTTGTCCGTCAATCCCATTGCATGGAGTTGGCGACCTAAAGCTGCCAAGCCATAAGCGTACTGTGCAACATTTGTACGATCCAAACAGTCAATGCAGTTAGTTCGCAGTACTCCACTCTGAAATCTTGGAGGTTCATCATAATTATCACTTTTAATTTGTTGACTTAAATCACCCTCTCTGTCTCGAATGGTTAGAGAATTTAAATTCTCATTACTGCTTCCAATCCTCACAAGATCCCCAGATTTACCTCTCAGATCTCTAAGAGATGCTTCCCTGTAATAATTGAAATAAGTTAATATGCTGTCACTGAACCATTAGCAATTTTCATAAAGGTTACAACCAACTGCCAATTTTAAAAAAAAAACATCTTCAATATTCTGTCCAAACATTTAAAAATCATAATAGCTCTCTCTAAGACAACTTTCTAGGTTTTTTGTTTTCAAAGATACATTAACATGCCATAATAGTGTCTTAGCTATCCTTAAAATTGCATCTCACAGCCCTCTTATTTTAATCTTTAACTTCTTTTACCCACATGTGATTGGTATCAAGTGAACATTATGCTTCCTAAAAATAAATTAGAAAAACCTAAGTTCCAGCATCTATATAAATACAAACAGGTTAACGCTCAAAAGAAAAGACAATCATAAAATATACAAGTTATAGAAGATGGAAGATGGCATAAAGATTTGAATTTACAAACACAAATGAAAAGGTGGCAGTAAATAAATTAATTTATATAAAAAGAATGAATATGATACCTTCCGGCACTTGCTCTATTAAGTTGGTTGGCTCTTCTCTTAACAGTGCTGGGTTTACCACTATAGTAAAAACCGGTCAAATCAAGAGCTTCACCAGCCACAGCACCCAAAACAGCCAAAACATTGGCAGACTTGCTTGAGATCAGCAAAGAACACATAACAACATATGTATACATATAAGCTCAAATTCTAGAAGGGGTGAAGGGAAGGAAACCAAAGGTTGCGTCCATTTCATGAGAAAAAATAATAACTTACCTCTTGGCAAACTTGTGAAAGTCCCAATGAATAAATTTCAGATGGTTCTCTTCCGAGAGAATTGTGTTCAAATACCCAACTGCAGCTGCAAATTCACGCCTCAACATCATCTCTCTAGGTCTTTTCTCAACAGTCTGCATTTTAATAATTAATTCAATGAAGAGATAAAAATTAGAACAAAACTCAAATTGGAGAGTAGTTAAATAGTCAAAAGGAGATAAACTATATAATGCACATAGGCTGACACATTACATATAAAAACATACATATTTGCATGAAACTAACATATACACCTACATCTTAGCATCTTTACATGTACATTCACTTATGCATATAATTATACAACTCAAATTATATGCATGGGCAAGATAAAATCTAGAAAATGGTTCTCAGCAACTTGAGATGTCTACAATAGCAACTACAACTGCATACATGCACATAGATGAGAGAAGAGGAGGCTGAAGGAAAGGGAGTTATCTGTAAGTGCCCCATGCCTACTTCAAAGACTTTAAAATATTTGGTCTGAAACATAATATTAAAGAGGATTAGTGGCATCACTTTCTACAGTATGCTAAAGCAGAATTAATAAGCTTTCTGTAATATAATCAATGGTAAGATATTGTTGCAACGCATTGTTATTTTGCTGATCACATAAATGAGTTAGCTGTATTAATCATTTAATAGTTTTCAACTCAAACACAAAATAAATCCAGCCATTATTGAAAGAATGCAGGATGCAGCTGTAGCAGATAATAGCAACAAACAATACATTGAGCTGCAAAAAAGACTATTAGAGAAGTCAAGGGATAATGGTCAAATCGACCACCCTATCATATTGGGGGCTCAATTTTAACACTACTTATTTTGGTGCAATGTTACCACTAACGTATGATTTAGGTACAATTTTGGTCTTTTTTGGATGGAAAAGTCACATGACTGCTAAGTGATAATGTGTACGGTTAATAAAGTTACATGACAATTTTTTTAAATAAAAATTTGAAGACTTGCTGAGTCAGATAACATATATTTTCTTCCTTCTTCTTTTATTTTTCTTCATCTTCTGTGTCTCTCTTTCCTTTACCCTCTTATGGCCAAAGAACTTCGTCAGTGTCCTTGGAAAGCCCAACCACTGCCACTCAAGTCTCCTAAGGCAGGCTCTGGAGCCAGAAGGCACCTATCCAGCTTCAAGGGGCAGGGTATGACCTCCCCACAACTGATTATTTTTTCTTTATTTGCTAGCTACTACACCTATTTTCTTTCTTTCTTCTTTTGTCATTCCCTCCAACAATTCTTTAATTTCTTCACCAAAAAAGTCTCGTTTCTTCTCATCTTTTTGGTAATTGTCCTTGTTCTACATTCTCACACCTCTGCCAGCATCTGAACCTATAACTTCGATAATCATGATGCATAAAATGCAAGGAATCTATAGCCCAGCAATAATAGAAGTTCCAATGAGCCTTAGAAGTTTATAGCCACTAAGTTGCTAACTATTTCGTACTATAATAATCATTTATAATTAAGTATGTGTTGTCTAGGTACATTTTTGACAAGTAACATGTTAGATTACCTGACCTTTGAGAATACTTAGTGATGGAGGAGTCTAGCTAGCACCTCTTAGTTGTAACCTACAAAGAACTAGTGTCCCTAGGACTCCTAGATAAAGAGTAACATATCTTTTGGAGTTAGTTTTAAGGATATATTTTATGACATACTATTATGAAGAACAGTGAGATTCCATACTAATTGTGGTGTGACTCCACAAAAATTCCTAATTGTTCTCAAAAGTGTTTCTACTCTTATTGTTCTCAATTTAGTTCACTACTTTGCTGCATCAAGAAGCCCAAAAGCCATTAGTAGTAACAAGCAATTATCAAAAGCACTAAAGATGCAACATGAAATAAGTAGGAATAAGATTTTGCTACTAGAAGTCATCAGCATTGAATTTGAAAATAACCTTGATTAAATTAAGTACAATTATTGGATTGCCGTATCTCTTTGCCAGGTCCTCAAAATGCAGTTTGGTTGCCTGGTATGTTGGATCATACCTCTGTACTGAAGCAAAAAAAAAAATTATCCAAAGTTAGGGATATGAAAATGCGAAGGGATATAACTGGAAAAAAAATAATCAAGTTAATTTTCTTACAGATTATATCAGGTTTAGGACTCAATTTTGAAGCTTCTTGGGACCAGAAAAGGGGAATTGAGCCACGCATCTGCACAACAGAACTCATCTTCCCCTTGCATGACCCAGCTTCTTCATCAAGGACAATTTGCTCTGTTTCAACATCATTTGCAACCCTTCCTCGATCATTCACTCCCCTTTTCAAGTACCTGAGATTAATGGAAAGACACTAATAAGATTAAAAAAAACTATTAAACTAGAAATTTTTCAATGATTCCACCTTAAACCTCCCCCATCCCCCACCCCCTTCTCCTCTGGACAAAAAAAAAAGCCTAGGAAACAAGAAATTATTTATATCTTCCAAAATATTCCTTGAAGTAATATTCATCAAAGCTTGAAAGGATATAAACAAACAGGAAAAATATATAATTATTGCCTTTCACCAAATGCCATCTTAAAGAATTATATACCCAAAAAAAAAAAAAAGGGAGAAAACAAATATCTTGAAAACTTGACACAGAAAAGACCATCATAGTATGCCTCCTAAGAACACCTCTTGAAAGGATTTAACCTATTCTGGCACTCATTTAATCACCGGAAAATAAAAGCAAAATGAAAAGGAATAACAGAAGTCTTGGAACACAAACCAAACCAAATAGTAATAATAATATTTAATAAATAAATCAAATCCTCATATTTGAACTAACCAAGGATAAAAGCATAGCTAACATAAGAAACAGAAATGTATAAGATCAATAATATGATCACACAAGGCATTGCAAAGGAATTTTAAAAAATCAAAAATTTTTAGTCTATCTTTCCATTTTGGAGGATAGTTCAAAGTTTGCCTATTATTAGAAACCTGGAGGAATCAATGATTAATTTGCTGTTGTAACCATTATCAATTATAAATAAGACAAAAGGCAAAATGATAAATTATCTTCCCATCAATCTCACCGGCCTCTTTCAGCCACAATATCCTCATATCACTTCATTTCACTCAACCTACTCTATTATTATCTTGTAGTTCTCCTTTATGGATCATCATTCATCATAGCTAAATGCTGAAATCAATTACTCTTAGGAACTGGCCGGTTATCAACTTTGACTCCATCTTCATTTCTAGTTATACTACTAGGCTACCACTAAACCTACTCTCTGTAGATTCAATTTTGGCCCTAAGTAATCAACCTTTTGATTTTGAGTACTCATTCAATTATACTGTGCAATCAACTCCCAACTTAGTCTCGTCAACTAAGATTATATCTCTGAATATAGTCCATCCAGGAACATAATCATTAACATACCTGGTCAGTTCATCCATACATAAATGTAAAAAGGACTTAGAGAAGATCCTTGGGGTAAAACTATTGTAATAGGAAATATCACACTTTTAATTCCTCATGAATATCCATCATAATACCTATATATCCGATACTCCTCTTTTCTCTAAGATCCGCTTTAAAGCCTTCCCAGGAACCCCATCATACACCTTTCTAGATCAACAAAACCATATGAAAATCTTATTTATTTTTCCCATAATTCTTCATGAAGCTGCCAAGTAAAAATCTATGGCACATAAACCAATTGAAATTATCACTCCTACCTCATACCTTTGCATATTTTCCATTACCTTCTCTCATGCTGTCATAGCATGGCTCAGGAATTCAATGCCAAGATAATAGCTACAATGCTAAATATCACCTATACTAATATAGATAGGTACAACAATGTTCTTTCACCCTCATCGATCATCTGTTTGTTCACCAAGATTTAATTAAACAACCATGTTATCCAAACTCGTCCAACTCTCCACGAAACTTCAACATCTCAATTAGAATTCCATCCTAGCCAAAATGCTCATCCTCTTTCTGTCATATCTATTGCACCTTCACTTCTGAAGCTCTAAGTCTACAACTATGCATAACATTTTCTTTGCTATTGTTAACCAAAATTCTTTGACAAGATATGCAGTAAAAAATTAAAATTCCATGCAGTCCTCCTAGCACTTAATCTTGGTTAGTTGAGAACCTCCATAAAAAAGTCACAAGCTAACCATCATGCTGTTGGTGCAAAGAGCTAGTTTCCACATGACCCACTGTGACACTGATGATGCTCATAAGTTTATGACATGAATACAACCAATAATGAGGGAGAAGATAGTGCTTCCATCTGTTCCCTGATATAGGCCCAAGCATAAATCTAGTTTGGCCTTATAATTAAAAGAACTTTGTGTTCATATCCCTGGAGATACTACTTGCAAAAACAGATAGAAAGAAAGTAGAAAAATCACAAAGAGAGAGAGAAAGGAAGGGTTCCTCCACTCTTCCAAATGAACAACTACGAAGCCTGCTTAAAGTTTCAATTCTAGACTTTCAAGTCACTGGTAATCCTTTTCTTGATGAAATAGCTCAATTACATTTAAAATCTAACTAAACTAAATCAAAAGAAAATCAAATTGGTGTAGAACAAGTAAATCCCAAAGCTCTCGAGAAGCAATCTAAATTCTGATTTCAAAATCTCTAAATCTCATGTCTCAATAGTGAAATCCCATTGGTAAAAACCTAGCACTCAAAATCTTAATAATCCAAATCATAATCCAAATCTTGAATCAGTAATTCATAATCCAGAACTACATAAAACTCAAAAAACATAGATATGTGTAAGCCAAACCCTAAACCCCCCATATGAACAATAGAATGACAAAATATAACCAAATATCCTTTTACTCCCTTTAATTACTTCTTTGAATCCAGCATCAGAAAAAGTCTACCCCACAAACTGGGCCTTTTCCAGAACCAACATAATTTCCAAAAAATCCCTACTAACTATAGCTTTCTCCCTGAATTGTAAAATCCTTAAATAGCTAAAACAGAAATATGCATAATAAAGAATAAGAAAAATTAGACATTTCCGCTTCCACAGCTGTGCCATCTAAGAAAAAACTTCATATATAGAACATGTCAGTTATTGAAAATTTCAGCATGGGTTTAATGAGCTGAGTAATGAAAAGAACTTGTTAATCCAATAAGAAAAATTTTAATCAGTGTCATGGTTTCAGAAAGCCCATTAACTGGGTATACTGTCTAAAACCATGAGGCATTATTTCTTTTTCTATTTCATATTGTGGTACAAAAAGCAAGACCACTATTTTACACGTACTATATAAAACACATTTATAATATTAAACATGTCAATTGAGTATTGCTTATTTAATCAAATTTTGTTATCTTGTTATTGTCCAGTTAATATCTTGTTCACACACTTGAATGAGCAATGCAGGGTAGTTAAGGAAACAAGAATGTGACAAAATTAAAATTAGAATAACAAAAACACCAGAATAAAAAATTCTAAATCTGGGTTTAGATTCAAGGAAATTAGGGTTTTGGAAATTGTTGTACTAGACAATCAAGTTAACGTTCAAAAAAAAATTCCTTAAGAATATTTTGATTTGTATTAACAAAACAAACGTTACAAATGAGGCATTTAATTTCTGAAATTGCATGCAGAAACAAAGAATGAAATTATGTAAGCATTTGAGTTGTTAATTGATTTGCAATGAATGGGGGATATATAAACAAGGATGCAAATCCTAAAATTAAAATTCCTTTTATCATTGGATTGACAAAGTACATGCTAATGGTCAATAATTGAGACACAAACCTAGAGGTTGCAATTTGGCAGGTCAGGTTGGATCATTTCAGATCAAAGGAAATTTGAGTTGTTTCAAGTTAAGGTTATTTCAGATTTGAGTCATTCGTGTTCAAGTTTGTTGACTTTTAAGACTATTGTGTTATAATTATTACTTTTAATTAAATTAATATTTTAAAAATTAATAGTCAATTTAAGTTTAGCTCATTTCTAGGTTCAGATAAATTCGGGCTCAGGTTGTTTCAGGTTCAAATAAATTCAGGCTCAAATCATTTTCAGGTATGGCTCACTTTGGATTCATGTTTTTTTTACTTTTGTTGGCCAAATCGGGTTGGTTCAAATTTGTGTTCAAGAGAGCTTTGCAAGCTGTACCCACCCCTACTCCAACAAAACAAAATCCATTACGAGGGTACCTCCATAGCAAGACTCAAGTAAACTAATAAACTATTGGACAGATTACTCAATAGTCAAAAACTACTAATTTCACTCTCCTTAAGTGGAGATGTCATTCAGGGGATCCAAATAGGTTGGACAAAATGCAGAACAGCCTCCAGATTCTTATGCAATAGCAAAATACCCATTAGGTGGAACAGCAATTTTTAACCCAAAAAAAAAAGATTGCCTGCATTCTACCATACAAAAGATTAAGCATCAAAAAGCACAAAAAGATGAGTTTAACTAAGAAAAGGATTCTATGGACAAATGAGTGCATTTAAGAGGAGGGAGTAGAAGTAACCGAGGATAATATGGTGGATACACAGTTAAGGTGGATACACAGTTAAGGTCACTTGGATACGGAGGGCAAGAGACTATAATTGCCCCATGAAGGATATGACTTAATGGAGAATGCTCTAGTCCAAATGGTGAGGAGACAAAAAAGGATATGTGTAAAAACTATCCCAAAGGAACAATAATGCAACCTGATCCATGTAGCCAAATCCAAATAATGGGAGAAGGCTTTGTTGTTGTAACAATTAAGCACTCACCTTGGGTCAAATTGTAGTTGACAAGAAATAATTTTAGATATTGGCCTTCGAAGAGAAAAATGCTTTTCTAACTAGCTATTGATACTACTTATGGAATCATACTTGCAACAAGCTTTCTCTTTATCATTTTAATTTTCTTAAAAACAAATCTTTTAGGATGAGAAAAAGTCAGAGGGCCGCTATTAGATATTGAAATCTCAAAAGTCTTTGCTTAATGAATTGAAAAAAGGACTGAATATAAGAGTTCTTTTTTTTTTTGGTTGCCATTTCTAATAAATTAAGACCTCCATTTTACGAGTAAGGTATAGCTAATCACTGGTCTGTTTCCTTTACCACCAAATAGCTTAGCCTCCTGATTAAAAAAGCTAGGGTGCTCAAACTCAAGAATATGGATATGAGTAACAAACAATTTAGATGCAGGCATGTTTTTTCATAAGTTTGTCCTCACCATGCCCTCGTATGTACTTTGGGGAAAATGAAATGCTTGAGAGCAATTGTTAACTTAAAAGTGAGTTAAGAGGTTAGTCAGATCGGCCTCATGATGCTCATATCTCCAGAAAGGAGTAATTAGCAATGCCATAGACAAAACCATTACTTAATGATGTTATGGTAAGGCTATTAGCCTTAAACTGACCCTTTGACTAATAAAGTGATACCAACATGCAACAAATGAAAAAAAAAGCAAAAAGAGGAAAAAAAGTTTTTATTTCAAACATTTTTTGACAAAAGTGTATTAGTAATATTTCATGCATTGGCCTTTGAGTTAGTCATATGCAAACCAAGTAAAGAAAACAATTTCCAAATGAAATGACAGATCTTCAAGTTGAAATCATCTGTCAACTAATTCCAATGGTTGAATGCCACTTCAGTGGTCTGTATAATACAAGGTTGAAAGATGCATGTAAAGCAGAGCTTACCGTGTTCCAGCAAAATGCCGAGACCGTCTAGAAACTAGGGTAACACTAAAGTCCCTCCCAAAGATTGATAGCCGAGTCTGCAATTAAGATTAGCAATTACCAAAAAAACAAGAAACTTGGTTGAATATTCAACAAGCATTACAGCCAGCATAAACAAAAGATTCATATACAAGAGCAGCATATCCTTTTAACCAAAGACTTTCAGCTTCATTAAAATAAAATTAACCATCAAATACTGCTTCCTTAACATAAAAATAAATAAATAAATAAATCATAAGAAAAGTAATAAAAGTTTCTTATGTAACCATAAAAAAAAAAAATTTTTAAATTATCAATTTTGCAGCTAATTATATCTCCAACTTTTCCAAAATCTTACTTCATATTTAAGATTCAAGATTATTTAGTTCTAGCTTGCAGGAATTTACATCTGAATTAAACCTCTGAATTATCAGTTTTTCTTGTCCACATATTAAGCAAAGTGGAAAACGAATAAAATAAAGGCCAAAATAGCAAGCAGAAAAAACCATAAGCTTATGGCACTACATGTAAGTAAGACACGATGAATCTAACAAGGCATAAATGATGGCTTATTACAACTTGCAGCAATAAATCAATAGTTACAGGAAACAAAAGATCGTGCTGAAGTAAACTCTATAAAAAGCAAATGAGTAAAATGTATCCAGTCCAGCAAAGAAAGAGAGATGCAGTCAACATTTGAAGTACCTGTTTAAAATGCCCATGAACTAATGCTATTGTCCAAATAGTGTTACTGCATCTTGACCGAATGGCTTGGGTTAGATGGGCATTCCAAACAAATATATTATCATATGGCATCCCTTCTTCACCCATGGATAAAACATTTTTTTGCAAACTTTGCATTATGGGATATGTATAGCTATAGAAAAAATCTTTGGTCAAATCCACACTGGATAGCAGCTTCTTGTACCTAAAGCCAAAAACATAAAGAATAAGAATAATTAAAATGCTCTACCAAAATTGGACCCTAAGGCCAGTAGAAAGTGAGAATGAAGAACCATGTAAAAAGTACCGGAAGAAGAGAAAAAAAACTTTTACCAAATTACAAACCAAAGTAATAAGGTGACACCCACAACATAACATACATACAATATTATTTAGTTCTCACATTTTTGTGTTGTGGTTACTGAGAAATTCCACAGATCAAAATGGTGACTATCATTGTAGATATAGATATAAGGCTAGATTTCCATCACAGCAGTTATAATTACTTAAAGGTATTAAAAGAAAGAAAGATCTTAATAAAAGAGATAAATATCCAAACAGGACTCAACACACATAATAGCACTAGATGGAGATTAATATTGAAATATTACTGATCTTCAAACTTGGAAGGATATTGTCCACTTAACAAATAGCTCCAAGTTATTGCAAAGCAAAGAAAACAAGGCCTGAGGCTAATTTTGCCTATTGGAGAAGATAATGTCACTGATCTCCGTTCAAATTAGAGTAGATTACCACAGACCAAAAAAAGTGAGGGCAGATAGTGGATTTCCCTGTTTCTGATGTCTCATAGCGTCTCTATGAATCCACTTATAGTAACAAAAACAATCCATAATCTCCTGAATGTAATCACCATGAAACCATGAAACCAAGAAACTAGAGATGCCACCTAGCCAACCCACTAAGGGTAGTAAAATCACTTCAAATGAAATGGAAATTACCAATATTTATGGTGTCAACACCTAGTATGGTATTTTAAAGTTGCATTTGCATCCATATTATGCAGAACTATTTCTAGGAATGTAAAAGAGATAAATGCATAATTGGATGCAAGTAATTTGCGGTTAGATGTCAGAATAAGCTTCTACTTTCAAAGCGAACAAAAATTAAATATATCTATGTAAATAAGGGCCACAAGTTTTTCTACCAAACCTAAAAACTAACAATGAAGCAATCAAAGTGAAAGAGATACCTTAGCTCTGTTTTAGAATGTGCTACATCGGATTGAACTGAAACATGAGGAATTGTGATCAACTGGCTCTCATCTATCCTATATATTGCATGACCACATATAAATCCAATTTGCCGCCGCTTTGTAACCAGAATCAAGTAGTATGACTCCAAAAACTTGATGCAACCTAAAAAAGCCAGCAAAAATATTACAGGATGTCAACAGAAACCATTCCTTAAATAGCTTATATAGGCGGGTAAATTCTCACTAACCCACAATTCCGAAAACCTTTGCCACAAAGTTTAAGCCCCCAGTCGCACGATTTCCTTCAGCAATCCGCTGAAGCAAGTTTTTGATCTCTTGCGGTGAGTAAACCACTGGGTCTTCACTGATATTAAGATCAGATGGTTCTGATCGATCAATTTTCAACACCCTAAAGAATTTCTTGTTCCTATCACTCCCAATTAAATAAAACCTCTGTTTAAAGAAACCAAAAATAAAAATAAATTAATATTTGAAAAAAAGCCACAATCCTGAACCAAAGGAAATGAAAATCCTATATAAAGTACGCTATTGCACAGACTAAATTTTTAGTAGCAACCAAACAGAAACTTCAAGATTCTTTATTATTCAATTTTCATCTAATAGAGCCAATATTATAATTTTAATTGCTTCAGCTTTAAGAGAAATTGTTTTCTTTTTTTTTTTTAAATATCATGATTTCAGTTGCTTTTTCTCGAAATTTCCTCCCTGTTTCCTAATTTCAATTTTCTTTTCCATCTTTTTATCTTCAAAAAATACCGATTCAAGAACTGTTCCACGACAACCAACCAGATGCTAAAATGAACCAAAAGAAAAGACGAATTCGAGAAATTTCTTTCCTGTCGCCGAAATTAAGAGAATTCCATGATTTTACTAAGAAAATCAAAACAGAAAAAGAAAGGATTTGTTACCGCTCGGGTTTCGTAAAGCCTGAATTTCTCAAGGGAATAGGAATTGGGATCGGCCTCCAGATCAATCGAAGGGTGGATCTTAGCGTATGGAAGAGACAAATTGGTTTTCAAATTCTCCAATTTTGCCATTTTGGTGGGAGAAATTTGGGATTCAATTCAATGTCTAAGCTACGTTTTGGACATTAGGTTTGGGTTTTTCAAGTGACTTTCCGTTTACAGCTAAAACTTTTATCGATTTCTGAAACTCTAATCACCTATATGTACTTTGGCTCTCCGCATAACCAATTCTTCAACTCACTGAGTCGGCTTTGGCTCGGAAATCGGCCACGTGGTGCGTTGAAGTAATTTGTTAATTTGTTTGTTTGTTTGTTTTTTAAGCCACACAGTTAAAGAAACTTTAGTCACAAAAATATTGTTTTAAATTAGAAATTAAATAATTATTAATCTAAAAAAGTTTTTGATACGGGCACATCTTTATTATATTCTATATAATAATTAAATTATCAATAATTATTTTTTATGTATGAATAATTAATAATTATTTTATAACATAAATAATCAATTCATATCTAAAAGGAACATTCACCTTAACATTTAAAAATTTTGAACGTGTGATATGAGATACAAAAAATTGACTTAAAAATATGGAAGATAGTTGATGTTGTTTTTCTAGTCTAACACATAATAAGTTTGTTGAATGTAGGAAAATCTAGTACTTATAATTTAAATAGAGATATTGTTGATGTAATTTTTGATTTGGTGATAGAGAAACATGTTGGAGCTAAATTAGAGAGTGTATCAAACCATTCAAGGAGAAGAAGAAGATCAAGGGGCGTCAAACTTAGGGCTTTGGTGCATACTTCGACACCTAAGTTAGTATGTGCCTTAGAAGGGAAAAAAGTAAAAGATAGAAAATGGTAGTGGTTGAGAAAGCAAAGAAAGTGTAAATTTGAGAATGATGCATGCTAGGTCAGATTCTTCCTTTATATTTCATAGATAATGACATAAACAATCATGTGTAGGCACTAATGACACGGTAACTTAAATATTATTGACATGGGCATTAAGGTATAACATGTATAAATATATGAGGCTAACAACATTTATTTATTAATAATGTTACTCGTAAATTTTTTGTTGTCATCTATGCTTTACAATATTTCTCCATAAAAAATGAAATTAAAAAGAGACAAACAATGCCTAACAATAAATTCAAAATAATTATTATTGGTTACTTTAAATATATATATAACAATATTTGGGCTTATTATATAATCCTCTTTTCAAAATATCTTTATCCTATTTTAAAATTACCATTCTCCTTTATCTCTATCATATTCTGATTGTCACCATTACTATTATTGACAATAAAAATTTGTTTTCCTTTCTTTTATACTTCGTTTTTGTCTTTCTTTTTCTTTATTCCTACCTCTTCTCCTTAAGTAAGGGTGAGCAAAAGTCAGTTTGAACCGACTAGATCGATCGAAACCGAGTGAATTCGATTGAATCGATTCGATTTATTCGGTTTTAATTATAATCGATTTTTTAAATCGGTTAATTGGTTAATTCGATCGATTTTTTATTTTTAAAATTGATAACCGTACTGATCGAATTAACCAACTTTTTAATAATTAAAAATAAAAAAATTGAGATAAATATTTTTATTTATTTATTTTTGGTAAAATATTGTTGAAATTATTAAATTCTTTAGTAATTTAGTTTGAATGATACTAGAGTTTGAATTTTATTGAATTTTATTGAATTGAATTTGTGGTTAAATAATTATTCATAATAGGAAGAAAAATGATAAAAAAATCAGTTATTTAACCGAACCGACCGAATCGAACCGATTTTGATCGGTTCGATTATGATCGATTATTTAATAATATTTGATCGATTCGGTTATTTGTTAAATGAAAGTCGGTTAAGTCAATTATTGATTTTTTCAAATCGAACCAACCGAATTGATCATTTACTCACCCTATCCTTAAGTTGTTGTTGTCACTTCTATCAATAATGATTTCATTTCATTCCATTTTTTTATCTTTTTCATTTTAAGATCATCATTTTATTCAAAATGCCTCACAAAATAAAAAAAAAAAAACTCTTTTTGGTTTTAGTTTTTACTATTTTATTTTTTAAAGAAAAATCGATGAAAAAAATTTGATTATGTGACTTTAAGGTTTTTTTTTTTTTCATTTTGAATTTAGACTAATCAGAGTATTGAAAATGATGGTTTGAGTACTATTTTTTATTTTTATTGTTTAAGTGAAATGCTAACTTTTTTTTATATAGGCATTAGATTTTGAGATTTTGTGAGTGGTCCTTGTTTTCGAACCATCAACTTTGTTCTTTCTCTCATTTCTCTCTTCAAGTCTTTGCTCACTTTCTAAAAAGATTGCTATGTCAACCAAGTAAAAAGCCAATCTCAATATAACAATTTCTACTATAATATCCTTTTTGAAGATTTTTATTTTTATAATATAAAGATGCAAATATAAAAATAAAAATATTTTTACTAAAAAATTTAGACTTAAATATTTATTGAAGGTTTAATGCCGTATTAAATTTTATATCTCATTGTTAAATTTATATTATTTTTTATTTTTTTTCAAAATTCAATTTTTAACAAAATAAAATTTTAACTTCGTTAATGAAAATGACTCCTTTTATTTTTTTTTCTTCACAACCATTTCCTAAAATATGCGCTTTAGTGATGATTATAATAATAGAACAATCATAATTACTCTTTTTTCTAAAACATAAACATATGAACTGAAACGAATGCTAGATGTCTAATTTTAAACTAAAAGATCATGTGATTAAACTTACTATATTTATCTTTTTTATATTTTTTTCGCATCTTAAATTTTATAAAAATAATACCTTAATTTACATAATAAAATTTTTTGGTTAAATGATGATTCATAATAACAAAATTATCATTTTTGTTTCATTTATGTTGGTTAAAATATTGATTTTAAATGATGATTTAGATATAATAATAAAATTATCATTTTTGTTTCAAATTTTTATTTTTTGAAAGGAACACATACACAAAAAGGAAAATTAAAAATAATTTAAGCTAAAAATATGTAAAATTAGTCATCTCTTGATCTTGATGGCCACATGAATGCATCATTGTAATTAAGATCTTGAATCTAAGGGCTACCAAAAGTACGAGAAGATGCATATTTACTTAATAAAAACACTATTAAAAACATGGTTAGCATGCATGAACTTTGAATGATAATTCATTATAATAGAACTTGCATACAAAATTTCACTTCTAAGTACATACATACATACACACATACACACACACATATATATATTAGGGGTTTAATATCAAATTAATAAAGCTTATGGCTATCTAAGTGTATTTATTTTGATTTTATTCACAAAACAATTTTTTTTTTTGCCAAAATAACACCTTCATTTTAATAAATAGAAATGATTCATTTCATTTTATTTTCTTATCACACATTCTTAAAATACAAGCTTTTAGGGATATTCATATGTTTTAGAGAATAAAATTACATAAACAATAGATAAAGAAGAAAATATTTATTATTTATTTGATTTCATACTTTAAAAAAATAATTTACTTTCCATTTATTTATATGTAATGTTAGGTTTTCATACAATAAATACAATATTAAATATTTTAAACTTTTTTGAATATAAATTAGTTTAAATAAAAAATTATAATATGAGAAGTCATCATATTAATTTTAATGTTTTCAAGTATTAATTGTTTTTCTGGATAAATTAACATGGAAAATAGAATATGAAGAGTTAACATATATAATTAGATTTCGAACAACAAATATGCTCATTAATGATATATATTACATAATTATTTATTTGAAATAAAAAAGTAAAATATGAAATGTTAGCATGTTAATTTTTGTAATAATTAATGATTTGAAAATAAATATTTAAAAAATATATATAAATCAAAATTTCAAACTTTTCTATCAACAAAACAAATTATATTGATAGGAAAAAAATCTATAAAATAGTCATATTAATTTCAATTTCTTCATAATTAATTTATTGTTAGAAAATATCCATATGCTACTAACCATTAAATTTTAAAAAATGATAGAAATATTAAAAGTCACAAAAAATTATTATATTAATTTGGATTAAATATAAAATGGCCCCTATATTATATATTTTTCGTCAGTTTGGTCTTTTAACTTTTATTTCGTCATTCACTTTAATATTTGAAACTAATGATGTTAGTCAACTTGCTGTATGGCATAAATATCTAATAAGATGTTGACACATGTAAAAAAAATTCAGTCCATGCCACATCATTAATAATCATGTCAAATTTAAAATTTCTTAAAATTTAGAAAAAATAAAAAACAATAATTTGAATTTTTTTTAAAAATATTGAATATTTAAAATAATTAACAAATATATAATTTTAAAAATTTTTTAAAATCATAAAATTTTCATAAAAATCCTAAAAAATTCAAAAAAATTGAAAAAATTCAAAAAAATACAAATTATAAAAAAAATAACATTTCCTTCAAATTCAAAAAAATACAAAAATTCTAAAATTTTTTGAAAAAATCTAAAATTTGTAAAAAAAATTATGAAAAAATTTAAGAATTATGAAAATTTTTCATTTTTTGGAATATTACAATTTTATTTTTTATATATTTTATGATTTTTTAAAGCTTTTTTTAAATTCTCTTGATTTGTATTAAAATTTTAATTTTTAATTTTTTAGAATTTTTAAAATTTTTACATTAGAACGATATTTTAGATTTTTAATTTTTTTAATTTTTCAAAAAATTTTAATTTTTTTAAATAAAAGTTTTCAATTTAGATTTTTAAACAAATTTTATATTTTTGTAATTTTCAAACAAATTAAGAATTTTTTATTTTATTTTTTTAAGTTTTTATGAATATTTTTAATTTTAAGAAATTTTATTTTTATTAAAATGTTCATTTTTTTAATTTTAAAATCTTTTTTGAATTTTTGTGAATTTTTTAAGTTTTCATATTTTTTTTAATTTTTGTAATTTTTAATAGTATATTTTTAATTTTTAAAATTTTTAGAAGTTTTAGAATTTTTAAAATTTTTAAAAAAATTTCATTTAATGTTGACGTGACAATTGATGACATAGCATTGATTGAAAATTTTTTGACATATCAATATCTTATTAGATTTTCATACCACGTAAGTATGTGGACTAGTGGTATTAGTCAAAAGTACGAAATGAAAGTTCAAATACTAAACTGATAATTTGTTTTAGGTAACAAACTGACAGAAAATGTATAATACATTGACTATTTTTACATTTATCCTTATTAATTTCAATAGTGGACCGATCAAATTAATCAAGTGTAAAACTAATTTTTTCATACATCTTTTTATAAGTTCATAATAAATACTTTTATAGATGGATTGTTAGATTTAACAAACTATTTGTATCTATCACTTACTTAAATTTTTAAGGGTCTATTTAGATAGGCGGTGAGATTAGCTTCAACGAGATTGAAAATAACAATAGCAATGATATTAGTTACTATAGTGGTAAGACTAAATATTGTAACGGTGATATTAAAATTAGTGGTGAAATATGTGTTTGGATATAATCGCAGTGGTGGCAGTAAGATAATAAATAGTGAAAATAAAAAATGGCCATTAAAAACATTATATTAAAATTTATATAAACTAAAAAATTTAAATCATTTTACATTTATAAAATTAATAAATAATTAAAAATTACTAAAATAAGTTTTATTGCAAATAATAATTTTATTAATAAATATTTAAAAAATAATAAAATTGATAATAATTATTTTATATTAAAATATTAATTATGTTTATTCAAAATAAAATTTAAAAATAAATAAGATGAAAAAATGAAAAGAAATAAAAAAAACTTTTAAATAAAAAAAATAAAAAATGGACAAAACAAACTAAATACATTTTCATCGCTATATTAAAATTTAAAAAAAAACACACACACACACAACAAGGGCTTATTTAAAAAGATAGGGTTCACTAGTGGTGAGTTTTTTTCATTGGAGCTTGAAGCACTAGTTGGATTTTAGGGCTACAGCACGGTGAACATGCATTTCTACTTCACCATTCATGTAAGCCAAATGCATTTTTTTGCACTGTGTAAAGTAGTTGGCATAAGTTTTCATGCTAAATGCAGCTCCGTTTCAATCCAAATACAGCTTAAGTCAATTTAATTTTCTATCATTTTAATTGAAAATAATATCTTTTTTAATAGATATTAATTGTTAAAATTTTGTTATTATCAAATGAATAGTAATACATTTTAAATTTACTTGAAATTTGGCATGTATGATCCACATGAATATAGCATAAATTTCATCGATTGGATTAACAAAATATAAATCATATAAAAAGATATGATAAGATGTGAAACTAATTTAGTTTTTAACATGTTTTAATAATTTGAAAATAAATCTTTGAAAATAATATAAATCAATTTCATTTGAAAAATTTTCATCTTATACTAATCACTTAAATTTAATTAATGGTAAAGAGATGAAAAATTACAAATCACTAATATATGTGTTAGCCTTGAATTGATTCTTATTTGAAATGACAAAACATTAAGCTAAATAAGCTTGATTAAGATTTTAAAAATTTTATTTAGTACATGTTCTTAAGTTTTATTATTTTTTATACTAAATAAACAATATGTTTTTCAAAGTGTAAACAAACCTTTTTTTGTCTCCAACCATATCTTTCTTTAAAGATTATTTATTTGAGCTTAAATGAAAGTCTAATTGTTATTTTTAAAGTGAACTTATTTATTTTGGACTCAATGAAATTTTGATAATATTGGTTTTGAGAAATAGATTAACTTAGGAAAGTTGTTTTGTAAGAATAAAGTTTTTCAACATTAAACTTGTTTTATTTTTTTGTATTAATTCACAAAGTATTAATATTTAAATTTTATAGGTTGAAAAGCTCTTTGAGTTTACTTTCTAATGGATCAAACAAAATCAAAATTCAAATTTTTTAAGAAAATATTTTTAATTTTTACTAGAAACAATGTAGTTATCTAAAAACTATATAAAAGGTATTTTTGAAAATTCACTATAACTTTTATACATTAAATTAGATAATGGATTTTATATGGATAGAAAGCCCCTTAAGTCTAGTTTATAAATCTTTAAACAGTTTTTGATTTGGAGTTATATAACTCAAGATATGATCAAATTAGTGAGTAGAGTGCAAAACATGAGACTACCAACGATATTGTTTATCCAGAATAACTGGGAATACAAAACCTGGCTGGCCCAATAGATTGGGTATTAGAACCAATTGATCCCTTCAGCTATAACTGTTAAAAATTGAGTGAAACTCAAGAACCAATCAATCCTTTTGTCCCACACAAGCTCTAACGGCTAGTTTCAAAGGATAAAAACATGGTTTTTCATTTCCCAAGCATGTCCAATGGCCATTTTCTCATTTTCTCTATAAATTGGGCATTCCAACACATCAAGAAGCTGAATGAATCAAGAGAGTAAGATCAATTAAGTTATATATTCATTCTCTCAAAGAAACTAAGATTTTTAAACCTTTAAAGTATATATCTTTATATTTATTGTATCCAAATCATATTTGTTGTTCATTCATCATTTCCTTATACTTAACTTAGCAAACACCTAGCCTTAGAGAGGTTGTTCTATTGTTTGCAAAATTACCTTTGATAGATAATGAGAGAATAAAGTAAGAGGTAAGGTATCCTCATAAGAGTTTTGTAGTGAAATAAAATAAAATACTACAAAGGGTAAAGGTTTTTATCTTAAGCTTTAAAGAGAAAAAGATAGGGTTGTATTTTCAATTCAAGATTAGTAGATTGAAGCTTTGACATGGACAACCAAGAAAAAATGATGTAGGTGTCTTGTGGAGAAGAATTGAACCTCTATAAATCTTTGTGTTTGATTTTTCTATCCCTATCTTTTTATTTTCATTATTAATTATATTTACTTCATGATATATCAATTGTTGTCATTTGCATCATATTTTGATATTGATTTTAATTTTTCATTCAATTATCTTAAAATCATTATTTGGAAAAAATTTGAAAAATCCAATTCACTTTAATTTTGAATCACCATCTCACCTAAAAAGCTAACAATTGGTATCATAGTTTTGATATATTTTTGTAGGTTTAACCACATTGAGTAAAGATCCTATAGCTTAATTTAGGTTTTAAAATGCTAAAGAAGTCCTCAAAGCTCCTATAATTGATAAATATGAGTTTTATAAATAAAGAATGAGGATAAAGATATTCATAATGGCCCAAGATTTTAGAGCTGGGAATGTGATAGAGAAAGGCCTTGAAATTCTTTCAAATGATGTAAATTACATAAGGCAAGTAATAGATGATACAAAAATCAAGTGCATTCTCTATCGAGCTTTAGATGTTTACAATTTCAATTTGGTGTTAAAGTGCTCAACCTTAAATGAGACATGGAGAAAGTTGGATGAGATACATGAAAGATAAATTTTCAACCAACATGTATAATGTTTCATAGCTATTAAAGAATTGGAGGTAACTTCTAACTATTGTGATTCAAATTCATATACATTTGATAAAATTGCAAGAAGCTTTTAATGAGTTATATGTTGAATGTAAATCAATAAGGATGAAGTACAAGAAAATGATTTTAAAGTTGAATGTTGAGAATGAGTTTTTGATGAATGCTAAAAATGTTTTAGAAAAAAAAATGAAAAGTTGAAAATAGATTTTTAAATCTCTCAAAATATAAATGAATTTTTTAAAAAAGAAAATGTTTATTTGCAAAAGAAATTGGATGAATTGATGAATGAAGAACAAAAAAAATTTTTCAAGAATTGTTTAGGTACTAAAATGATGAAATGTAATTTTTGTAATTTTCATAGTTATACCATACACACTTGTCCTATTAAAAGAAAAGTTTCATTCAAAATTAGGCAAGTATGAGTTCTTAGAAGAACAAGTGATTTAGTCACTAACTCTCAAAGATCTAAAGCAATTTGGGTACTTGTAGGTGATCTAAAGTAAAAAGTTACAATGTAAGTTTGAAGAATGGAACTTGAGACTCACAATGGAGATGGGTAACCTCTAAGCCAAAATTTTATTTGAAGTGAATATGAAATTAGTTGCGTATTCTTGTTGACTATTAAAGTGCTTAATTGTTATTGAGTATGTATTTATTTTTGTTCTTAGGTATGTTTGAGATGCTTGTTAAAATTGATTTTGGTGCTTAATTGCTTGAGAGATGTTTATACTTATTTTGAAGACCATATGTGTATTATTATTAATCTAAATAGTTGATATTGATCATATATGTTTGGTATGATTAATTGTATGCTTGATTATTTTTATATTTATGCACAACTTTAAAGGGTGATACAAAACTTAATGATTTTGAATTTTTAAGTTTTGCTTTGAAAATGATTTTTACTAAAGTCAAGCTTTAAAATATGAAATTTTTTTTAGCAAATTTTTAAGTGTGAAATGAATTTAAATATCTTGTATTCAATATTTTAAACTTGCTTAAACAAAGAAACTTGATAACTTACATTGGCTTTAATACATGCAAGTTTCAATGGATTTTGGAGCTTAAAAGATCAAATCTTGTTTTTTAACATTTTGGGGCATACAAACCATTTGAACATTTTCAAATTGTGATATAAAACTTTTTAAAATGGTTTAAAGAGCTTAAAATATATTTCTAACATTTTTGCCTATCTTAGTAGCTTTTTTCAAGAAAATATGGGGTTTAAGAGTTAACTTTTTATTTTCTTTGTTTCTAAGGCCAAATGACCACTTGAATAACTTTGTTTTGACATTTGAAATTTGTTGGAATAATTCAAGTTGGTTAAAAATGAGTTTGACAAGTTTTTTAAATTTTTTTAAGTCTTTTTCAAGCAAAAATGAGTTTTACAATGTCAAAAATCAAAATCTTGAAAATACTAAGCTTTGAATGGTTTATCCTATTTTGTTCTATGTAAATAATATTGTTTAAATAAGTTTAGTGCTACAAAAATGTTTTTTATGGTCTTAATGCATTTTGTATGGTATATATTAAAGGTTGAATTATATAACACCTATTAAGCTTGCTTGAAAAATTTGTTCATATTGCATATATTTTATGACACAAATAAGTTTTCTTATTTATGAAAAATGTTTACAAATTTGTGTCAAAGTCTTTTGAATGAAAGTGATAAAGGTTTAATGTTTCAAGAGTGTTCTTGGTACTATTCATGCATAAATGGGGTTTGTATAATTGAAAATTTGAAATACATGCATTTGTTAAATATTTGTGCTTTTATCATATTTATTTGATCATTTCAAACTTGTTTGAAGTGGTTTCAATGCATTAACTTTGTCCAAACATATTTTCATACTTGAGTTGCAAAAAGGGGTAAAGTTAGAACATTGTCAAATCATGCCAAAATTTTGCTTCAAAATATTTTGATCTAATTGCCTTATTTCTACAAGTCTAAAATGATTTGTTTAACATGTTTAAATTTTATTTTTGACTAAAAACATCAAAATCTTGGATTTGGAATCAAAAAGCTATAATTTTTTTTTGTTTTATTGATTCAGTAGAAAAAAGGATCAATCTCCTTTTTAAGGAATCGATTGATTTTTTTGCCAGAAAAAAAATGGACTTGAAAATTACAAGAAGGATTAATTACCTTGCATGGGGATCAATCACCCCAAAGACAAGATAGATCCCCTCATGGAGGCAATCGATCCATTCTAGCAAATGCCACCAAATTGAGTTTTGGCTATTCAAATGGGTTGGAATCACATGTGTCAAGCTTATATAAAAGTGTGTACTCCAAAAGTGTTAAAAGTGATTGACCTAAATATCCCTATTAATTTTTAAATAAACAAATTTATCCTTAAATATATAACTTTTGTTCATTTATTTAAGCTTAATTTAAATCAATTAAAAATAAATAAAAGTATATATAAAATTAAATTACTTAAAATTTTAAAATTGTAATTCCAAAAGTATTAAAAGTAAAAATATTAAAAGTGAATGACTAAAATATTTTTAGTAAAATTTTTTATAATTTTTTTTTTTACTATTAGACTCTTTTTTTATAATTAAACTAAAAAAGTATTAAAAGTAATTGACTAAAATATTTTTACTAAAATTTCAACTCTAAAATTATTAAAAGCGATTGATTAAAATACCATTAGTAATTTTTTATAAATTTTAATTTAAATTAATTTTTTTATTTTATACTCACTTTTATAATTAGATTCATATGAAGACACAAAATATATTTTTACGTCAAATAAAAATACAAATAGAACAAGACCAAAGCTTATTAGTGTGCATATGTATAAGACAATTGTATTTAGTTTGTTTCTTTAGTTGTTGTACAAGCAACTAACATATAGTTTATGTTTATAAATAAATTCATTAAAGATAATCATAATTAAGTTATTGAAACATATTTGTTTTTTTTCTATTTTTTGCCTTTCGATTTTTTGTTTAATTGATTTGCTAACTATATATGTATCTTAATGATTTACTGTTTGTATGTTTTATCATTTGACAATTCATAACATAATTAAATCCTTTAAGCCCTTTGAAACAATTCTTTAAAAGGAATCATTCTTACATTTTATTCTAACATTTATAATTAATTTTCTTTTTTATTTTTTCTTCTAGAATTTTATAATTGTTATTTCTATGAACAAAATCTAATATCAAATCAAATGCAAATTAATTGCACACCCTCTACCAACAATTAGTATTATGTGATTCATTTAACACTTTAATTGGACTTCATACCTATAAAATTAGATGATTTAGGTGGTGGAACTATCAATAGCTTAGAGTTTGATCTTGTTAAATTTTTATAAGAATTATTCACCTTGACTCAAACAATAATGATTTAACTTTTTTTATCAACTTTAATCTTAAAATGCATATATATGATTAATTTCTATCTTGGAATGATTTGATCTTTTTAATTATATTAAATTACTCACTTTTTGACATCCAAGTGAACCAAAATTAATTGTTTTTTATGAATTTTTTCAAGGCATAACCAAATTTATTGGATCCATCTTTTGAAAGTGATTATGCCAAAGTTACATTTATTCATAAAAATTTATGTTGTTAATGCTGAAAATGGAATCATTATAAATTATATGGATGCTACATAACGAGTTTGTTATTCTAATAATTAGAATTTCCTTAAGAAGAAAACATGATAAATACGAAAATTAGAAATTTATTTTATTTCAATTTAATTTTTAAAATTACGTATTTTAAAATTTTTATATAATAAAAATTTTTGTATAATAAAAATTTTCAAATAAAAGGAAAAATTAAGTTTTTAATTGGTAGTAAGTATAATTACATTCAATCGATGGAAGCACCGATAGAAGATTGTGAAACAAAAAATAAGACAAAAGATTGATTGGTTATAAATAGCTCTATCTTCTCCAAATAACAAATAAGGTTAGTGCTATATGATGTTTTAATGAAAAATATACAAATTCATTGACTTCAAATTTTTTAGGATTAATGTGAAACTTTTTTATTAGGAGAAAATACTCCTTCATGTTTTTCATTATATCAATTGAAGAATATTTACTTTTATATCAAAAATTTAAGGTTACCATATTAGATAGCATTTGCTCAAAAGTATTGAAATTCATTAAATTAATTATCACTATTATGTTTAATATAAAAATACTATTATAAATTATAATTTAACTAAATTTAAATCCTAAGTATAAAATCAAACTCAAAATTATAAAAAGTCAAAATTCAAAATATTGAAATATTAAATACATAATTAAATAAAAATTTATCAAATAAATTTTGCTAATAAATGCCCTTAAATCACTTTTAAGTTTAATCATATTTCTATTCATAGAATACTCAATTATATTATTAATATAATTGTAATTTCTCTTTAAAATATTCTTAAAAATTTATTAACTAATTTAACTACAAAAACTATAAAAATCAGATGTTGAGGATGAAGAAAAAAGTTAAATAAGCAACAAAATTGTTGTGAAAAATTAATAAGAAATATTGAATTCTACTTGGATTACTATTTCAATTCAAATTTTAGTTATGTGTAATCATTTTGGGTTTTAAATATCAACTAAGTTATTAACTTTTTAAAATCAATTAAAGTCAAGTCAAATTAGTTCATTTTTATAATTATGCGTAATATATTTTTTTTAATTAAATTAAAATTTAAATGAGTAAAAAAAATTATACATAATCAATTTGTGTTTTGAATTGTTTCAAGTTTGAGTTGGTTAATCCATGTTATTTTTAGCTATACTTTTACAACACTGATTATAAACTTCAAAATATAATAAGAATACAACACAATGAAAATTTTAACTGTAAAAAATATGGAAATACTAATGATAACTCTAGAAGAAAATCTTTATACACAAGTCTTGTAAAAATTAAAGAATGTATCATCTTTTAAAGATTTTAAAATTCATATTACATAAATGTTAATCTATATCAATGAATTTATAATCATTCATTTGCTAATCAAGTTATTCTTATATGGGTTGAATGAAATAATTTAAACATTTTATTTGAAAGAGATATCATAATTTATAATAATTTAGGAAGATAACATAGAATAAATATTATTTGAGTTATTATGATCTCTTAAAATATTTTTTACTATTTGCAAATAGAGACATTGGTTGGTATCATATATAGAAAAAACTCATTTTGAATAATAGTAATAAGAATAAAGCAGCAATTGGAAATATATCATTTTGTCATTTAATAGAAGAAATTTTTGAAAGAGAATATGAAGATAATTATTTTGAACTTAATTTTTTTTTTAAATTATTGTTTGTTTATTTTTTTTATAATTTTATTTAGTAAATTTTTTTCATTACGTTTTATTATATATAACATTTTTTACCCCAAATTATATATTTAAAAATAGAACTGTAAGGCAAAATTTATTACTTTTATTGTTCACACAATGCATTACAGAAGAATAGGTCTTTAGTGGCATTTATAAATGTCACTAAACGATTCGTGGCGTTTGCCAAAAACATAGCTAAAAGGATTGGTTATACCTACATCAGGAAAAATAATGGCATTTTTTTTATAAAAAAAAAACCATTAATTTGGTGGCACTTTTTTGCACAGACGTCATTAAATTTAGCGATGTTTTTATTTACAAACACCACTAAATTCTATAATTTAGTGGCGTTTATACTCACAAATACCGTTAAATTTAGTGACATTTTTCACTATAAAGACCGTTAAATTAGAAATTTTATTTTTTATTGTTTTCAATATTTATTACTATAATTAAATAAAAAATAGATTTTTTTTAAAATTCATAAAAACAAATTTAAATTCATAAAATAAATATTATAAATATTTAAATATCTAAATACATAATTTGTTTAAATATTCATATAACACAAAGTTTAATATAATAACATTCAAATTGTTTCAGTACATTAATCTGAAATTTAAAATGTATGAAATCAATGTTGGTTTAAACTTGGAGCACTAGCATTTGATGAAAGATTTTTGTCACCATGTTCAATAAAAACATATAGAAAAAAGTAAAACAAGTTTTTACACTTAATAATAAGCTATTAATTATTAGACCAAAATTATATAATTAATTATATGAAAATGAATTATAACATGCTTAATTATACTAAGTGTTATACTAAAAATAATAACAAGACAATATCACGAAAAGAATTATTTAACTTGTTTGTATATTCTACATTATATGAAGAAATTGCTTCATGCACCTATATTATGTGTGAAACATGACAAATTATGATGCTTCATAATTTTTAACCATTCTCAAGACTATGGAAAAACTAAATTCATAAAATATACATGTTATATACTTGCAGACATTAGCCACCACTATATAATGCTATCTCAAGTAGATAAAGTTTTATGAAAATTAAGGTAAATACACATATTTGATGAATAGTTTTAGCCGATATCTTATGCAATTTTGCTTCTCTTTTAATTATCTGTATTTGAATTTATTAAAAAGTTTTGAAAATATAATTTTCAAATTGAATGACATGAAAAAAAATTCCAAATAGAAGAGATGCACAGACAAGGACAGACATGCATAGACATAAAGAAAAAAACAATTCAAAAGCCCTTGAACCACCCAAAACACTACCACCACCAATCACCAAAAAACCACCACTACCAATACTACCCGAAAACACCATTCCACCAAAAACCTAGCAACAAAATCAAACACAAATACGAGAAAATGGATAGATAAAGGAAACATAGCTAAATAATAATAATAATAAATAAATAAATAAATAAATAAAATAAAGTAAACAATTTATAAAATAAAAAGCTAACAATTGAATGTTTCGAGGACTCATGCTTTATATTTCATATAGATAAAGTAATGCAATTTTAGTGCACTCACCGACCTAACCAATGTTCATGATTATTCAACACCTTTAAAGGCAATTTTTAAATTGCAAGTTTGATTGAAAAACACAAATACAATTTAAATGGTTAAATGGTTCGAATCCAAAAGTTGGGTATCACATAATTTGGTATATTAAAAAGTAAAAATAACATAATAATATAAATTAAGCTAGTGGAGTCATTAAAATTTCATTTTTCAAGAAAGGTTTAAGCATTTTAACAGTTCTATATAATGTGAAGCATACACAAAAATTTTGTTTTTGTACTTTAAAATACAACGGCTGAGGACTTACGTCCTCTTATTGTTCTAATCAAGCAAAAAAAAAAAGATGCAAAACAAAAGGCTTGTAAGTGTTATTTGCTTGGTAGGAACAAGAAATAGGAAGTTGAAATTGTTCTTTCTGCAACAAACTCTTCCATTCTTCTTTAACTTTTCTTCTTTATTTCTCTGTTGTTTTGCTTATGTGTCATCACCGCTCACCTTTATTGCAAGGAATTCTTCAAGCACAGGTTCCACCAATATCGACCTCAATAAACAGCAACCACCTAAAAGTTAAACACAACTCCTTACCACCCTTAGCCACCTTTATCATCAACTTATATGACAAACAATATAACCATCAATGATCCACAACAATTGCAGCCAATAACCTAAAAAAAAGGTAAAAAAAATAAGTATCAATACTCATCATGAGTAAACAACATAAGCAAAAAAAATGTAAAAAATAAAAAATAAAAAATAAGAATTTCGAATAGACGGGGTTTCAGATTTTAGGGTTTGACTGGGCTTTGATAAGATCGAATTAGGTAAAAAAAGGTACAGAAAAAAATACCTTGCTCCAATGGATCCCTTATAGTAATTGATTTATGTCGAATTTTGTTCACTAAGGAAAGACTTGATGTAATTTACCTAACTTATTAATATAAAATTGATAGACAGGCAATAATCTAGTGAATTTCTCATCCCTGCATTACCATTAACAACTAATTAAATCATCGATTACATTCCTTCTGCCAAGAAAGGTACCAAAAAACCATAATCAAAATAGTCATCACCTAAAATATTTTCAAAATCACATTTGAAAATACCTAAAAAAAAAAAAAGCAATACATAAACTAATGGCTATAAAATCATTTTGGTGAATGTGACTAACAAAGAAAAAAATAAAAATGAAATTTAATTAAAAATAAAAAATAAAAATAAAAAATGAAAAACAAGCAGGTAGTCCCAAAATCATTTAATTTGAAATACCTCTTCTTCACCGATTAAGGATTTGGTAAAAAAATGTTTACTATAAACAAAATGAGGGAAATGAGTTTCGTTTGAAAAGTAAAAAGGAAATGAAAATAAAATGAAATGACTTCAATTTGCATTTGTGATTTTAGGGGAAAAAGGAAATGAAAATGGAAAGAGAAATGAAAAGGAAATGGAAATGGAAATGAAAATAATTTGCATTTGTGGGTTTGGGGGGAAATGAAAGAGAAAGAAATGTGCATACGCGACTGAATTATTGATTTTAGGGAAAATTTAGCAGCGTTTTTTACTAAATAACACTAAATAGCAGCATTTGTAATAATAAACGCCAGTTAATAATGTTAAATACCGGTGTTTGCAAAAATAAACACCACTAAATTTGAACAAAATAGTGCGTTTCATTTTTTTTAATTCAATTTAATCAATTTTAATAATTTCATTTACGGCATTTTATTCTAAATGTTGCTAATTTAGTGGCGCTTGGTTTCTTAAATGCCATTAATTTTCTCGATTAGTGGTGTTTTAACGAACAAACACCACTAACTAGTGCTAATTATTTATGTTTTATATTACAAATGCCACTATATGTATATTTAGTGGCATTTATGTTAAAAACGTTGTTAACTTTATAAAAACAAGGAACCTAGTGGCATTTGTTAAGAAACGTCGCTAAAAAACTATCACTAAATACCTACTTTATTGTAGTGATATTTCAAAATTTTTAATCTTTTATATAGATATACAATTGCACTTCGCTAATAGGTATACAAATACATATACTAGTAATTCAATAAAATCATCAATAAAAGTTATCTTAATATATAATATTTCACTATGAACTAAAAATTTTAAAAATATCTTTAAAATATTTACTTAATAAATTTGACATATTTATTTAATTTAGTTTTGAAACTTACATTAGTATAAAAAGTTATGATTTTAGCTCATTATTAGGTGTTAAATTACAGATAGCAAATTAAGTGTATTTATTCATTTTTTTTTATAAATTGTCATTTACTCATTATTTTTCAAATCATCTACACTTAAATTTTTTCTTACTTTCTTTTTTTACCTTACAAATTGCATGATATAGTATACCTCGTGATTACTTTCCTTTTAAATACACACAAATAAAAAATAACATAGTAGTAGATGATTGATAACTTAGTAATTAATTGTTAAAAACTTAAAAGTAATACATATAACTTAGTAGCTAATCATTAATAACCTAATAATAAACAATGAATAACTTACTATTAAATTAGTAATACCTTAATAATAAAGAATGATAATTTACTAGTAAATAATTGATAATTTTAAATCAATAATTGATAATTGATAATTTAGTAGTTAATAATTAATAATTTAATAGTAAATCAATTACAATATAATTGCATAAATTATTGATAATATAATAAAAAAAGTGATAACTTTGTAATTAATCATTGATAACTTAGTAATAAATAATTGATAATTTAATAGTAAATTATTTATAATTTAATAGTAAATCAGTTTCAGTTTAATAGTAATTAATTCATAGTAGTAAATTATAAATAATTTAGTGGTAAATCAATGATAACTTAGTAGTAAATAATTAATAATTTGTAGTTAATCATTGAAAACTTAAAAGTAAATCAATATAACTTAATAGTAAATTATTGATAACTTACTTGTTAATCAGTGATAACTTAATAGTAAATATTGATAATTTAATATAAATCAGTTATAACTTAGTAGTGATTCGAGAATAATTTAGTAATAAATCAATGATAACTTAGTAATAAATAATTAATAATTTAATTATTAATCATTGAAAACTTACAAGTAAATCTGTATAACTTAATAGTAAATTGTTGATAACTTACTTGATAATCAGTGATAACTTAATAGTAAATATTGATAATTTAATATAAATCAATTATAACTTAGTAGTAATTCATGAATAATTTAGTAGTAAATTAGTAATATTTTGCAGTAAATAATTGAAAATTAAATAGTAAATCAATGATAACATAATAGTAAATACGTAATAATATAATAGTGAATCATTAATAATTTAGTTATAAATTATTGATAACTTATTAGTAAATCACTAATAACATAATAGTAAATTACTAATAACTTAGTTGTAAATCAATAATAATTTAGTAGTAAGATAATTAATCAATTATAACTTTGTAATAAATTATTGATAAATTATTAGTGAATCAATTATAACTTTATAATAAATCATTAATAAATTAGTGATAAATCACCAACAATTTAATAATAAAATCATTTATAACTTAATGATAAATCATTTATCAATTAGTAGTAAATTATTGATAATTTAATAATAAATCATTGGTAGTTTAGTAGTAAATCATTGGTAACATAATAGTAAATCAATGATAACTTAATTGTTAATCATTAATAACTTTTTTTATACTTGAAGTTACTAGGAATTGAACCCTAGTTATTAGTAAAAGCAAAGCTAGAATTTTTATCTTAGAGACTAGAATAAACCTACCATCAACCTATTCAACAAAAAAGTTTAGTAAAAAATTCTAAATTTGAATGAAATAATAGTATTCTATAAAATAATTATATATATTGGTAGTAGACATTTTAAACTTTATATTTCATAGTTGCAATGCATAATAACATATAGTAAATCAAAGATATGTTAGTAAAAAATAATTGATAACTTAACAATAAATTAGTTTTAGTTTAATAGTAATTAAATGATAAACTTAGTAGTAAATTATAAATAACTTAGTACCAAATCAATAATAAATTAGTAGTTAATCATTTAAAATTTAAAAGAAAAGTAATATAACTTAGTAGTAAATTATCAATAACTTAATAGTTGTTTTAAATTATCAATAATTTAATAGTTAATTAGTGATAGCATTATAATTAATCATGGATAATTTAATATAAATTAGTTATAATTGGTAAACAATCATGGATAATTAAGTAATAAATCTATGATAATTTTATAATAAATAATCAACAACTAAGTAATAAATCAAAGATAACATAGTAGTAAATGCATAATAACATAATAATAAATCATTAATAATTTAGTAGTAAATCATTAATAAAATAATAGTAAATTATTGTCTTCAATTTCTTAGCTTAGTGGCCAGGAATGCCTTAAGAAGACATCAAGGCTGGGGTTCGACCCTAGCCTCCCCCCTTCCCCCTTATTGTAGGGCTTAGCTCCCTTTAAAAAACCAAAAAAATAGTAAATTACTAATAGCTTAGTTGCAAATCAATAATAATTTAGTTGTAAATAAATGCTAATTTATTAGTAAATTAGTTAATTATTGCTAACTTTGCAGTAAATCATCAATAAGTGAGAAATAATTCAGTTTTAACTTTATAATAAATCATCAGTAATTTAGTAGTAAATCATCAATAATTTAATAGTAAATCATTCATAAATTAGTAGTAAATCATTGATACCTTAACAGTAAATCATTGATAACATAGTAGTATGTTAGCTCAAGTATAGATAACAATCTAAAGGAGAGTGGTTTGAATTGTCTCCAATTCTTTCCCAAAAAATAAATTTTCAAATAAAGGTAAATGAAAAATTAAAATATAAAAGATATATCTAAATAAAGCACCAATAAATAATGATGAAAAATAAAAAAAAAGAGTAGAGAGATTAAATACAAAGATTTATAAAGATTCGATCCTTCTCCAAAAGCATGTATATCTTCACCCTTAGCTTCACCAGCTAATAATCCAAATTCACTAATTCTTAAGAATTTTTACAAACTACTGTTTAAGACTAAGGTACAACCTTTTACTCGTTATCTTTCTAGGCTAAGATAGCAACATTTAATTTTCTACCTTTCTAGGTTAAAGTAGCAACCTTTAACTACTCAAAATGAGTTTCTATAAAAATTACCAAAATCATTTAAAAGGATACCTCATCTCTTTATTATAATTAAGTTCAAATGTTTTTCAAACAAAAGACCTCTTAAAAGTTTAATGTTTGCCTAATGAAATACAAATAAAAGACTAAATGATTTGGATACAACATATATAAAGAATATGGAATTTAAATTCTAAACTCTTTATTGCTCTTGATTTTCTTGGAGAATTTTGAAGCAATGGCTTTATAAGCTTTCTCCCATGTCTTTTTGCTTGATAGGTGTTGAAAGACCCCATTATACAGAGAAAAATGAATATAGCCATTAGAGATTGAGTTGGAGAAGAAAATGTATGTTTATTTTTTGTCAAAATAGCTCTTAGAAGTTGTCTGGGTTGAAGGGATCGATTGGTTTTGAT
Source organism: Durio zibethinus (assembly GCF_002303985.1). The sequence continues at coordinate 11,122,003 of NW_019167949.1, read as the reverse complement.
AAGGGATTGATTAGTTCTTAAATTTCACTCAAATTTTGACCATTACACAGAATTGGTTGATTCTTTTTGGTACCTAATCAATTGGTTTTTACTAATTTTACATACATGATGATTTTGGATGAACAATGCCATTGGTTGTCTTCTATTTTACACTCTACTCACTAATTTGATCATTGCTTGAGTTATACAACTCTAAATTATGATCCGTTTGAAGATTTACAAATTAGGCTTAAGGGGCTTTCTATTTATTTGAAATTCATCATCTAATTAAATGTATAAAAATTATAGTAAATTTTCAAAGCTACCCTTTATGCAGTTTTTAGACAGCTGTAAGGTCTCTAGTAAAAATTCAAAATCTTTTCTTAAAAATTTAAATTTAAATTTTGTTTAATCCATTAGAAAGTAAGCTCAAAGAACTTTCCATCTATATAAAATTCAAATATTAAAACTTTATACATTAATGCTGAAAAATAAATCAAATTCGATGTTGGAAAACCTTGTTATCACAAAACATCTTTCTATAGTTAATCCATTTTTCAAAACCAATATTATGAAAATAGTATTAAGTCTAAGATGAATAAGTTCACTTTAAAAATAACAATTGGACTTTCATTTAAGATCAAATAAGCAATCTTTAAAGATAGTTTTAGTTTAAGAAATATAAAAACATAAAGAAAGGTTTATTTAAACTTTGAAAAATATTTTACAAAGAATTGTCAATCTTGAAAAATTGTATTTTTGATATAAACATTTAGACCAATCTTTTAAAACAAATTTTCAACATATTTTTCAAATCAAGTATCACTTTCAAAAACATATTATTTATTTAGTTACAAAAATAATACAATTTAAAAGCATGTACTAAATAAATCTTTTTCATAGTTTTAATCAAACTTATTTAGCTTAATGTTATACCATAAAGGATAAATTGAAGGCTAATAATCTTCCCCTTTTTAATATGACAAAACTTAAAGATAAATTTGCTTGATGAAAAACATTCTTTGAAACATTTAAGATTTTTGAAAACTATTTTGAAAAATTGTTGTTTAAACCATGCATGTTTCCTAGCAAAACTCCCCTTTAACTAATGGATTTTTCATCCTAATCCAACACTCATAATCCAACATACATATATGTTAAAGCATATATATATATATATATATAATAAGAACACATGCATATATATGTATGAAAGCAAATTTGTCCACAAAATATTTTTTCCCTTTTTTGTCATAGCAAAAAGGTGATTAATCCAAGGTATAGGAAAAAATTTAAGAGCAAATAATTAGAAGCAAATATTTTCAATTCAAAGCATAGTGAATTCATATATTCAAGTTTAATATGCATGATGATATTCACATACATGTGTTCAAGCACAAGAATATAAATGTATCAATGTATCTAATTTAAACATTTTAGCGCACTAGTTATAAGATCATATCATGAATGTTACAAGTAAAGAGATAGAAGAATATTATGTATACTACTCATACATCATGTAATTATGAAATGTGCTTAGAATGTAAAATATCAATATCATGTAAACTTATATTTAAAGAACATATATTCAAACTCATACCAAATGTTAAAGATATGTTATCATATAAATAAATTAATTCAAGCAAAGTTGTATACTAAGATTCTCCCTTTTCAATATCAGAAATAATTAATTTAAGGCACACACAATTTTGCATGAAAAGTGCAAGCTATATCAAGGATATGCATACTTTGTAGCAAACATAAAAAGCACAAGCATCTATGAAAGTTTAAGAATTCATTAGCAATTTTGTTCACTAACTTTCAAAGAGCAAAAATATTTCTTGCATATGAAAGGTACATTTAATAAATCTAAAATGATAAAAACAATATTTCATAAGAATATCCTATCCAACTAAATATTAAACAAGAACTATAAGCTCATACATATGTAATGAAGCATGAGTACTAATGAGCAATGAAGTTCTTTCATCTTGTCATAACAAAGATTATGCAAGCATGATTTTCTAACATGATGGACACATATACTATGGCAAAGAAATAGTGAAAGCATAACTATGCAAATATAATTTAAATTGTTTTAATGCATAGAAATGTACATAATCCAAAATATGCTAATATTCAAACATAAATTTCAATCAAAATCATACAAGCATATGCAAAAATATTTCAAATAACAATATACCCAATTCAAAAAGATATGCAACCATTTAGGCATAATTTGGTACATCTATCTTAATTATCTTAATCAATGAACATGTATAATAATTTCAAATTATGAGTTCATAATTTATGAGTTAAAGTAATTAAAGTTCAAGAAATCAATATATTCAATTCATAGCCATGTTCAAAGACTCATCTTAAACAAATATTCATGCATTGAAATTATCTTATCAAAAACAATAAAAAACTAGGCATGAATATCATTGAATGTGCATTAATCAATCTAAGCTTTTAAGAATGTTAAAACAATCTTTATCAAATAGTTTGATGACTAATTTGTGTAAAGCGTTAACACATTCAAACATAACCTCACATTTTTGCATACAATTAAAAGATATATTTATATAAGCATTCAAAATAAATAAGTTTCTTAAGCACATATAAAGCAATATTCAACAATGGTAGACATTTAAGCATATATATATATATATATATATATATTCAAACTCACACATTATAGGTATATAGCATAAAATCAATACATTTACTTCTATCTTTATCAAGTTTTGTTATTATGCTCATTTATTTAAGTGAAGCTTTGAATCATCCATTTCAAACATTTTAAGCAAGTCTTTGATATGCTTGGGCTTAATTGATGAAGATGACATGCATTGCTTGCTATACTTGAAATTCTAATATAGATTCATTCATGCCCATTTCAAGTTTTTCTTGCATAGACTTAAAAACATTCTTGATAAGAAATATTTATTAGTAGTATTAAGAATACCAAGTGATAAATATTATACCATTTGTTAAAAAATGAATTTCATATTCCAAGTCATAGGCAAAATTTTTTTTTTATGCATTAAGCACAAGCTACCAATTGTAAGAGAGATATGATAAAATATAATTATGCAAAAATCAATTTTTTTAGACCATTTATAATCAGCACAAAGAACACATATTCAATATTCAAATATTTTTTAGAAACTTTTAGCACAAGATAATATATTAAAACAAATGTTATGCCATAATCAACAATGACTTAAGGTAACAATATGCATTATAAGAAAATCGTTCACTTAACTTTACATGTGCTAGCATGTAAAGTCAAGCTAAATAATATTTATCATATAAGCATACACTTGACAAGAACAATAGATGAACCAACAATATATTTCATTTAAACTCTAGTAGTTCATCATATATTAATTCAAAATCACAACTCAAAAGATAAATTAATTAAGCATAAAACAAGCATGTTTCAAAAAAATTTCACAAAACCAAGAAATAAATAATTTAAGCATTTTCAAATCAAGTATAAATATTGCATCAAGAATTAATTTTATTCATATGTGTACATGAAATCCTAACCTATTTGAATAGCCAAACTTGAATTGACTGCATTTTGCAAGAATGGATAGATTGTATCCCTTATAAGATCGATCCATTTCGGGGTTTGAACTAAATTTACATTTTGTAACAAAAATGAATTGATTAGGTAAAATAGAGGATTGATCTGTTTTCTGCTCTAGCAATAAAATAGTGAAAAATTGTAACTTTTTTATCCTAAATCCAAGATTTTGATATTTTTAGTCAAAAATAAGATTTAAACATGTTAAAAACATTATTTTAGACTTGTGAAAATAAGGCATTTGGATCAAAAACTTTTTGAAGCAAAATTTGACCTAATTTTGAAAATCTTTCAATTAACCTTTTTTGCAATCCACATATGAAAATGTGTTTAGACAAAGTTTATATGTTGAAACCATTTCAAACAAGTTTGAAATGATCAAATAGATATGATAAAAGCACAAATACTCAACAAATGCATCTATTTCAAATTTTCAAATGTTCGAACCCCATTTATACAATGAATAGTATCATAAATACACTTGAAATGTTTAAACCTTTATGACTTCCATTCAAAAGACTTTGAAATGAGTTTGTAAACATTTTTCATAAATAAAAAAACTTGTTTGAGTCATAAAACATGTACAATATAAACAAAATTTTCAAGCAAGCTCTTTAGGCCTTATGCTTATCCAATATCAATATATACATATAAAATGCATTATATTCATGAAAACTTCAACTTACCCATGCACACTCATTTATGCAAAACTAAGTAGAATGAACCATTAAAAGCTTAATATTTCTAAGATTTTTATTTTTGACACTTTAAAACTCATTTTTACTTAAAAAAACCTTAAAAATCTAAAAACTTATCAAACTCATTTTTAACCAACTTGAATCATTCCAACAAGTTTCAATTCATAAAATAAAAGTTGTTTAAGTGGTGATTTAGCCTAAGAAACAAAGAAATCAAAAAGTCAACTCTTAAACCTCATATTTCCTTAAAAAAGGCTTTTAAGATGGACAAATATGTTAAAAATATATTTTAAGCTCTTTGAACCATTTGGAAAAGTTTTATATCACAATTTGAAAAAGTTCAAATGGTTTTTATGGCAATAAATGCTCAAAAATAAAATTTGATCTTTTAAGTTTCAAAAGTCTTTGAAAACTTGCATTTAACACTTAAAAATTAAAATCATTGTAAGTTAATCAAGTTTCTTTGTTTGAGCAAGTTTAAACCATTGAACATAAGATTTTCAAATTTATTTTGTAATTAAAAATTTTTTAAACAAAATTTCACATTTGAAGACTTGACTCTAGCAAAAATTATTTTCAAAAGCAAAATATAAAATTTCAAAATTATTAAGCTTTGTATGCTCCCTTAAGTTTGTGCATAAATATGAAAGTAATCAAGCATATAATTAATCACACCAAGCACCGATAATAATTTCACGAAATATGATATCATCAATATCCATCATTCATATACAAAATCATGCTTATGCGTAAGTTCTCAAATTCAAAATATAAACATATCTTAAGAATGTACAAAATTAATTTCATCAACCATAAGAAATATTTATATCATACATTCAAGAGCAAAAATAAATACATACTCCAATTAAGCTCATATTTTTCAAAAACATGCAATTTTTAACATGTAATCAACTTCAACCAAATTTGCATAATCACAATATATCAACAAAACATACATAAGTAACAATTAAGTACTCAATATTCAACAAGAATAGGCAATCAATTAAAACTTTGGCCTAGAGGTTACCCATCTTCATTGTGTGCCTAGAGTATCTAATATTCAAAATCACATTTTTGCTTCTTACTCTAGCACACTGATAAACGATATTTTTCATTTGATTTTTAATACCTAAATTACTTTCGGTCTTTGTTTCTTTTGGAATCCATACTTGCTTAATTTTAAATAGGACTTTTTTTGTAATAGGACAAGTAGATGAAGAATAACCATAAAAATTACAATAATTGTATTTGGTCATTTCAACATATGAATTATTGAAACCTTTATGTTTTTCATTTATCAAAATTTCAAACTTCTTTTTCAAATCAAAATTTTCTTTTTCAAAATTTAAATTCTCTTTTGAGAAGTTTCAAAATTCATTTTCAATTTATCATTAGGACTTTCCAAATCACTCTTTGTATTTGTTAAAAATTCATTTACAACACTAAGTCTTGAAATCTTTTTCTTGAATTTCAAACACATATTTTCAAACTCAATTATTAACTTATTATATGCGTCTTGTAACTCATTAAATGTATATTTACTAGATTGGATTTGAGAATTTGTTACCTCGATTTCATCAAGAGCCATGAGACATGGTCCATTATGTTTTGTGGATTGGTTTCCACTTGAATCATCACTTTTATGGCTGCCATAAGACCTCTTTTCAATTGTTTCTACCATTGTTGTTTCTCCATACGTGTTTTCAAGCTTCTCTCAAATCTCTTTGGAGGTTGAGCAATTTGAGACTGTTGAAGTTGTAGGAGTTTAAAGCTCCATAAAGAATGTACTTATTCTTAGCTTCATTTTTTAACTTCTTTAAAAAATTTTCATGATTTGATTTTGCTTCAATGCCATATTCTATTACATTCCATGCTCTAAAATCTTGAGCTAGGATGAATACTCTCATCCTTATTTTTCATTCACAAAACTCATATTTTTCTATCTTGGGAGCTATAAGGACTTTCTTACCATCTTGGAAAATATATTGAGACATAGGTTCTTTTCCTCAAGGTTATTGACCTATAAAAATAGAGTCTAAGCTCTAGTACCAATTGTTAATTCAAGTGTAGATAACAAAAGAGAGAGAGTGAAGGATTATCTTCAATTCTTTCTAAAAAATAAATTTTCAAATAAATGTAAATAAAAAATTAAAAATATAAAAGATATATCAAAATAAAGCACAAATAAACAACAATAAAAATAAAAAAATAGAGCAGAGAGATCAAACACAAAGGTTTAGAAAGGTTTGGTTCTTTTTTAAAGGCATCTACAGCCTTTCCCTTAGCTTCCCTAGCTAAGAATCCAAATTCACTAATTCTTAAGAATTTTTTGCAAACTATCTTTCAAGGCTAAAGTACAACCTCTCACTCTCTATATTTTTAGGCTAAGATAACAACTCCTAATTTCCTACCTTTTTAGGCTAAGGTAGCAAACTCTAATAACTGAAAATGAGTTTCTACAAAAACTCTCAAAATCATTTAAAAGGATACCTCACTTCTTGATTGCAATTAAGCTCTATTATTTTGCAAACTAAAGGCACCTCTTAAAGGTTTATATTTGCTTAATGAAATACAAATAAGAGACTAAATGATTTGGATACAACATATACAAAAAATATGGAATTAAAATTTTAAACTCTTTGTTACTCTTAATTTTCTTAGAGAATTTTGAAGATATGGCTTTATGAGTTTTCTCCCATGTCTCTCTTGCTTGATAGGTGTTGGAAGACCTCCTTATATAGAAAAAATGAATATAGTTATTAGAGATAGAGTTGGAAAAGAAAATGCATGTTTTTTTTCTTTTAAAGTAGTCATTAGAAGCTATCTAAGCTAAAGGGATTGATCGATTTTGATAAGGGATTGATTAGATGTTGAATTTCACTCATATTTTGAGCATTACAGTAGAATGGGTTGACTTTTTGGTACCCAATCAATTAGTTTTTGCTGAATTTGCATACAGGGTGATTATGGATAAACAATGACATTGATTGTCTCCTATTTTGCACTCTGCTCACTAATTTGATTATATCTTGAATTACATAATTCCAAATCAAGATCTGTTTGTAGATTTAGAAACTAAACTTAAGGAGCTTTCTATACATAGAAAATTTATCATCTAATTCAATGTATAAAATTATAGTGAATTTTCAAAACTACCTCATATGCAGTTGTTAGATAACTACATAGTCTCTAGTAAAAATTCAAAATCTTTTCTTAAAAAATTTAAATTTAGATTTTGTTTAATCCATTAGAAAGTAAACTCAAAGAGATTTTCATCTATATAAAACTTTGTAAATTAATATAGAAAATAAATCAAATTCAATGTTGAAAGCCTTGTTTTCACAAAACATCTTTCTCTAGTTAATCCATTTCTGAAAACCAATACTATGAAAATTGCATTAAGTCCAAGATGAATAGGTTAACTTTAAAAACAAAAATTGAACTTTCATTTAAGATCAAATAAATAATCTTCAGAGATAGTTTTAGTTTTAGAAATATAAAAACATAAAAAAAGGTTTGTTTAAATTTTGAAAAACATTTTACAAAGAATTGTCAATCTTGGAAATTTGTATTTTTTATATAAACATTAAGACCAATCTTTTAAAACAATTTTTCAAGATATTTTTCAAATCAAATATCACTTTGAAAGCCATATTATTTATTTAGTACCAAAAATAATAAAATTAAGAATATGTACTAAATAAATCTTTTTCAAAATCTTAATCAAATTTATTTAGCTTAATATTTTGTCATTTTAAAATAAAGATCAATTCAAGGGTAATATAGTAAATCATTGATAATTAACTTAATTGTCAATCATTGATAACTATTTTATACATAAAGTTAAGGATTGAACCATAGTTACTAGTAGAATAAAGTTAAAACTTTCATTTTCAAAGGTTAGGATAAACCTATCTAAACTTATTCAGTAAGAAATTTAGTTTAAAAAATCCTAAATTTAAATGAAGCAATAAGGTTACTATATAAAGGAAAATTATCTATTGACCTTGAATGGATCTTTATTTTGAAATAACAAAACATTGAACTAAATAAGCTTAACAAGATTTTAAAAAGATTTATTTAGTATATATTCTTAAGTTTTTTTTTTGGTATTAAATAAATAATATGTTTTTCAAAGTGATATTTGGTTTGCAAAATATCTTGAAAAAATATTTTAGAAGCTTGATCTTAATGTTGATATCCAAAATATAAATTTTCAAAATTGACAAGTATTTGTAAAATGTTTCTCAAAGTTTAAACAAACATTTTTTTTTATACTTTTGTATTTCATAAACCACAACTATCTCTAAAAATTATTTATTTGGGTTTAAATGAAAGTTAATTGTTGTTTTTGAAGTTAACTTATTCATATTAGACTCAATACAATTTTAATAATATTAGTTCAAAGAAACATATTAACTTGAGAAAAATGTTTTGTAAGATAAAGGTTTTTCCAATATTGACTTTGCTTTATTTTTCCATATTAATTTATAGAGGTCTAATATTTAAATTATACATAGTTGGTAAGATTTTTGAGTTTACTTTCTAATGGATTAAACAAAATCAAGATCCAAATTTTCTAAGAAAAAAAGATTTTGAATTTTTACTAGAGACTACATAAGTTGTCTAATAACTGCACAAATGGTAGTTTTGAAAATTTATTATAATTTTTTTACATTGAATCAGATGTTGAATTATATATATAAAAACCCCTTTAAGGTTAGTTTTTAAATCTTCAAATATATCTTGATTTGGAATTTTGTAGCTAAAGATATGATTAAATTAGTAAGTAGAGTGCAAAACATGATTGAATTTAATGTAGCTGACCTAATTGATCCCCTATCAAAATCGATCGACGCCTTATCTTATAACAGTCAAAATTTAAACGAAATTCAAGAACCAATCGATTCCCTAATGGACCCAATCGATCTTTTAAGCCTAAAAGCTTTTGACAACTAGTTTTTCAAGAAAACAAATGAGTATTTCTTCACCAAATCAATTTCAATGGGTACAAACATTTTTCATTTATAAAAGGAACTCTTCCAACACCATTGAAGTCAAGAGAGAACATTTAAAGAGCATTCAATATCGTTCAAGAATTTAAGAGTTTTTAGAGCTTCAATTCTATATCTTTTAAATTTATTATATCCAAGTCATATTAGTCTTTCTCTCTTTGTACTTAAAATTTCTATAGTTTGCAAATTCCTTTGTATTCAATTGGGAATTTTGAGTTATTGGGTGAAGTATCCTCTTGAGTGATATTGAAAGGATTGAGTAGAATCCTAAAAAAGATAAAGATTGTTATCTTGACTTTGAAAGATAGTAAATGTAATTTGTAGGGGATTTTCTATTAATGGATTGTGCTTGATGAAGTTAGTTAAGGGAAAAGACGCGGTACTTTTGTTGAAGGATTAAACCTATACAAATTCTTGTGTTTTATTTCTTTATCCCTACTCTTGTTTATTGTCATTGTTGTTTATTTGTACTTTAATTTCACATTTTTTATATTTTTCTTTTTTTATTTTATATTTATTTAAAAATTATTTTTAGGAAAGAATGTAGAGACGATTCAATTCATCTCCTCTTAAATTGTTATCTACACTTGAGCTAACATTATTGATAGAACCCATGCTTTGTTATGAGAATTCATTGTTAAATATATGAAGGAAAAAATTTATCAATGATTACCCAAAGTATATCATAAAGATTACCAAAATTACATCAAAAGATTATCAAATTTTTATTAAAATTATATCAATTATTACTAAAATTATATCATAAATTACCAAACTAATTTTGAAAGTCATCAAAATTATATCAAAAGTTATCAAACCTCTAACAAATGTTACCAAAACATATAAAAGGCTATCAAAATCAAAATTATAAAGTTAATAGCACCTACGAACCTAAACTTTGAGTCAAATTCTATTTTTATCCCTATTTTTTAAAATGTTTTAATTGGAAACTTAATTGCTCAAAATTTTCATAATTTGGTTCTGCTGTTTATGAAACTATCTAAATTGATGTTAAATACTGGTTTGCACCATGTGAATGGTGTTAACTAGTATATCTCATGGCAGATTGAGGGACCAAATAGAATTTTCCTCAAAGTTTAGGGACTAAGGATGCTCTTTCTTAATTTTTTTTATTTCAAATATATTGCTATAAATATATTAATTTGAAATAATGTTTTCATATATTTTATTATAATATAATTTATTAGTTAAATATATTTTTTGTTTTTGATAAAAATATATATTCAAAAATTAAAATTAAGTTGAAAATTTTAAACTCTTTTAAAAAAACTTCCATATAATTTTTATATTAAAAATATTATTTTACTATTAAATTATAATAGAAAATACTTTTTCTATCCAAAAATTTTTATTTTCTTTTAAAAATATTAACTACCCTTTTCTTTTCTTTCTCTAATATATTTTACAAAATATATTTTATAAAAAAATAAAAAAATAAAAAAAAATAATTAAAGAAAAAATTAATTTTTTACAATTCATATATATTTTAAAATATTATAATTTAAAATAATTTTTTTATTTTTATTATGATATTATTTATTAGTAAAATACTATTTTTAGTAGAAAATACATTTTAAAAATTAAAATTTAGTTAAAATTTTGAAAATGCTTTTAAAAAAATTCTATATCATTTTAAAAAATTAAATAAAAATTTCTATATCAGTTTAAAAATTAAATAAAAAACTCCATATCATTTTAAAATATTAACTAAAAAATTTCATATTATTTTAAAAAATGTGTTTATTAATCTATTCAAAAATATATTTTCTATTCAAAAAATCTATTTTGAATATATTTTTATTAAAAATTTTATATTTAATAAAAGAAAAAACTGTTATTGTCAATAACTGATCTTTCTTTTACTAAATTAGAGGCGTTATTGTCTACATTTTAAATTTTCTATAAATTTAAAATTTTAATAAATAATATATTCAAAATAATTTTTTAATAGAAAAATATTATGAATAGATTAATGAATCAATTTTTTTACTTAAGATTTTATAAAGATATGAAGTTTTTATGTAATTTTTTAAACTAGTAATATGGAATAGTAAATTTTTACTTAATTTTTTAAATAATATGGAATTCTTTTCAAAAAGATTTTGAAAATTGTAACTTAATTTTAATTTTTGAAAATATATTTTTTATTAAAATGAAATTTTAGTTAACTAAAAAATATATTATAATTAAAAGTATAAAAATATTATTTAAATTTAAAATTTTATAAAATATATCTTAAATATAAAAGAAGTTGGAGATAGTAGCTTTTTTTGTCTTTAAACTTTGAGCAAAATTTTATTTTAATCATTTTCTCTACCACGTAATGTGCCAATTACACTATTCACATAACGTTAATGGACATTTATCGTAAATTTAAACTGTTTCATAGATGGAATAACGAAAATAAGATAATTTTGGACAAATGGGGATTTGATTAGAATTTTTTAAAGATTAAAGATTAAAATAGAATTTAACTTAAAGTTTAAGGATTATAAGTGCTATTTACTCAAAATTGTATAAAACATTATCAAATTTTATTTATTTTAAACCAAAATCAAAATTAAATTGTTAATATTTTTATTAATTTTATCTTAGTGTCCAAAAAATCATTTATGAAATTAAAATTTTAAAAATAAAAGTTATAGATGCATCATGCATCTACCAAAAACTAATTATTATATAACATTTTGCTCAAAAAAATTATTATATAAGATTAATTCCACTCCTCTAAAGTTTAAAATTTGAATCCTCCTGATTTATTATTGTCATAACTATTCTATCAAATTTATCAGTTATCTTATATATAAATGTTGTAAATTTTAGCCAAAGTTGCCATGTTCTAGCCATATGACTTATCACGTGGTAGCCTTTTGATTTTGATTTTTTAATTTGTAAGGCTTTTTTACTTTTTATTTTTAAAATTTTTTTAAAGGTGTAGGACTTACATTTTTAAAAATTTTTTGGGTGTGGGACCCACAGCCAAGTTTTCATTTTTTTCCATTTTGATTTTTGTATATTTTTCTCTTTTAATTATATTCAATAATTTAAAAAAGCAAAACATATATTGTTTTTTTTTTTTTTTTGTATAAGACTCAATTATACCAAATATTTTTTTTTATTTTTTCTACTTCTTCCTTTTTTAATTTATTACAAAAGTTTAAAATTTTTTTATTTTAATTTTATTTTGAAGCTCACTTGCCATCAAAGGTGCACCATATGTTTTTTTTTCCCTTTTTTATTTTTTACATAATTGATAAATCATTTTTTAGATTTATTTTTTGTAAAACCTGCATATAAATGACATACAACCTATCAATCTATTTGATTTTTTTTAATTTTCTTTTTTCTTTGTTAACTTTTTTTAATATTTAATAAATATTTTTTATATTGACTTTTTAAAATATGGGTTATTTGATATTAATTTTAAAATATATACTTTTATCTTTTTTTAATTTGGTCGTTTAAAGAAAATTATATTAGTGGATTGTTGGCATCATATCCAAATTTGATTTTTTTCCTTTTTCGGTCTTTTTTTTAATTCATAATATAAATTTTTTGATAAAAATTCATTATTGTTGATGTTGCGTGCGAACTCAACTTTTTTTTTGCTTTTTATCTTTTTTTTTCTTTTTAAAGGTTTTAATTTTTTTTAACTTAGATCTTTCTTATAAAAAAACAACGAATATGTGTCACCTAATTTCGTTTTCTTTTTACCTTTCACCTTTTTTGTTTTTAATTTGCTTAATTAGAAGAATTTCTCAACAAAAGAAATTGGTAAATCAATTTTTGAAGAAAAATATCAATGTCAGTGTATATGATAAAAACACTTGTTATCAATGGATTTTAGTTCATCTGAATTCAATAGATGTATTTTTTGTAAAAAAAATTGAGATTAAATCGAATTTTTTTTTAATTCAAGTCAAGTTGAATATGAGTTTAAGGTTTTTTGTCTTGCTCGTATATATATAAATATATGTTTTACTGTTTCATTTAATTTTATATTTATTTATCAATATAATTATTATTTAATGTCCTAATTTAATGAATTTACATGTCATCCTCTTTTGTCTTCCTTTTATTTACTTTTTTTGTCATTTCTTTTTTTTAAAAAAAGAAAATTGCCTTTTTTTTTTCTAACTTAGATCAATTTTGTATAAAAAAAAAGTTAATAAATGTAGGGATGACAAAATAGTTCATATTATGGATATCTATTTAGCTTGATCCAATATCTTTTTTTTTTTTTAAATTAGGGATCGGATTGATGTATTCTCTTTTTTTAAATTGGGCCTAGATCAAATGAGTTTAGGATCTTTTATCATGCTTTAAGTATATATATAATATAATATTTTTAATTTTTAATTTTATTTTATATTTATATATTATTATATTAATAAAGTTATTATTTAATATCTTTTGTTAATACAAATATAATATATATACATAATTAAGATTTAATTCATCTGTGCATACAACCATCTTATAAATAAACCATATATATGTACGAATATATGCTGTGTGTTGTATCTCATTCACATTATTTTTGTTTTTTAGGCTGACATGTATAATCTCTTTAATTTTTTTTTTAAAAATCTCTTTTTTGAATAAAACTTGGATTCATTAAATAGAGATACAACTCTCTTGTACTATAATATCATAAAGCTTATCATGAAATCCATCAACTAGATAAGGTTTTCCTTTCTAGCTATGGTCGTCTTTGCTAGCCTACAAGCCACCTTGTTGCCTCTCTGTGCACATGAGAGATTTTCCACTTAGTGAACCTAGATAGCTCTATTTTGTCATCCTTCACTAAGTTTCATATCACAGATAGCTTTGGTACCATTTTTTGTTTAAATTGTAAAGTTACCATAAGTGTATCACCCTCCATGATCACCCTCTACATTCCTAAGTTTCTTGTAAACTTTGTTGCTTTAGCCAACGCCATGCCTTTAATGACCTCTGGCTCTTTGATGCCATTCATGCTCATACATAATGCTGCTTTTACCATGCCCAAATGGTTTCTTATGACAGCTTCAATTCTTGCTCTATTGTTCTTTCTTTCAAAGGCCCCATCAAAATTAACTTTTAATTATCCTTTCATAGGTGCTTTCTATTTATCTACCACTTTTCCTACCATTGCCATCTCTTTTTTTTGAGCTCTATTGTACTCTAACAAGAATTGGTATACAAATGTCACTGTGGCCTGGCTATTTTGATTATATTACTCTTGAGTTTATCATTTTTAGCCCCCAATAATGCCTAGCACATCGTTGCAAATCTACCCAACTCATCTTCATTTAGTTCATTTGTCACCCAAGCTAGCCATTATCTAACAATCCTTATCTACCTATCTTGCCAGTCTTCATTTGGGTATGCAAGCCTTTAGCTTTCTTTCACATGTATACAATCCCTTATAGCATACATTGTTGTCTTGTTTTCCTTGTTGCATCTTGGATATTGCGCATTTTCTATAATTTTTTCCTTTATAATGTTCTATATACTAGTAAGATATCATTCCACATCATTTATAGAAAGATTATAATTTTAGCAAGTATTGATAGTCGTCAACCCGCTTCTAGAACAGATTCATAATACTATTGCCCATGCCTTCATTATCTTTTTCCTCCTGGCTTATATTTATTTCATTCAAGACCAGTCTATGATATCTATTTTTTACAAAATATACTCCACTCTTGCAGTAGTCCCAAACCAAAGCATCTTGTTGGCCACTCAAACTAATGGGTTTAGCTTTATTCTCTTTTGCCATATCCTCATGGAACATATTATCCAACTTTTCATTATTCCATTGTACCTCATTTGCATGGAACAAATCCTTCACCATTCCATCACTTGGTATGTGGTTTGTTTGAGGAGTGGGATTAAAGTTGCACATTATTAGGATCCACTTATCATGCCAAATCTTAATTCATTCCTTATTTCCCACATGCCACCTCAAGCAAAGGTTTAGGACAACAATTCCTTGCCAAATGCTTTTTCTAGTATAAGAAGGTGCTCTCCTCAATTTTGCATCAAGAAAATTAGTTCTAAGGAAATAATTCATTTTAGCACCTTGTGAACAAGCGAGGAAGGATTTTGCATTAGTCTTCATCCTTGTTTCATAATAAGGCCTTATTGAACAAATGTTTCTAAAACCCATTCCACATTTTTCCTTATTTGTACATAATTTCCTCCAACTTATCTAGCAGATTCCCCTATTTTTTCCATGGAGTGCCGCCACTAAAACTTGCTAATAATCATGTTGATCTCATGGCATAGGTTCTTCAAGAACAAAAAGCAAGACATAGCATATGCAGACTTAGATTATGGAACTACTTTAATAATCATTTCTTTTCTTCCAGCTGATAGCCATTTGTGACTTCAATGTTTTATTTTCCTATTTATTTTCTCTAAAATCTTAATGAAAGCCCTTTTTTTCCTTCTTCTAATTAACATAGGTAGCACCAGATACCTTTCCGAATTAAAAGTGGATTGGATCCTAAACAACCTTTTTGTCATTTTGATTGCGTCTTCACTTGTATTTTCGTTGAAAAAAAAACTTGATTTGTCGTAATTGATCTGTTGCTCAAAACTTTTCTTATGCACTCTAAGCATGTCCCTTACCATATTGCATTCCCTTTGCTTTGCCTTAAAGAAAAATAAGCTGTCATATGCAAAAAAAAAAAAAAAAGTAAGTTTCATTTTTTTTAAGAGGTGAAACTCACCTTTAAAATTTTTTTTCGTTAAGGCACATCTTTATGGTTTTTACATATGGAACCTAGATTTTTTTTGTGGGACCCATTTCGATAATTTTTTATTTTATTTATTTTAAATTTTTATGTATTTTATTAGAATTTTTTTTGTAATATGATCCATTTTTTTCAACTTTTTTTCATTGAACATTTTTTTTTTAATTTTTTCTTTGGTATCACATGTAATTTTTTATTTTTTAAAACATTTCATAAATATCTTTTATTTTTTTAATCAACTTGATATCAAATTTTATTTTATTTTTCTCTTTTTTAAGAAGATACGATAAATTTTTAATAATTTTTTTTATCTTTTTGATATCAAATGTATGTCATGTGTTTTTTGTCAATATTTATCTTTTTTTTTTCTTTTTTTATATATTTAATAAATAAAATTTTAAATTTAAATTTTTATGACTGATTTGATCTTAAAGGTAAATTGCATGCTAAGTTATTTGATTTTTTTCTCTTTTTTTTATTTACTTGTTTATTTAATAAAAAATTGAAATATTTTTTAAAAATTTAAGAATCATTTGATATTATTATTAAAATATATTTTTTATTTTATTTTTTTTAAAAAAGATATTACTAATATGCTGACATCACGTCCAAATTTGATCTTTTTCGTTCTTCTTTTAGATTTAATTATTTTATGTTTAGGGACTTACTTAATATTAACTGTATGCCATGTTTCTTTTTGTTTTTTTCTATTATTTTTCATTTTATATTTAATAAATATTTTAATAAATTTAAATTTTTTGTGTGACCCCTTTATGCTAAGTTTATATCATATATCCAATCATTCGCTTTTTTTATTTTTTTATTTTTTTCAAAATTTTTTAATATCTAATGAAAAATTTTAAATATTTTAAAATTTCTAAAGAATTAGGGTCCTTTTAATATTATTGATTTAATATATATTCTTTTTTATTTAATAATTTAAAAAGTATTATGAAAGTTTGTCATTACATCGAGATTTATTTTGGTTTCTATTTTTAAACTTTTTAAAAAATCCTTGATATAACTTTATTTTTACTATTTCATTTAATTATATATATGTATTATATTAATAAGATCATTATTTAATATCTTAATTTAATAAATTTATTTTATTTATTTGTTTTTATTTTGTATTAAATTAATTTTAACAGAAAAGGAAGACTGATTGAAGTGTCCACATCGCAACTTCATTTAACTTTTTTTCTTTCATTTTTTATTTTTCAATTGGATAAATTTTACAAGAAACGTGTAGATTGATGGAAATGTCAAAATAATTTGCATTTGATAGGTTTGATTCATCCTTATTAGATAGGGAGTGATTTTTGGATCAAGGTCAAGTTAGAGCATGTTACTTTTTTTTTTTTAAAGAAAAAGGATATCGGGATAGAGGCATGTTTAAGGTGTTTTGTCCCAATAAATTTTGAAGTACATATTAAAATATACATTTTATTAGTAATTTTGTTCTATATATATTATATTAATAAAGTAATTATTTGATACTTTAATTTAAAAAATTAATATTTTAAACTTAATAAAATTTTTTTTTATTTATTTGCTTTTTTTCTTTTTATTTTTTTAAATTAGATAATTTTCGTAAAAAAAAAAAATCAATGAAATAATCATATATCACCTCCATTTGTTTTTTTGGTTAACTTTCGTTTTTTGTTCTTAAATTAGGTGAATTTTACAATAAAAAAAACTAATTAAATAGATATGATAAAAAAAATTTTGATCCTAGACTACACATGGTTGTGTCGCTACTTATTATTAAGATTACAGTAGGACTGTGAAGTAAACTTTGAATAAATCCATAGACAAAATAATTAAAGGCATCAAAGTCTCTAGAACAAGGA
Source organism: Durio zibethinus (assembly GCF_002303985.1). The sequence continues at coordinate 11,104,099 of NW_019167949.1, read as the reverse complement.
AGATGTATTGAGTACTGCTCAGCTGCTCTCCACTAGAATCTTCCCTATTCTTCTACAAAACACATCACTAGAATTTTCAAGAACTCAACTTAATTCCCTTCTTTTTCTTGTATATATACAGTTGCGGTGCATTAGAATTTATCATTGTCCTTGCCTGTCTTCAAGTCATCAGTCCCAAAATCCCAATCCAAGCAAGATAAAAAAAAAAAAAAATCTGATCTGTATATATATAATGACGCAACAACTCGATTTCTTGCGGCTGCAGCTGTTGCTCTTGCTGTGTTATGCTGCCTTATCCAATGGGTCTTTGCTGCCATTTATGGATCATCCAGGTAGTGGCAATCTGTTATTGCCTGATCCGTTCCGAGTGCTAGAGCAAATCCCACTTGCCCTGGAGAGGGACGAGAGCTTGGCACTGTCTCCAGCCAGGGTAGACTGGAAGGAAACACCCGAGGGGCATGTGATAAGGATAGATGTGCCCGGGTTGAAGAAGGAAGAGCTCAACATTGAAGTGGAGGGAAACCGAGTGCTGAGAGTGAGCGGGGAGAGGAAGAGAGAGGAAGAGGAGAAGGGTGATCATTGGCACAGGGTGGAGCGATCGTTTGGCAAGTTTTGGAGACAGCTTAGGTTGCCTGACAATGTGGACTTGGACAGTGCTAAGGCAAAGCTGGAAGATGGTGTGCTTACTTTGTCCTTAGCCAAGCTGTCTCCTGACAAGATTAAGGGTCCAAGGGTAGTGAACATTGCTGGAGGGGAGGCTCATGAACCTGCCAAACTCAAGGATAACGCAGCCAAGCAGGAGCTTTAGATGCTTTTCATAGCTTTCACGGCGTTTTTCCAGCCATAGTTAATGTTGATAGAGACGATCTTTTGCCTGGAAAATAGGCTGTATCTGTGTGTTTCATGTAAACCTGAGTTTCACAACTACTAGTACTAATAATAATGTAACGTGCGAGACGACTGCAACTGGAACTGGATTTTCATGAAGCTACTATGTGCTTGTTGTAATTAACGAATTCCCTCTTTTCACATGGACTATTATTAGCGACTCAAATTAGGTTGTGTTCATAGTTTTAGTTAAATTATATTTATTGAGGTTACGAATATAATAAAAATTATTGCGATCATAAATTTATTTTTTAATTTTATATAATTTATTATAAAATAATAATAATTATTATAAAAAATTTTATTTTATAATTTTTAAAATAATATTGTACATTTCATATTTTTATTTTTTGAAAAAAGTTTACAATTGTTTTAAGATTATATCAATATATTCATAGAGTAAAAATAAACTCGAATTTTCTTTTTAAAAATTTATATAAATTCGTAATGGAGGATAAATAAAAGATAAGAGTAATAATTGTGTACATATATTATAAATATAAATAAATTATAAGTATGCATTACATCGTTACAATTTAAATGACATTCTAAATTCAAACCTAGTCTTCCAAATTCATGTATCAAAGCATCAAATCAGTTCATCAAAAGAAAAAAAAAGGGGCAAATTTTTTACATCTAGCCTTCGAAGCCACATGAGACTCTGCCACGGCGTAAGATGATCAAATAAGCTGACCAAGCGGACCAAAACATTTCCGTTTCCATGGACAAGCAAAAGTAGTCTCTTTTGAAGCAAAGAGCCAAAGGCGAAGTAAAATAAAAATATAACCCTCATTTTTGTCTTAAAATTTCTTCTCAAGTAAGATTCGAAACTTGAAAAACTCGAAAAGAAAGGAAAAAAAAAAAGAAAATAAAAAACAGATAATTATTGGAAACGAAATTTTAGGTTTCCCTCTTTTTTCGGCTTTGATAAAAATGAACTCCATCAACCGCAACAATGGAGAAAGCAACAACGGGAAGAGCAGCATTTTCGATGGATTAAAGCAAGATCTGGATTTATACTTCTTGGGGCTGTCTCGGCTCGGCTCGTCTAAGGCTCTTACAGATAAGGAGGAGGATGAGGAGGAGGCTCCGAAAGAGCTCAACACGATCAATAGCTCGGGAGGGTTCTTGGTGGTGGCGCCTGATAAGTTGTCGGTGAAGTATACCAGTGTTAACCTCCATGGCCACGACGTCGGTGTGGTTCAAGCCAATAAGCCGGCTCCAGTGAAGCGTCTGCTTTATTACTTTGAGATATATGTGAAGGACGCTGGGGCTAAGGGCCAGATTGCTATTGGATTCACTAATGAAGGCTTCAAGATGCGGAGACAGCCCGGGTAATATAGCGGCTTTTTTTTTTTAGTGGAACAATGTTGTTGATGAAAAGGAGTTTTGATTGAATTGCTTGGTGGTTATTATAGTTCAAAGAGTTTTGTTTGTTAATTTAAATTGGTTTGCATTTGGTTGATGAAAGATAAAGAAAAGGAAAATAGTGGAAATGACGAAAAGAGAAGAAGAAGAAGAAGAAGAAAATGTTTTTCAATTGGTTAATTATTGAGCAAGAGAGGAAAAGAAAAGCAAGGATAGAGTGAGAATTTATTTTCTTTTGCTTCTGATTCTTTTTACTTTTGGTCTGCTAAGTTGCGGGAAAAGTAAATAAATGTGGGGAGAAAATGTTTTTACTACTTTATGCTTATGTTTATTATGGTGTAACTTATTAACCATTACATTTTACCACTTGTGTTTTTATTTTTCTTTTCCCATTTTCTTGTTGTAATTTAACAGCATGCATGATTGTGCATAGTTGCTTGAGAATGGAAGAAAATGTGTAAAAAGTTTAAATCCAGGGTAGTGTCTTGTTTCTTTCCCTTTTGATTCACACTGGTTTTTTTGAGTCTGGAAAATGAGGGAAAAGAAAGAGAAGGAAAAGGGAATGGAGTTCTCTTAGTAAGTGAGCATATGTTAATCATATTTCAAAAAGGAAAAAGGAATTTATTTGAAGTGAAAGTCCTGTACTTCGCTGTAGGAAGAAAAAGAAATGATCCTGTATGGATGGGTTTCTGCTTTTCTTCATTCAGTTCAATTTTGTTTTTGTCATGTTTTGAGGACAGGTTCTGGATATTGAGAGAAATGAAGAAAGAAGAGTTAACACCGCCTATGACAGAGTAGGAAGAAAACAAAGAAAGGAGAATTTTTTTTCTTTTAACGTTGCCAGTGGCACAAGCTTTTCTAAGAGAGAAAGAGATATAATTAGGATGACAGCTTTTAATTAGGTTGCTTGATTGGGATTTGGCAATTTTCTGAGAAATTGTAGGAAAATCAGAAAGATTTTATTTGTCTTAACTTCTTATATGTACATATTGAAGTATTCTTCTAAACTGTCACAGATGGGAAGTAAACAGTTGTGGGTATCATGGGGATGATGGATTGCTATACCGTGGACAAGGAAAGGGAGATGCTTTTGGTCCAACATATACAAAAGGAGATATGGTTGGTGGTGGCATAAACTATGCTTCACAGGAATTCTTTTTCACGTAAGACATAGTTTTCTATCGTTTTCTGTAGATAGGAGCACTTGTGCTTTGAGCATATCTGTTGCTTGAATGTAAAGCTCTATTCATTTCTGAAGATTCTTATGATTTTGTATGCTCTTTATGTTGATGCCAGTAAAAATGGGGCAATAGTAGGAACGGTTTGCAAGGAAAAGGAAATGAAGGGTCGCTTATTTCCTACAATTGCTGTTCACAGCCAAAATGAGGAGTATTTTTACCTTCTGTTTTGTGTATTTATATGAATTCTTTCATTTATTTGTTGTAATAAGGCACCTGCATTTGCATTTATTGAAGGATAGGAATAATGGAGATATCATTTTTCTCTATTCTGACCTCTCTGGTTGTAGTTAATTGTGTTTGTTGTTATTCTGCTGCATGATACATTGAGGTTTCTCTTCAACGAATGAGCAGGGACATGTTAGTTATGACACTTTTGTTTCTGGCATCGTCCAAAGTAGTGTCTGGCCTAGTAAAACTACTTTGAGGGGTAAATTAAGCTAAAAATTGGTCTTAGAGTTGGGAAAAGATAGTTATTTCTTTCTAGAGACTTGAATGTAGTTATTTTTTGCTTGAGGCTATTCAAGCTTATTTCATGACAGTGAGGGTGCAAAAGTCAGTTGCAAACCATATAGGTTTAAGCTGAGTTGAAATAAATTCAGAGCTGAATTTGAGCTTGAATGTGGCTTGATTATCGAGCTGAAATTGAGCAATTGGTTTCTGGTCTCTGCTCAGCTTGTTTATCCTTGGGTCAGTAGTGCACTATGTTTTAATTTATCAAATATAGCTGAGATGTCCATGATCCAATGGCAGTTGAGTTGGATTTTCTAGTTCCTACTTGGTTAGCAATGGAACTGGGTTTGTACAAAGCATCATAAAAGATGGTTGGAATATAAATAGATAGTGTAAATTGCTAAAGCCCTGCATACTTACAATCTCCTTTGAAGTTTTCCTGCAGATTTCTCCTCGATACCTGCCAAAGATATAGAAAGTTGATTGCTACTAAAAATGGCATCTTGAGATTTTGTGATTAGGGAATGTTATAATTAGTCTATATCAACAAGGGGAAATTTTGTGATTAACCCAAAAGTGGTAGAAGCATGGGTTGTGATTATGATCTTTATATTTGAAAATGATGCCTGTTGTAATTCTATTAGTTTTAAAAATCAGATGAGCTCTTCTCGTTCATCATGTGTGAGTAGATTGTCCTTTCTGGTGATCGGCGATCCTTGCCTTGGTTATTAAAAGCACCTAAAATGCAATTATGACATCTTATCTACTTTGATTTTTCCTTACTAATTGCGCCAATAGTCATTATACAGTTCCATCACAATGCAAGTAGTTATTGTTAATGTGGTAATGATTTTGAATTGTTCTGATGAGTGTTTTTATTTCAAAATGAACAGGGTTCATGTCAACTTTGGGCAAAAGAAGTTTGCTTTTGATCTGAAGGCAAGTTATGCTTCTTTATTTTGCATCTTGCTTTATTTTCCTTCAATGTATGCTAACCTTAGTTTCTGTATACCTTGGTTCTCTCAGTCTTGTCATATTAAGTGATTTCGTAAGGTCTCTTGTTTGTATCTTCCTATTTACTATATTTGATACCATATTATCAGGAATATGAAGCTCAAGAGAGGTTGAAGCAGCAGATGACTATTGAAAAGATATCTCTACCACCAAATATTAGTTATGGGTAAAATTTTCTTTTGCTACTAAAATGTATTTTTTGCTCTGTGGTTTTACATGTCTGTCCAATGGGATTACCTTTTGGATGATTTGATGTTTGTGGTTAAAGAAGTATCTGAAATCTTTAAATCTAAGCTACTGCTTTTATAATGTAATAATTGCTGTAAAATAGAAGCTTGTAGTTTAGGCAATGGTGATAATACGAATTACATGCTATTGATTCCTGATAATAGTTCTGTCTATCTTCCATCTTGTTCTACATCTTGGGTGAAAGAAGGCATTAAAAACTCTGAAAAGGTTTTGAAGCACCAGAAGCACTATGAGAAGAAGATAAAATATTTAATACTTGGAGGATAAAGTGTCATACTAATCAAGAAAATAAAAGTATATGCATGCAAGTTACATGCAATTGGAGTTATTGGTGGCCAGAACTTCAAGCTTAAAATGATAGATTCTTAGTTATGGAGGCCATGTAGAGGTTATTTGCATCTCTCTAGGTGGGTGTAAAAGTCAACTTGAGAACTTATCATTCTATCACATTAGACTTAATTAGTAGCATAATCTGTCATAGTTGTATATTTTAAGATATATGTTTTTAATCTTATATGCATGCAAGTTACATGAAATTGGAGTTATTGTTGGCCAGAACTGAAAGCTTAAAATGTTAGATTCTTAGTTATGGAGGCCATGTTGAGGTTATTTGCATCTCTCTAGATGGGTGTAAAAGTCAACCTGAGAACTTATCATTCTATCACATTAGACTTAATTAGTAGTATAATCTGGCATAGTTGTATATTTTAAGATATATGTTTTTAATCTTATTGAACAGACTTGTTCGCTCCTACCTGCTACATTATGGCTATGAAGATACACTCAATTCATTTGATTTGGCTAGTAAAAGCACTATCCCTCCTATCTATATAGCTCAAGAAAATGGCTTTGATGAGCAGGATATTGTGTATGCTCTAAATCAGAGAAAGACTCTACGGCAGGTATGTAATTGTTTGACTTCACATTTTTATATTACGGTTATAAGTTAGTTATCATGCAATTGTCTTTTGGAGGTGCTATTCCATTCATTCTTCTGATAATGGAATTTGGATACCAAGTTTTTGTATTCTGAGTTTGTAGTTTAGGGAATCTTATGTTCTTCTGTGATGTAGCCTATTTCATACATGTGGTTGGAAAGGAATGAGGAAGTCTGGATGAGCTATTTTGTTGGAAATTGGTAATGAAGAAGGCTTGAGATACACGGCTGAGCCTGAGGTGTTTGAACTCAGGGTATTAACTGGAACTCTTCCATCACTAGGGGTCATGCATATGGATCTCAGTTTTCATACATGTTTGCACTAGTGAACTTGGGTTATAATCTATGAAGCGCCCACATGGTAGTTACCTCCGCATATGGGTGTCAGATATGTGTCCGACACGGAAACTTGTACGACATGGCAAAATATGCATCTGATATGCTGGGACACAAAAAAATTTTTAAAAAAATTGAACACAGTCATGATACGGTGACGATAAGCCTAGACATGGTGACTATGGTTACCACTTAGTAGATTTGCTTCCCTATACTCATGAACCGGAAGAAGATTTGCTTGCCCCATCTTGCATGCCTTTACGCAGGCCACTGAGGAAGCTCGACCATGAGTCTTGTGAGATTTCAGAATAAGGCTACCGAATAAAGTGGATGATAGAAGAATGCTACAACAGAGATGATAAGAAACGAGAACGCAGCCATATAAAGGAAAGTAGAACCAGAAACAAAAAGAGAATACTGGCTGTAGAAAACTAAGACTATAAGAGGAGAGACTTAGTGAGTAGTGACACTTAGGGTTTCTATTAAAAATGCAATTGGGCTTAAAAAGGTTAAAAGTTGGGCTTATTCCATAATTATGACAATTGGGCTTACAAGTTAAGAATTATACTTTATTCTAATAACAATTATAATTGGATTTCCAAAGAGTTAAGAATTGAACTTATTTCCATAAACAAATGTAGTTAAAGAGTGATATTTATTATATATGTACGTTGAATATTTTACATAAAATATATATAAAATATTTTTTATTGCTGTGTCATGCTGTAATCGTGTCCTCACATTTTAGAAATTGGCATGTTGCCATGTAATGTCGTACCCGTATTACGTGTCATGTCCATGCTTCATAGGTTATAATTATTAATTAACTTTTTATTGATAAAGAGAAATATGAAGAACCCAAAGTTCACATCTTCTGCTAAGCCTATATGGTATGTGAACTTTTTCTTTTACAACCTTAGAGGTGTAGTTGATGTTAAAAATTATAAAGTAACCACCAAGCTATAAAGAGCTGTGTTGGTTTAAGCTTTGGACACTAACTTGGAAGAATGGTTCTTCCTCTGTTCTTGGAGCTCTCCAAGGGTTCTAATTCTCTATATCGATCAAGTTCAGTTCTCTTTTCTTTTTTTTGTTTTTTTTGGGATAAGTATATTCTCTTGTTTCCTTTCCTTATTACATGAAAACCTAAGCAAGCTTCCTTCCAACCTGGTTTCTTTTTTAAGACTGTCAGTTTTGCTTGCTACTTTTTCATTGCCTTGTTTCTTATACTGATTTAACTTGCCCTTTCTTCAATAATAGTTTTGATGCCAGTTTCTTGGTGAATTACTTTTGATTTCCACCAGACATAGATGCCATATGAACTAGACTATTAAATGGTGATAATATAATATTATTGAGCATGTCAGATTTCAAAACAATGAAAAAACTTAGATTGAGATAAGAAAGCTTGAAAGCTCCAGATGATGATACTGCATGGTAGTTGATGCCAATCTTCAAGGTGTATATTTCAGTTGCTACGGGTGGGAAGAACAGATAAGTGGATGATGGTTGAGCTAATCACTATTCTTTTTGTTCTGATATAGAAAACAACTATATTGACACATGATTGATATATCTAAGTTTCAAAACCGTTTGAAATAATTGTAAAATAGGTGGGAAGAACATGATAAGTGTATTCTGATTATTATTACTATTTCAATGATGTGGATTATAAATGTACAAATTATTAATCTTGAGGACATGAAGCAAGCTAGTGTGATTGTAATGTTCACTTGAATGTAGTAACAAGGGTTCGTTCTCCAATCTGAATTTTTCTGCTACTGGAGTTCTCTGGAGCCATTTGGTGCACTTTTCTCTGACATTCTTTCAGGTTTAATTTCCTTTCCGTGGATCTGATCCTCCTGCGTTTATCAGTTACTGTCTTTCCTTGCCCTTCATCTCTTCCATTGACCATCTCTTACTCCCTTGATCTGTCTCTTTTTTCTTCCGTTTCCCTCTTTCTAATCCATTCTACTCTGTAACCTCCGATCCCCACCTTTGGTTTCCTGTCATCTTTGCTGTCTGCTTTCTTCTTTCCCAGGATAAAATGAAAAAGGAAAAAGGAAAAAAGAAAGGAAAAATTTGAGGTTTTCCTGTGGATTATCTGTCTGGTGGATGGTTCCGTCAAGTCAACATCATCATCCTTCATTCATTGTGTTTTAGGTTATGAGGGTCTTATAATGCTGTAGTTTTTAGTCTCTGGTAATTTGGATGTAAGCTACTGTTTCATAAGGATGGGCGTTCCCATTTTGTGTAAATAGCATATGGCATATGTATGGCTTTATGTTTATAAACTCAAATTATTTTTGTTGTCCCGAGGCCCCCGAAAAAAAGTAGCAAGAGCCAACTAATGAATATTTATTTTCTGCTGTTTCAATTGCCCACTAATCAGTGATGATATGTGATATTCACTTCGGTTAGCACATTCAAGTTATTTTCTCTTTTCTTCCCTCAAGATTATCTAGTTTTTTATCGATAAGACTATCTAATTTTGATATTTGGTACTTATATTCCATTATGCTTTCCCTTGATCCCTTTTTTTCAGCTATTGCTGTTCTAGTTAAATTAGTGATTATTGTACTTTTCTTGCCAATGAAGCTGATCAGGAATGGCGAGATTGATGCAGCAATTAGCAAACTTCATAATTGGTATCCCCAGATTGTTCAGGTGTGTACACATTTCAATATTGTCTACTGTTTTGAACATGCTTTACAGATTGACTGTCATAAGAGGATTAAAGTATGCTGTAAATGAATTTGCAATGTTAAGGCATTTATGTTTTCCATTAACATCATTCTAGAACTTCATTGTTTTGTTCTGTTAAAGCATTTCTTTTTTCTTTTCTCTCCCTGAATTCTTTCTTTTCAGGTTCCATCAATTTTTGGCTTCATTTTATTCTATTTGTTTTTTAATCTAATCTATGGCCATTGGGAACTTAAGGAGTGCCCTGCATGGGATTATATGGATTTTAATGAGAAGGGCTTCCTTTGTTGATATCAAATCTGACTTGCATTCTTGCTTTTTACTTTAATAATTCTTTTGTATCCTTCTCTCTCTCTCTCTCTTTCTGTTTACCCTTCTGTGCATCTTTTATGGTACTTTATTTACTTGTATGGATAATTGATAATATATAGATAGCCGCTGATGTGAATGAATAGGGTTTCTTTAGGGAAAATAGAAAGAAAACACTTCTTCTGTCCATGTTGGGATGGAATTTGAACAGGCTTAGTTGCTTGAGCAGTGCTTAGAATAGGTATGTTTAAACTGGGTCAGGTTAGCCAGGGATACAGCAGAATATGTTAACATTCATGCCATTACATCCCTGGAAGAGAAAAGAGGGGAGAATTACACATTATTCTACATTTCATGGGAAAAGTTACATTAAAAACTCCTAATACTCTCCTCAACTTGCCTGGATATTAGTCACAACATTTATGATTTTCCATGTCTTGTGATTGCTCTCTACTAATGTATGTTACATTAGTTACAAAATTCTGGTTTCATCTCACTCATAAACTTTAAAGTGTTAAAAAACCGTGGAGGAATGGATTTAGTTGTGTTGAGGCAAGATTTTATTTCTGCTTGTTCATTATTCCATGAACTTGGATTAATGCGTTATCATTCAGTTATGGCTATTTACATGCTACATGCAGGATGACAAATCAGCTACATGCTTTCTGCTGCACTGCCAAAAGTTTATTGAATTGGTTCGGGTACATATTCTTTCCTGTATATAGTTTGTTTAGTGATACGTATTTTTATTTTTACGAAAAGGCATTGATTACAGAAAAATACTGATTCATCATGTTTTAACATTGAATTGGAAAATAGTGTACTGGATATACATTGTTATCTATTTCAATCTTGTGACTTCTAGCCTAAATTCTAGTTTTCATAGGTTAGGAGACATATTCTGAATAGAAAGCTACAAGAAATTCCAAACTTAAATGATTTGGTATAACACTACTTAACACTCCTGACCCCCCTCTAGGCTTGATACCAACCATTAAAACTAATAATCTTATCACGTGGACAACAATTGCAGACCAACAAACTACAAACAACAAATAACAAAACAAATGGGCAAAGAAACAACCTTAAATTCTGACATCATATCAAATTTTTGGTGAACTTCGAACTTGAAATTAATCGGGAATTAGGTAGGATGTCTATAATAAAATTTGACATTGTATCAGCACAGGTGTGGTGGTTCTGTTGTTAACCTCACATGACAGGCTTCTTATTCTTTTCTATGAAGTATATACGTCAAGGTAGGTTAATTGTAATTGATGATTAAAGTAAATCCTTACATTGATATGCTTGGAGTACCTTGAGTTCTTAAATATAAAAGGGGCCTCTACCACTGTCAATTAGTTTTAGAATAGATGCCTATGATAAAAATTTGACAGCTTATACTTGCTTGTGTAAAAACATTGCATTGCTTCCTTGTTCTAGTTTCACTAGGAAGCCTAAAGAAGTTGTACACATATTGCAAAATAATGGTAGCATGGGTAGTAAATATTACACAGCCACACACCAACCAAATCTGAAAGAAAAAGTAAAAGTGAAAGAAAAAACTCATGTTTATGACCTTTGAACTTTGATTCCTGAATTACATAGTTTTTCCTTTTATGTTTATGATGCTATATCAGTATCAGATGGTTGATGCATATCTGTTTGTCTATTGAGATGTATGTGTACTTGTTTGTAGGTTGGAGCACTGGAAGAGGCCGTTAAGTATGGAAGGATTGAATTGGCAAAATTTTTTGGGCTGGCTGGATTTGATGATTTAGTGCAGGTAGTAAGAAAATTCTTTTCTTAAACTCTCTTTTGTCTATTAAGCTTGCTTTTGGAATGTGTGAGATGACAAACATTATGTCAGGGATGCGCCTAGTATTTGAATTTTCTTATATTTTTAGCTTATGTTAATGCAGTTGGACATGTCCTAGTTCACCATAACTGCAAATAAGAGCTGATATAATTTGTTCTGTTTTAGTGCATATTTTAAGAAAATTAAGAATACAACTCTTTGTCTTCTCCCCTTGTATGTGTTTTTAGACAATCGTGTTAAGCAGTTTGTCTGGTGTGCATGTATACTTTCATGTATCTAATTCTCTGTGCAAGAGTGCATGTGAGGAAGGGGGAACGTGGAGTAACTTGCTTTCCTTGTTTTACAGTTTTCTAGCCTGCTTTAATTCTTTCTTTCTCATGGTGTAATGTTTCTTTCAGCTGAGAAATTCGAGCGAGATCGTTATGTATTTCAGTCGCACCAAAATTTAATATTTTAGTTGGTTTTTCTGTTAGGACTGTGTTGCTTTGCTGGCATATGAACGTCCACAGGAGTCCTCTGTTGGATATCTGCTCGAAGAGTCACAACGTGATGTTGTGGCAGACACAGTTAATGCTATGATCTTATCAACAAATCCCAATATGAAAGATATGAAAGGCTGCTTGCAATCTTATCTTGAGAGACTACTCAGACAGCTAACTGCTTGCAGTTTGGAGAGAAGGTCAGCAAATGGGGATCAGGGTGAAGCATTCCATTTGCATCAGGTTCTTACCATTGGTAGAGACATGAAGTGCTAGCTGATATATGTAAATTGCACTTTTCATCCTTTTCTATCCACATCACTAATAGATTTTTCCCTATTACCCTTTTCAATTTACAAGTGATTGGATTGGCCCGAGTGTCTGCTATACAGAGTAGAGCACCCCTTTAGGGTTCCAAACAAAAAATAATTCTACATTTTCTCTGAAGATGGGGTGTTTCTTCATATGCTTGTAAGCTTTTGTTTCACAAACTTGTCCCTAAATTGAAAATTTTCAAATTGGCTGGATGCGGATTCCATTGTGAACAGTCTTGATAATGTTTACTTGTTCCTCTACTCTTGCATTTTTGTTACTTTACTCTGTGGAAGGCTGCACTAAATTTTGATACAAGCTTCTGGTGGGTTGAGCTTTGCTGACTCTTTGAGATTGGTTGTCGTTTTGGGATGAAATCTTGCATCTTGTATGCTCATTTTGGTAGGTTGGTTGGTTATGGTGTAGAGGCATTTGTCAAATTGTCAATCCTGTCAACGCTGCACTTAGGAACGGTCCTTTTGTTGCTTTATCTCGTTGGGATTATGTTTTGATGTTCATCGGATGCGGGGTGCTAAGTTTGGGATTATGTCCCTGTAGGTGACTTCGATCAATTATGAGTCGATTTGCCTGCAAACGACATATTTGGTTATCATGCAAATCTGTGCAAAACGCCATGGACAGACTTTTGGCTTTGGAAACATGTGTTAGCTTTAGCCTTCTTTATGCTGGATAATAAGCCTGGAATCGCTCATTGCTCGCATGTCCTTATGGTCGGTAAAAATAACGAGGAATGAGATCTGAACTTCCTCAAGTAGCGCATCACTTTGCTTTTTGCCCCAGCACTGAACTACGGCATTCTCCAATCTATGTTGAGACATTGTCATCAACCTTCTGATATGTAATGTTTTTTTCTTCAACTATGATAACAAATGCCATTCGTATCCTAAATTGGTCGTTAAATTAAACCAAACAGTGACTACAAATAAAGAAATAGTTTTTGTAAAAAAAAAAAGAAAAAGAATTTATAATGTATTCTCATTCATTTTCGCCAGAAAATTAAGCACCCAAGATCAAACATTCATTTGCTTGACATTACTTTGAAAAGGTGTCTGGTATGGCTAAGCAGATTCATAAAGCTAGAATTTGTAGCAGTGCATTTGCATTCATTTACGGCAGAGAATTAATACCCAAAATTAAACATTCATTTGTTTGACATTCATAAGATAGTTGAAACAGATGCCTCTAATTTGGAGGCAACTTAACAATTACACCAATCAACCACATTATAATGGATTCGAGCATCCAACAAATGAGAAAGAAATAAAATAATATGTAATTTGAATTTTTAATTATATCACTTTTCATGATTCAGTATTTATAAAAAAAATTCATGATTTGATGCTCCAACTTCATTCTATTAAGTTTTTTTTTGCAGAATATCAACTCTATTAATAATTTAATCTCATTTGTCATCATTTTGTTATAAACAATTTGATCTAAATGAGATATTATATTCATAAATAATTTCAAGAGTTTGTCAATGATTATGTTAGATGACGTGACAACATGTGTCATTTGACAAATGACATGATAATAACATGTTAAAATACCATTAGTTTCTAATAGTTTGATGACAAAAAAAAAAAAAATCATAAACATTAGTGATTAAATCCTAATTTTTCATAATTTGATGACCAAAATTAAAAAAAAATGCTTAAAATTAAATGATTAAATGTGTAACGTACTCTTTTATACGAGTTATCATATGAAAACTTACTCCACACAATTTTTTTAGATAAGATGGAAAAGAAAAATAGGAAAAAAATTAATTCTAAAATTTCATTTGTTTTGTGAAAATTAATTTCTCCGAACATTGATTTTTTGCATTCGTTTTCCTTAATAAAAAATAATGATTTGATGATAAAAAAATAGAGAAAATTTGGAAATTATCTTTTCATTCAAAGGTTGAATTATAAAATAATAATAAATATAAAACTTAACCATTAAATTAATTATGTTTTGTCCATTTTACCTAGCTAGCTCCGAATTGAGTTGGACAAACTTTTTTTTTTATTTTATTTTTTGAAAGAAAATAAACTTTGAAAAAGGGAAATTTTAATATGCTTTTGAAATAGGC